>OZ037846.1:1412767-1740105 GCA_964035575.1 Rhynchopus sp. YZ270_cl-10 | reverse complement strand
GGTCACTCCTGTGTGGATGATGCAAAACGTTTGCATTGTCAACCTGCTGTTTGTCCACTCAAATATCTGAGCCCTTGTGAGTGGTCTGCAATGATACATCTTTTCAAGTAACGGTGCAGTTTCCAGCTGGTTAGTTGTCAGAAGCTCCGTTTGAGGATGTTATTTAAATTTAGTATGAACTGGTGTACTCGCACTACAGGTTCATTGATTGGTTGCTGCATTGGTTCTGTGCGTTCGCATTGCCCTACTCAATTCACATTGTTGTGTTGTGCTGGTTCCGGTTATGTGAAGTTGCTTTGATCGTATTTGTTTTCCATCCATAATATTCCCAAAAATGTCCAAATCGTGTTCTGGTTTCTGGTTTCTCTTTGTTTTTAGTTTCCTATTGCCATAAAAAGACACCAGTTCCAACCCACTTGATCAATACCTGTACAACAATATTGGTAATGACCTTGCAATATATTTCAGTCATTCCGAAAATATACATTTCTTCTCCCATATTTCACACTTTAGAATGTCTCCATCACACTCCCACGAGAGTGCACTAACTTGAAATCTGTTCCTTTGGTTGAGTTCGTTCCGTAAGTTCGGCGGTTTGGCGCCTGCGTTCCTTATGTTTACATCGTTATATAATACCTCCATCACACTCCCATGTATGCTGATCACTTTGGAAACTAGCAGAACATAACACCAACCACCTCTCTACTCCACACAAACACGCATACCCATGGTTGCTGACCCACCTACAAGTTAAGTATCATAATAGTAGACCAGCCTGCTGTAAGCCACACCAGCCAGATAACGATGGTTGCTCACTTCTCGTGCGGGTTTGCGGGTTTGCGGGTTTGCGGGTTTGCGGGTTTGCGGGTTTGCGGGTTTGCGGGTTTGCGGGTTTGCGGGTTTGCGGGTTTGCGGGTTTACGGGTTTGCGGGTTTGCGGGTTTGCGGGTTTGCGGGTTTGCGGGTTTGCGGGTTTGCGGGTTTGCGGGTTTGCGGGTTTGCGGGTTTGCGGGTTTGCGGGTTTGCGGGTTTGCGGGTTTGCGGGTTTGCGGGTTTGCGGGTTTGCGGGTTTGCGGGTTTGCGGGTTTGCGGGTTTGCGGGTTTGCGGGTTTGCGGGTTTGCGGGTTTGCGGGTTTGCGGGTTTGCGGGTTTGCGGGTTTGCGGGTTTGCGGGTTTGCGGGTTTGCGGGTTTGCGGGTTTGCGGGTTTGCGGGTTTGCGGGTTTGCGGGTTTGCGGGTTTGCGGGTTTGCGGGTTTGCGGGTTTGCGGGTTTGCGGGTTTGCGGGTTTGCGGGTTTGCGGGTTTGCGGGTTTGCGGGTTTGCGGGTTTGCGGGTTTGCGGGTTTGCGGGTTTACGGGTTTGCGGGTTTGCGGGTTTGCGGGTTTGCGGGTTTACGGGTTTGCGGGTTTGCGGGTTTGCGGGTTTGCGGGTTTGCGGGTTTGCGGGTTTGCGGGTTTGCGGGTTTGCGGGTTTGCGGGTTTGCGGGTTTGCGGGTTTGCGGGTTTGCGGGTTTGCGGGTTTGCGGGTTTGCGGGTTTGCGGGTTTGCGGGTTTGCGGGTTTGCGGGTTTGCGGGTTTGCGGGTTTGCGGGTTTGCGGGTTTGCGGGTTTGCGGTTTGCGGGTTTGCGGGTTTGCGGGTTTGCGGGTTTGCGGGTTTGCGGGTTTGCGGGTTTGCGGGTTTGCGGGTTTGCGGGTTTGCGGGTTTGCGGGTTTGCGGGTTTGCGGGTTTGCGGGTTTGCGGGTTTGCGGGTTTGCGGGTTTGCGGGTTTGCGGGTTTGCGGGTTTGCGGGTTTGCGGGTTTGCGGGTTTGCGGGTTTGCGGGTTTGCGGGTTTGCGGGTTTGCGGGTTTGCGGGTTTGCGGGTTTGCGGGTTTGCGGGTTTGCGGGTTTGCGGGTTTGCGGGTTTGCGGGTTTGTGGGTTTGCGGGTTTGCGGGTTTGCGGGTTTGCGGGTTTGCGGGTTTGCGGGTTTGCGGGTTTGCGGGTTTGCGGGTTTGCGGGTTTGCGGGTTTGCGGGTTTGCGGGTTTGCGGGTTTGCGGGTTTGCGGGTTTGCGGGTTTGCGGGTTTGCGGGTTTGCGGGTTTGCGGGTTTGCGGGTTTGCGGGTTTGCGGGTTTGCGGGTTTGCGGGTTTGCGGGTTTGCGGGTTTGCGGGTTTGCGGGTTTGCGGGTTGCGGGTTTGCGGGTTTGCGGGTTTGCGGGTTTGCGGGTTTGCGGGTTTGCGGGTTTGCGGTTTGCGGGTTTGCGGGTTTGCGGGTTTGCGGGTTTGCGGGTTTGCGGGTTTGCGGGTTTGCGGGTTTGCGGGTTTGCGGGTTTGCGGGTTTGCGGGTTTGCGGGTTTGCGGGTTTGCGGGTTTGCGGGTTTGCGGGTTTGCGGGTTTGCGGGTTTGCGGGTTTGCGGGTTTGCGGGTTTGCGGGTTTGCGGGTTTGCGGTTTGCGGGTTTGCGGGTTTGCGGGTTTGCGGGTTTGCGGGTTTGCGGGTTTGCGGGTTTGCGGGTTTGCGGGTTTGCGGGTTTGCGGGTTTGCGGGTTTGCGGGTTTGCGGGTTTGCGGGTTTGCGGGTTTGCGGGTTTGCGGGTTTGCGGGTTTGCGGGTTTGCGGGTTTGCGGGTTTGCGGGTTTGCGGGTTTGCGGGTTTGCGGGTTTGCGGGTTTGCGGGTTTGCGGGTTTGCGGGTTTGCGGGTTTGCGGGTTTGCGGGTTTGCGGGTTTGCGGGTTTGCGGGTTTGCGGGTTTGCGGGTTTGCGGGTTTGCGGGTTTGCGGGTTTGCGGGTTTGCGGGTTTGCGGGTTTGCGGGTTTGCGGGTTTGCGGGTTTGCGGGTTTGCGGGTTTGCGGGTTTGCGGGTTTGCGGGTTTGCGGGTTTGCGGGTTTGCGGGTTTGCGGGTTTGCGGGTTTGCGGGTTTGCGGGTTTGCGGGTTTGCGGGTTTGCGGGTTTGCGGGTTTGCGGGTTTGCGGGTTTGCGGGTTTGCGGGTTTGCGGGTTTGCGGGTTTGCGGGGTTTGCGGGTTTGCGGGTTTGCGGGTTTGCGGGTTTGCGGGTTTGCGGGTTTGCGGGTTTGCGGGTTTGCGGGTTTGCGGGTTTGCGGGTTTGCGGTTTGCGGGTTTGCGGGTTTGCGGGTTTGCGGGTTTGCGGGTTTGCGGGTTTGCGGGTTTGCGGGTTTGCGGGTTTGCGGGTTTGCGGGTTTGCGGGTTTGCGGGTTTGCGGGTTTGCGGGTTTGCGGGTTTGCGGGTTTGCGGGTTTGCGGGTTTGCGGGTTTGCGGGTTTGCGGGTTTGCGGGTTTGCGGGTTTGCGGGTTTGCGGTTTGCGGGTTTGCGGGTTTGCGGGTTTGCGGGTTTGCGGGTTTGCGGGTTTGCGGGTTTGCGGTTTGCGGGTTTGCGGGTTTGCGGGTTTGCGGGTTTGCGGGTTTGCGGGTTTGCGGGTTTGCGGGTTTGCGGGTTTGCGGGTTTGCGGGTTTGCGGGTTTGCGGGTTTGCGGGTTTGCGGGTTTGCGGGTTTGCGGGTTTGCGGGTTTGCGGGTTTGCGGGTTTGCGGGTTTGCGGGTTTGCGGGTTTGCGGGTTTGCGGGTTTGCGGGTTTGCGGGTTTGCGGGTTTGCGGGTTTGCGGGTTTGCGGGTTTGCGGGTTTGCGGGTTTGCGGGTTTGCGGGTTTGCGGGTTTGCGGGTTTGCGGGTTTGCGGGTTTGCGGGTTTGCGGTTTGCGGGTTTGCGGGTTTGCGGGTTTGCGGGTTTGCGGGTTTGCGGGTTTGCGGGTTTGCGGGTTTGCGGGTTTGCGGTTTGCGGGTTTGCGGGTTTGCGGGTTTGCGGGTTTGCGGGTTTGCGGGTTTGCGGGTTTGCGGGTTTGCGGGTTTGCGGGTTTGCGGGTTTGCGGGTTTGCGGGTTTGCGGGTTTGCGGGTTTGCGGGTTTGCGGGTTTGCGGGTTTGCGGGTTTGCGGGTTTGCGGGTTTGCGGGTTTGCGGGTTTGCGGGTTTGCGGGTTTGCGGGTTTGCGGGTTTGCGGGTTTGCGGGTTTGCGGGTTTGCGGGTTTGCGGGTTTGCGGGTTTGCGGGTTTGCGGGTTTGCGGGTTTGCGGGTTTGCGGGTTTGCGGGTTTGCGGGTTTGCGGGTTTGCGGGTTTGCGGGTTTGCGGGTTTGCGGGTTTGCGGGTTTGCGGGTTTGCGGGTTTGCGGGTTTGCGGGTTTGCGGGTTTGCGGGTTTGCGGGTTTGCGGGTTTGCGGGTTTGCGGGTTTGCGGGTTTGCGGGTTTGCGGGTTTGCGGGTTTGCGGGTTTGCGGGTTTGCGGGTTTGCGGGTTTGCGGGTTTGCGGGTTTGCGGGTTTGCGGGTTTGCGGGTTTGCGGGTTTGCGGGTTTGCGGGTTTGCGGGTTTGCGGGTTTGCGGGTTTGCGGGTTTGCGGTTTGCGGGTTTGCGGGTTTGCGGGTTTGCGGGTTTGCGGGTTTGCGGGTTTGCGGGTTTGCGGGTTTGCGGGTTTGCGGGTTTGCGGGTTTGCGGGTTTGCGGGTTTGCGGGTTTGCGGGTTTGCGGGTTTGCGGGTTTGCGGGTTTGCGGGTTTGCGGGTTTGCGGGTTTGCGGGTTTGCGGGTTTGCGGGTTTGCGGGTTTGCGGGTTTGCGGGTTTGCGGGTTTGCGGGTTTGCGGGTTTGCGGGTTTGCGGGTTTGCGGGTTTGCGGGTTTGCGGGTTTGCGGGTTTGCGGGTTTGCGGGTTTGCGGGTTTGCGGGTTTGCGGGTTTGCGGGTTTGCGGGTTTGCGGGTTTGCGGGTTTGCGGGTTTGCGGGTTTGCGGGTTTGCGGGTTTGCGGGTTTGCGGGTTTGCGGGTTTGCGGGTTTGCGGTTTGCGGGTTTGCGGGTTTGCGGGTTTGCGGGTTTGCGGGTTTGCGGGTTTGCGGGTTTGCGGGTTTGCGGGTTTGCGGGTTTGCGGGTTTGCGGGTTTGCGGGTTTGCGGGTTTGCGGGTTTGCGGGTTTGCGGGTTTGCGGGTTTGCGGGTTTGCGGGTTTGCGGGTTTGCGGGTTTGCGGGTTTGCGGGTTTGCGGGTTTGCGGGTTTGCGGGTTTGCGGGTTTGCGGGTTTGCGGGTTTGCGGGTTTGCGGGTTTGCGGGTTTGCGGGTTTGCGGGTTTGCGGGTTTGCGGGTTTGCGGGTTTGCGGGTTTGCGGGTTTGCGGGTTTGCGGGTTTGCGGGTTTGCGGGTTTGCGGGTTTGCGGGTTTGCGGGTTTGCGGGTTTGCGGGTTTGCGGGTTTGCGGGTTTGCGGGTTTGCGGGTTTGCGGGTTTGCGGGTTTGCGGGTTTGCGGGTTTGCGGGTTTGCGGGTTTGCGGGTTTGCGGGTTTGCGGGTTTGCGGGTTTGCGGGTTTGCGGGTTTGCGGGTTTGCGGGTTTGCGGGTTTGCGGGTTTGCGGGTTTGCGGGTTTGCGGGTTTGCGGGTTTGCGGGTTTGCGGGTTTGCGGGTTTGCGGGTTTGCGGGTTTGCGGGTTTGCGGGTTTGCGGGTTTGCGGGTTTGCGGGTTTGCGGGTTTGCGGGTTTGCGGGTTTGCGGGTTTGCGGGTTTGCGGGTTTGCGGGTTTGCGGGTTTGCGGGTTTGCGGGTTTGCGGGTTTGCGGGTTTGCGGGTTTGCGGGTTTGCGGGTTTGCGGGTTTGCGGGTTTGCGGGTTTGCGGGTTTGCGGGTTTGCGGGTTTGCGGGTTTGCGGGTTTGCGGGTTTGCGGGTTTGCGGGTTTGCGGGTTTGCGGGTTTGCGGGTTTGCGGGTTTGCGGGTTTGCGGGTTTGCGGGTTTGCGGGTTTGCGGGTTTGCGGGTTTGCGGGTTTGCGGGTTTGCGGGTTTGCGGGTTTGCGGGTTTGCGGGTTTGCGGGTTTGCGGGTTTGCGGGTTTGCGGGTTTGCGGGTTTGCGGGTTTGCGGGTTTGCGGGTTTGCGGTTTGCGGGTTTGCGGGTTTGCGGGTTTGCGGGTTTGCGGGTTTGCGGGTTTGCGGGTTTGCGGGTTTGCGGGTTTGCGGGTTTGCGGGTTTGCGGGTTTGCGGGTTTGCGGGTTTGCGGGTTTGCGGGTTTGCGGGTTTGCGGGTTTGCGGGTTTGCGGGTTTGCGGGTTTGCGGTTTGCGGGTTGCGGGTTTGCGGTTTGCGGGTTTGCGGGTTTGCGGGTTTGCGGGTTTGCGGGTTTGCGGGTTTGCGGGTTTGCGGGTTTGCGGGTTTGCGGGTTTGCGGGTTTGCGGGTTTGCGGGTTTGCGGGTTTGCGGGTTTGCGGGTTTGCGGGTTTGCGGGTTTGCGGGTTTGCGGGTTTGCGGGTTTGCGGTTTGCGGGTTTGCGGGTTTGCGGGTTTGCGGGTTTGCGGGTTTGCGGGTTTGCGGGTTTGCGGGTTTGCGGGTTTGCGGGTTTGCGGGTTTGCGGGTTTGCGGGTTTGCGGGTTTGCGGGTTTGCGGGTTTGCGGGTTTGCGGGTTTGCGGGTTTGCGGGTTTGCGGGTTTGCGGGTTTGCGGGTTTGCGGGTTTGCGGGTTTGCGGGTTTGCGGGTTTGCGGGTTTGCGGGTTTGCGGGTTTGCGGGTTTGCGGGTTTGCGGGTTTGCGGGTTTGCGGGTTTGCGGGTTTGCGGGTTTGCGGGTTTGCGGGTTTGCGGGTTTGCGGGTTTGCGGGTTTGCGGGTTTGCGGGTTTGCGGGTTTGCGGGTTTGCGGGTTTGCGGGTTTGCGGGTTTGCGGGTTTGCGGGTTTGCGGGTTTGCGGGTTTGCGGGTTTGCGGGTTTGCGGGTTTGCGGGTTTGCGGGTTTGCGGGTTTGCGGGTTTGCGGGTTTGCGGGTTTGCGGGTTTGCGGGTTTGCGGGTTTGCGGGTTTGCGGGTTTGCGGGTTTGCGGGTTTGCGGGTTTGCGGGTTTGCGGGTTTGCGGGTTTGCGGGTTTGCGGGTTTGCGGGTTTGCGGGTTTGCGGGTTTGCGGGTTTGCGGGTTTGCGGGTTTGCGGTTTGCGGGTTTGCGGGTTTGCGGGTTTGCGGGTTTGCGGGTTTGCGGGTTTGCGGGTTTGCGGGTTTGCGGGTTTGCGGGTTTGCGGGTTTGCGGGTTTGCGGGTTTGCGGGTTTGCGGGTTTGCGGGTTTGCGGGTTTGCGGGTTTGCGGGTTTGCGGGTTTGCGGGTTTGCGGGTTTGCGGGTTTGCGGGTTTGCGGGTTTGCGGGTTGCGGGTTTGCGGGTTTGCGGGTTTGCGGGTTTGCGGGTTTGCGGGTTTGCGGGTTTGCGGGTTTGCGGGTTTGCGGGTTTGCGGGTTTGCGGGTTTGCGGGTTTGCGGGTTTGCGGTTTGCGGGTTTGCGGGTTTGCGGGTTTGCGGGTTTGCGGGGTTTGCGGGTTTGCGGGTTTGCGGGTTTGCGGGTTTGCGGGTTTGCGGGTTTGCGGGTTTGCGGGTTTGCGGGTTTGCGGGTTTGCGGGTTTGCGGGTTTGCGGGTTTGCGGGTTTGCGGGTTTGCGGGTTTGCGGGTTTGCGGGTTTGCGGGTTTGCGGGTTTGCGGGTTTGCGGGTTTGCGGGTTTGCGGGTTTGCGGGTTTGCGGGTTTGCGGGTTTGCGGGTTTGCGGTTTGCGGGTTTGCGGGTTTGCGGGTTTGCGGGTTTGCGGGTTTGCGGGTTTGCGGGTTTGCGGGTTTGCGGGTTTGCGGGTTTGCGGGTTTGCGGGTTTGCGGGTTTGCGGGTTTGCGGGTTTGCGGGTTTGCGGGTTTGCGGGTTTGCGGGTTTGCGGGTTTGCGGGTTTGCGGTTTGCGGGTTTGCGGGTTTGCGGGTTTGCGGGTTTGCGGGTTTGCGGGTTTGCGGGTTTGCGGTTTGCGGGTTTGCGGGTTTGCGGGTTTGCGGGTTTGCGGGTTTGCGGGTTTGCGGGTTTGCGGGTTTGCGGGTTTGCGGGTTTGCGGGTTTGCGGGTTTGCGGGTTTGCGGGTTTGCGGGTTTGCGGGTTTGCGGGTTTGCGGTTTGCGGGTTTGCGGGTTTGCGGGTTTGCGGGTTTGCGGGTTTGCGGGTTTGCGGGTTTGCGGGTTTGCGGGTTTGCGGGTTTGCGGGTTTGCGGGTTTGCGGGTTTGCGGGTTTGCGGGTTTGCGGGTTTGCGGGTTTGCGGGTTTGCGGGTTTGCGGGTTTGCGGGTTTGCGGGTTTGCGGTTTGCGGGTTTGCGGGTTTGCGGGTTTGCGGGTTTGCGGGTTTGCGGGTTTGCGGGTTTGCGGGTTTGCGGGTTTGCGGGTTTGCGGGTTTGCGGGTTTGCGGTTTGCGGGTTTGCGGGTTTGCGGGTTTGCGGGTTTGCGGGTTTGCGGGTTTGCGGGTTTGCGGGTTTGCGGGTTTGCGGGTTTGCGGTTTGCGGTTTGCGGGTTTGCGGGTTTGCGGGTTTGCGGGTTTGCGGGTTTGCGGGTTTGCGGGTTTGCGGGTTTGCGGGTTTGCGGGTTTGCGGGTTTGCGGGTTTGCGGGTTTGCGGGTTTGCGGGTTTGCGGGTTTGCGGGTTTGCGGGTTTGCGGGTTTGCGGGTTTGCGGGTTTGCGGGTTTGCGGGTTTGCGGGTTTGCGGGTTTGCGGGTTTGCGGGTTTGCGGGTTTGCGGGTTTGCGGGTTTGCGGGTTTGCGGGTTTGCGGGTTTGCGGGTTTGCGGGTTTGCGGGTTTGCGGGTTTGCGGGTTTGCGGGTTTGCGGGTTTGCGGGTTTGCGGGTTTGCGGGTTTGCGGGTTTGCGGGTTTGCGGGTTTGCGGGTTTGCGGGTTTGCGGGTTTGCGGGTTTGCGGGTTTGCGGGTTTGCGGGTTTGCGGGTTTGCGGGTTTGCGGGTTTGCGGGTTTGCGGGTTTGCGGGTTTGCGGGTTTGCGGGTTTGCGGGTTTGCGGGTTTGCGGGTTTGCGGTTTGCGGGTTTGCGGGTTTGCGGGTTTGCGGGTTTGCGGGTTTGCGGGTTTGCGGGTTTGCGGGTTTGCGGGTTTGCGGGTTTGCGGGTTTGCGGGTTGCGGGTTTGCGGGTTTGCGGGTTTGCGGGTTTGCGGGTTTGCGGGTTTGCGGGTTTGCGGGTTTGCGGGTTTGCGGTTTGCGGGTTTGCGGGTTTGCGGGTTTGCGGTTTGCGGGTTTGCGGGTTTGCGGGTTTGCGGGTTTGCGGGTTTGCGGGTTTGCGGGTTTGCGGGTTTGCGGGTTTGCGGGTTTGCGGGTTTGCGGGTTTGCGGGTTTGCGGGTTTGCGGGTTTGCGGGTTTGCGGGTTTGCGGGTTTGCGGGTTTGCGGGTTTGCGGGTTTGCGGGTTTGCGGGTTTGCGGGTTTGCGGGTTTGCGGGTTTGCGGGTTTGCGGGTTTGCGGGTTTGCGGGTTTGCGGGTTTGCGGGTTTGCGGGTTTGCGGGTTTGCGGGTTTGCGGGTTTGCGGGTTTGCGGGTTTGCGGGTTTGCGGGTTTGCGGGTTTGCGGGTTTGCGGGTTTGCGGGTTTGCGGGTTTGCGGGTTTGCGGGTTTGCGGGTTTGCGGGTTTGCGGGTTTGCGGGTTTGCGGGTTTGCGGGTTTGCGGGTTTGCGGGTTTGCGGGTTTGCGGGTTTGCGGGTTTGCGGGTTTGCGGGTTTGCGGGTTTGCGGGTTTGCGGGTTTGCGGGTTTGCGGGTTTGCGGGTTTGCGGGTTTGCGGGTTTGCGGGTTTGCGGGTTTGCGGGTTTGCGGGTTTGCGGGTTTGCGGGTTTGCGGGTTTGCGGGTTTGCGGGTTTGCGGGTTTGCGGGTTTGCGGGTTTGCGGGTTTGCGGGTTTGCGGGTTTGCGGGTTTGCGGGTTTGCGGGTTTGCGGGTTTGCGGGTTTGCGGGTTTGCGGGTTTGCGGGTTTGCGGTTTGCGGGTTTGCGGGTTTGCGGGTTTGCGGGTTTGCGGTTTGCGGGTTTGCGGGTTTGCGGGTTTGCGGTTTGCGGGTTTGCGGGTTTGCGGGTTTGCGGGTTTGCGGGTTTGCGGGTTTGCGGGTTTGCGGGTTTGCGGGTTTGCGGGTTTGCGGGTTTGCGGGTTTGCGGGTTTGCGGGTTTGCGGGTTTGCGGGTTTGCGGGTTTGCGGGTTTGCGGGTTTGCGGGTTTGCGGGTTTGCGGGTTTGCGGGTTTGCGGGTTTGCGGGTTTGCGGGTTTGCGGGTTTGCGGGTTTGCGGGTTTGCGGGTTTGCGGGTTTGCGGGTTTGCGGGTTTGCGGTTTGCGGGTTTGCGGGTTTGCGGGTTTGCGGGTTTGCGGGTTTGCGGGTTTGCGGGTTTGCGGGTTTGCGGGTTTGCGGGTTTGCGGGTTTGCGGGTTTGCGGGTTTGCGGGTTTGCGGGTTTGCGGGTTTGCGGGTTTGCGGGTTTGCGGGTTTGCGGGTTTGCGGGTTTGCGGGTTTGCGGGTTTGCGGGTTTGCGGGTTTGCGGGTTTGCGGGTTTGCGGGTTTGCGGGTTTGCGGGTTTGCGGGTTTGCGGGTTTGCGGGTTTGCGGGTTTGCGGGTTGCGGGTTTGCGGGTTTGCGGGTTTGCGGGTTTGCGGGTTTGCGGGTTTGCGGGTTTGCGGGTTTGCGGGTTTGCGGGTTTGCGGGTTTGCGGGGTTTGCGGGTTTGCGGGTTTGCGGGTTTGCGGGTTTGCGGGTTTGCGGGTTTGCGGGTTTGCGGGTTTGCGGGTTTGCGGGTTTGCGGGTTTGCGGGTTTGCGGGTTTGCGGGTTTGCGGGTTTGCGGGTTTGCGGGTTTGCGGGTTTGCGGGTTTGCGGGTTTGCGGGTTTGCGGGTTTGCGGGTTTGCGGGTTTGCGGGTTTGCGGGTTTGCGGGTTTGCGGGTTTGCGGGTTTGCGGGTTTGCGGGTTTGCGGGTTTGCGGGTTTGCGGGTTTGCGGGTTTGCGGGTTTGCGGGTTTGCGGGTTTGCGGGTTTGCGGGTTTGCGGGTTTGCGGGTTTGCGGGTTTGCGGGTTTGCGGGTTTGCGGGTTTGCGGGTTTGCGGGTTTGCGGGTTTGCGGGTTTGCGGGTTTGCGGGTTTGCGGGTTTGCGGGTTTGCGGGTTTGCGGGTTTGCGGGTTTGCGGGTTTGCGGGTTTGCGGGTTTGCGGGTTTGCGGGTTTGCGGGTTTGCGGGTTTGCGGGTTTGCGGGTTTGCGGGTTTGCGGGTTTGCGGGTTTGCGGGTTTGCGGGTTTGCGGGTTTGCGGGTTTGCGGGTTTGCGGGTTTGCGGGTTTGCGGGTTTGCGGGTTTGCGGGTTTGCGGGTTTGCGGGTTTGCGGGTTTGCGGGTTTGCGGGTTTGCGGGTTTGCGGGTTTGCGGGTTTGCGGGTTTGCGGGTTTGCGGGTTTGCGGGTTTGCGGGTTTGCGGGTTTGCGGGTTTGCGGGTTTGCGGGTTTGCGGGTTTGCGGGTTTGCGGGTTTGCGGGTTTGCGGGTTTGCGGGTTTGCGGGTTTGCGGGTTTGCGGGTTTGCGGGTTTGCGGGTTTGCGGGTTTGCGGGTTTGCGGGTTTGCGGGTTTGCGGGTTTGCGGGTTTGCGGGTTTGCGGGTTTGCGGGTTTGCGGGTTTGCGGGTTTGCGGGTTTGCGGGTTTGCGGGTTTGCGGGTTTGCGGGTTTGCGGGTTTGCGGGTTTGCGGGTTTGCGGGTTTGCGGGTTTGCGGGTTTGCGGGTTTGCGGGTTTGCGGGTTTGCGGGTTTGCGGGTTTGCGGGTTTGCGGGTTTGCGGGTTTGCGGGTTTGCGGGTTTGCGGGTTTGCGGGTTTGCGGGTTTGCGGGTTTGCGGGTTTGCGGGTTTGCGGGTTTGCGGGTTTGCGGGTTTGCGGGTTTGCGGGTTTGCGGGTTTGCGGGTTTGCGGGTTTGCGGGTTTGCGGGTTTGCGGGTTTGCGGGTTTGCGGGTTTGCGGGTTTGCGGGTTTGCGGGTTTGCGGGTTTGCGGGTTTGCGGGTTTGCGGGTTTGCGGGTTTGCGGGTTTGCGGGTTTGCGGGTTTGCGGGTTTGCGGGTTTGCGGGTTTGCGGGTTTGCGGGTTTGCGGGTTTGCGGGTTTGCGGGTTTGCGGGTTTGCGGGTTTGCGGGTTTGCGGGTTTGCGGGTTTGCGGGTTTGCGGGTTTGCGGGTTTGCGGGTTTGCGGGTTTGCGGGTTTGCGGGTTTGCGGGTTTGCGGGTTTGCGGGTTTGCGGGTTTGCGGGTTTGCGGGTTTGCGGGTTTGCGGGTTTGCGGGTTTGCGGGTTTGCGGGTTTGCGGGTTTGCGGGTTTGCGGGTTTGCGGGTTTGCGGGTTTGCGGGTTTGCGGGTTTGCGGGTTTGCGGGTTTGCGGGTTTGCGGGTTTGCGGGTTTGCGGGTTTGCGGGTTTGCGGGTTTACGGGTTTGCGGGTTTGCGGGTTTGCGGGTTTGCGGGTTTGCGGGTTTGCGGGTTTGCGGGTTTGCGGGTTTGCGGGTTTGCGGGTTTGCGGGTTTGCGGGTTTGCGGGTTTGCGGGTTTGCGGGTTTGCGGGTTTGCGGGTTTGCGGGTTTGCGGGTTTGCGGGTTTGCGGGTTTGCGGGTTTACGGGTTTGCGGGTTTGCGGGTTTGCGGGTTTGCGGGTTTGCGGGTTTGCGGGTTTGCGGGTTTGCGGGTTTGCGGGTTTGCGGGTTTGCGGGTTTGCGGGTTTGCGGGTTTGCGGGTTTGCGGGTTTGCGGGTTTACGGGTTTGCGGGTTTGCGGGTTTGCGGGTTTGCGGGTTTGCGGGTTTGCGGGTTTGCGGGTTTACGGGTTTGCGGGTTTGCGGGTTTGCGGGTTTGTGGGTGAGTCTATGGAGGCGTTTTTACTCCTTTGTGTCTAGAAGAGAACAAAAAGTTTACTATCATATGAGAGTAGTCCGTCGCAGGCCACATCGGGCCCGCAACATGACCGGTCTTCACACAAAATTGTAAAAGAATTTTCCTTGGAAAAAATGTCTTTTTCAAGTTTTTGTTGTTGCTGAACGAGTTGTTTGGTTTCGAAGTAGCACACTAACTTAGCACCCAAACATGCAGCAAACATCGGAATACAAGACAGGGTCGTCTTGTTGGAGGTGGGTCAGGGTCTGGACATCCTCAAATGTGCACACCTAATACAACAGAAGAAAAGGAAAAAGGATTCAAGCACCCGGACTTCCCAGCTGGTCACCCACGCCAGTACTATCCAGGCCTGCTGGTGCTTAACTTCTCAAATCAGGCGGGATGAGGTGTATTCACCAGAGTATGGCCGAATCCAATAATAGGTCTGGATAGAAAAGCTGGGAAGACTTATTACCAGTCCGTTTTTACCTGAGAAGTTAGACACCTCCAAGCCTGGATAGTACTGGCGCGGGTGACCAACTGGATAAATACACCGAAAAATAGATCTAAATTGTCAGACCGGTTCTTAGCTGTGCGCATCCATAAAAAACTAAAAAAATACTTGCGTCAGAAAATCCTAGTGTGTTGTACCGTGGTCCGATATTCTTTCGGTCCCGGGTTCAACACCTGAGACAGATAATATATTTTGACTTTTTCAGATTTTTCTCATTTTTTTGTCTCCTCACTCTTTCTGAGAATCTTCAAAATTGTCAAAAGTGAGAAATTTTTGGGAAAATGGCATATTTAGGGGCTCCTGAATCCATTATGAGGTCAGATGAATCAATCTGAGCATCACACATATCCTAATAGACAAAATGTCCGTTTATCAAAATACCTGAAAATGCCTCTTTATCCTATCTAAGGATGTCAGAAACCCTTAAAAGTGCAAAAATCTTGGGAATATAGGGTTGTGCCTCGCTCATCCCTCGGGTTTGCGGGTTTGCGGGTTTGCGGGTTTGCGGGTTTGCGGGTTTGCGGGTTTGCGGGTTTGCGGGTTTGCGGGTTTGCGGGTTTGCGGGTTTACGGGTTTGCGGGTGGAGCTGGGGTTCATTTTTTTTTAAAAAGGGGTTCATTTTTTTTTAAAAAGGGGTTCATTTTTTTTTAAAAAGGGGTTCATTTTTTTTTAAAAGGGGTTCATTTTTTTTTAAAAAAGGGGTTCATTTTTTTAAAAAAAAGGGGTTCATTTTTTTTTAAAAAAGGGGTTCATTTTTTTAAAAAAAAGGGGTTCATTTTTTTTTAGGGGTTCATTTTTTTTTAGGGGTTCATTTTTTTTTGGGGTTCATTTTTTTTTAGGGGTTCATTTTTTTTTACAAAGGGGTTCATTTTTTTTTACAAAAAGGGGTTCATTTTTTTTTACAAAAGGGGTTCATTTTTTTTTACAAAAGGGGTTCATTTTTTTTTACAAAGGGGTTCATTTTTTTTTACAAGGGGTTCATTTTTTTTTACAAGGGGTTCATTTTTTTTTACAAGGGGTTCATTTTTTTTTACAAGGGGTTCATTTTTTTTTACAAGGGGTTCATTTTTTTTTACAAGGGGTTCATTTTTTTTTACCAGGGGTTCATTTTTTTTTACAAGGGGTTCATTTTTTTTTACAAGGGGTTCATTTTTTTTTACACGGGGTTCATTTTTTTTTACAAGGGGTTCATTTTTTTTTACAAGGAGCTTAGGAGCTAAGGAGCTAAGGAGCTAAGGAGCTAAGGAGCTAAGGAGCTAAGGAGCTAAGGAGCTAAGGAGCTAAGGAGCTAAGGAGCTAAGGAGCTAAGGAGCTAAGGAGCTAAGGAGCTAAGGAGCTAAGGAGCTAAGGAGCTAAGGAGCTAAGGAGCTAAGGAGCTAAGGAGCTAAGGAGCTAAGGAGCTAAGGAGCTAAGGAGCTAAGGAGCTAAGGAGCTAAGGAGCTAAGGAGCTAAGGAGCTAAGGAGCTAAGGAGCTAAGGAGCTAAGGAGCTTAGGAGCTAAGGAGCTAAGGAGCTAAGGAGCTAAGGAGCTAAGGAGCTAAGGAGCTAAGGAGCTAAGGAGCTAAGGAGCTAAGGAGCTAAGGAGCTAAGGAGCTAAGGAGCTAAGGAGCTAAGGAGCTAAGGAGCTTAGGAGCTAAGGAGCTAAGGAGCTAAGGAGCTAAGGAGCTCAGGAGCTAAGGAGCTAAGGAGCTAAGGAGCTAAGGAGCTAAGGAGCTAAGGAGCTAAGGAGCTAAGGAGCTAAGGAGCTAAGGAGCTAAGGAGCTAAGGAGCTAAGGAGCTAAGGAGCTAAGGAGCTAAGGAGCTAAGGAGCTAAGGAGCTAAGGAGCTAAGGAGCTAAGGAGCTAAGGAGCTAAGGAGCTAAGGAGCTAAGGAGCTAAGGAGCTAAGGAGCTAAGGAGCTAAGGAGCTAAGGAGCTAAGGAGCTAAGGAGCTAAGGAGCTAAGGAGCTAAGGAGCTAAGGAGCTAAGGAGCTAAGGAGCTAAGGAGCTAAGGAGCTAAGGAGCTAAGGAGCTAAGGAGCTAAGGAGTTAAGGAGCTAAGGAGCTAAGGAGCTAAGGAGCTAAGGAACTAAGGAGCTAAGGAGCTAAGGAGCTAAGGAGCTAAGGAGCTCAGGAGCTAAGGAGCTAAGGAGCTAAGGAGCTAAGGAGCTAAGGAGCTAAGGAGCTAAGGAGCTAAGGAGCTAAGGAGCTAAGGAGCTTAGGAGCTAAGGAGCTAAGGAGCTAAGGAGCTAAGGAGCTAAGGAGCTAAGGAGCTTAGGAGCTAAGGAGCTAAGGAGCTAAGGAGCTAAGGAGTTAAGGAGCTAAGGAGCTAAGGAGCTAAGGAGCTAAGGAACTAAGGAGCTAAGGAGCTAAGGAGCTAAGGAGCTAAGGAGCTAAGGAGCTAAGGAGCTAAGGAGCTAAGGAGCTAAGGAGTTAAGGAGCTAAGGAGCTAACGAGCTAAGGAGCTAAGGAACTAAGGAGCTAAGGAGCTAAGGAACTAAGGAGCTAAGGAGCTAAGGAGCTAAGGAGCTAAGGAGCTAAGGAGCTAAGGAGCTAAGGAGTTAAGGAGCTAAGGAGCTAACGAGCTAAGGAGCTAAGGAACTAAGGAGCTAAGGAGCTAAGGAGCTAAGGAGCTAAGGAGCTAAGGAGCTAAGGAGCTAAGGAGCTAAGGAGCTAAGGAGCTAAGGAGCTAAGGAGCTAAGGAGCTAAGGAGCTAAGGAGCTAAGGAGCTAAGGAGCTAAGGAGCTAAGGAGCTAAGGAGCTAAGGAGCTAAGGAGCTAAGGAGCTAAGGAGCTAAGGAGCTAAGGAGCTAAGGAGCTAAGGAGCTAAGGAGCTAAGGAGCTAAGGAGCTAAGGAGCTAAGGAGCTAAGGAGCTTAAGAGCTAAGGAGCTAAGGAGCTAAGGAGCTAAGGAACTAAGGAGCTAAGGAGCTAAGGAGCTAAGGAGCTAAGGAGCTCAGGAGCTAAGGAGCTCAGGAGCTAAGGAGCTAAGGAGCTAAGGAGCTAAGGAGTTAAGGAGCTAAGGAGCTAAGGAGCTAAGGAGCTAAGGAACTAAGGAGCTAAGGAGCTAAGGAGCTAAGGAGCTAAGGAGCTCAGGAGCTAAGGAGCTCAGGAGCTAAGGAGCTAAGGAGCTAAGGAGCTAAGTAGCTAAGGAGCTAAGGAGCTAAGGAGCTAAGGAGCTAAGGAGCTAAGGAGCTAAGGAGCTAAGGAGCTAAGGAGCTAAGGAGCTAAGGAGCTAAGGAGCTAAGGAGCTAAGGGGCCACTCCGGTGCACAGGGGGCACGTCCGGTGCACAGGGGGCGCACCCCAAAACGGTGCACAGGGGGCGCCCAAAAATCCGGTGCACAGGGGGCGTTTTACCCGTGATTTAATAGCCGGGCGCCCCATGTGCACCGTTCTGACACGCCCCCTGTGCACCGTTTTTGGGGCGCCCCGTGTGCACCGGATTTTAGGCGCCCCCTGTGCACCGTTCAAAGACGCCCCCTGTGCACCGTTTTTGGGCGCCCCGTGTGCACCGGATTTTTCCAGGATACGCCCCCTGTGCACCGATTTTTCACTTAGGCGCCCCCTGTGCACCGGATTTTTTTCAAAAAGGCACCCTGTGCACCGGATCCAGTCTTCTCAGGGTTCAGTAACTCAGCTGTTTCACGCACTGAAAAACTGTTATTTGCGAGTATTAGCGGGTTCTAGGTTGTGTTATCTGGCTGGTGTGGTGGTGCGGGTGCGCGGGGTTCGGGCAACGTTATCTGGCTGGTGTGGTCGATAAGCCTGCTGGTGGGTGCGGGTGCGCGGGAACTTGCTGGTTCTAGGTTGCGTTTTCTGGTTCTAGGTTACGTTATCTGGCTGGTGGTTGTGCGGGTTTGCGGGTTTGCGGGTGCGCGGGTTTGCGGGTTCTAGGTTGCGTTATCCGGCTGGTGTGGTGGTGCGGGTGCGCGGGGTTCGGGCAACGTTATCTGGCTGGTGTGGTCGATAAGCCGGCTGGTGGGTGCGGGTGCGCGGGAACTTGCTGGTTCTAGGTTGCGTTTTCTGGTTCTAGGTTACGTTATCTGTCTGGTGGTTGTGCGGGTTTGCGGGTTTGCGGGTGCGCGGGTTTGCGGGTTCTAGGTTGCGTTATCCGGCTCGTGTGGTTGATAGGGTTCTCGGGGGTCAGTTACAGAGTGGTTCCAGGTTGCATTATCCGGCTGGTGCTTGTGTGGTTGGTGTGGTTGATAAGGTTCTTGGTAAGCTCTTCATCCACCTTTTATTCTAAACCCAACTGTGTATACTGTGTATACTGTGTATACTGTGTATACTGTGTATACTGTGTATACTGTGTATACTGTGTATACTGTGTATACTGTGTATACTGTGTATACTGTGAAAACTGTGTATACTGTGTTTTTCTGTGTTTTTCTGTGTTTTTCTGTGTTTTTCTGTGTTTTTCTGTGTTTTTCTGTGTTTTTCTGTGTTTTTCTGTGTTTTTCTGTGTTTTTCTGTGTTTTTCTGTGTTTTTCTGTGTGTGCTGTGAAAACTGTGTACGGGACCCAAAATACCTGTAAAAGTCATGTGGGGCATACTTTTGCGCCCCCTGTGCACCCTATTTCAGGACCCCCGAAAAGCCCCCTGTGCACCCTTTTTCAGGGGTGAAATGCCCCCTGTGCACCATATCCAAAACCACTTCCGGGAGGTTTCGGGAGGGTTTCGGGAACCAAAAAAAGCCGCCCCCTGTGCACCTTAGATACCAGCTAAGGAGCTAAGGAGCTAAGGAGCTAAGGAGCTAAGGAGCTCAGGAGCTAAGGAGCTAAGGAGCTAAGGAGCTAAGGAGCTAAGGAGCTAAGGAGCTAAGGAGCTAAGGAGCTAAGGAGCTAAGGAGCTAAGGAGCTAAGGAGCTAAGGAGCTAAGGAGCTAAGGAGCTAAGGAGCTAAGGAGCTAAGGAGCTAAGGAGCTAAGGAGCTAAGGAGCTCAGGAGCTAAGGAGCTAAGGAGCTAAGGAGCTAAGGAGCTAAGGAGCTAAGGAGCTAAGGAGCTCAGGAGCTAAGGAGCTAAGGAGCTAAGGAGCTAAGGAGCTAAGGAGCTAAGGAGCTAAGGAGCTAAGGAGCTAAGGAGCTAAGGAGCTAAGGAGCTAAGGAGCTAAGGAGCTAAGGAGCTAAGGAGCTAAGGAGCTAAGGAGCTAAGGAGCTAAGGAGCTAAGGAGCTAAGGAGCTAAGGAGCTAAGGAGCTAAGGAGCTAAGGAGCTAAGGAGCTAAGGAGCTAAGGAGCTAAGGAGCTAAGGAGCTAAGGAGCTAAGGAGCTAAGGAGCTAAGGAGCTAAGGAGCTAAGGAGCTAAGGAGCTAAGGAGCTAAGGAGCTAAGGAGCTAAGGAGCTAAGGAGCTAAGGAGCTAAGGAGCTAAGGAGCTCAGGAGCTAAGGAGCTAAGGAGCTAAGGAGCTAAGGAGCTCAGGAGCTAAGGAGCTAAGGAGCTAAGGAGCTAAGGAGCTAAGGAACTAAGGAGCTAAGGAGCTAAGGAGCTAAGGAGCTAAGGAGCTAAGGAGCTAAGGAGCTAAGGAGCTAAGGAGCTAAGGAGCTAAGGAGCTAAGGAGCTAAGGAGCTAAGGAGCTAAGGAGCTAAGGAGCTAAGGAGCTAAGGAGCTAAGGAGCTAAGGAGCTAAGGAGCTAAGGAGCTAAGGAGCTAAGGAGCTAAGGAGCTAAGGAGCTAAGGAGCTAAGGAGCTAAGGAGCTAAGGAGCTAAGGAGCTAAGGAGCTAAGGAGCTAAGGAGCTAAGGAGCTAAGGAGCTAAGGAGCTAAGGAGCTAAGGAGCTAAGGAGCTAAGGAGCTAAGGAGCTAAGGAGCTAAGGAGCTAAGGAGCTAAGGAGCTAAGGAGCTAAGGAGCTAAGGAGCTAAGGAGCTAAGGAGCTAAGGAGCTAAGGAGCTAAGGAGCTAAGGAGCTAAGGAGCTAAGGAGCTAAGGAGCTAAGGAGCTAAGGAGCTAAGGAGCTAAGGAGCTAAGGAGCTAAGGAGCTAAGGAGCTAAGGAGCTAAGGAGCTTAGGAGCTAAGGAGCTAAGGAGCTAAGGAGCTAAGGAGCTAAGGAGCTAAGGAGCTAAGGAGCTAAGGAGCTAAGGAGCTAAGGAGCTAAGGAACTAAGGAGCTAAGGAGCTAAGGAGCTCAGGAGCTAAGGAGCTAAGGAGCTAAGGAGCTAAGGAGCTAAGGAGCTAAGGAACTAAGGAGCTAAGGAGCTAAGGAGCTCAGGAGCTAAGGAGCTAAGGAGCTAAGGAGCTAAGGAGCTCAGGAGCTAAGGAGCTAAGGAGCTAAGGAGCTAAGGAGCTAAGGAGCTCAGGAGCTAAGGAGCTCAGGAGCTAAGGAGCTAAGGAGCTAAGGAGCTAAGGAGCTAAGGAACTAAGGAGCTAAGGAGCTAAGGAGCTCAGGAGCTAAGGAGCTAAGGAGCTAAGGAGCTAAGGAGCTAAGGAGCTAAGGAGCTAAGGAGCTAAGGAGCTAAGGAGCTAAGGAGCTAAGGAGCTAAGGAGCTAAGGAGCATATGGTTCTGTTCCTTTGTAAGTTCTTAGTAAGAAACTAAGCCCTTAAATTAAGCCCATAATTTTAGCTGAATCCAAAATGAAGGGCTTAAAAAATTAAGAGGTGGAGCTCATATCCCTTAGTAAGGGCTGATGGATGCCGTGACTGTAAAGGAGTGATGAAAGGTGGTGGGTTTTTATGGGTTTTTTTGATTTTTGGCTTTTGGTAATGGGATACCCATGAGGCACAAAAGTGGAGCTAAGGGAGAGCAACACGTTCTTTGCAAACATGTGTTGTGTTTGAAGTGCGGAGAGCACAAGAGTGTACACAACAATGGTGGTTGTAGGAATAAACAAAAAAACAAAAAAAACAAAAAAAACAAGGTTGCAATGTTCAATACGGCTGCTTGGTTCATGCCTATTTCATTTCAAAATCAACAGTCCAGCACGCAGAACATTTGTACGCACTGAACGACCAGTACATTGTATCAGGTTGACCGGGTGGACTCGTCAATAACCACGACTGTCAGTACAAAAAAAAACAACCAGTACATTTTCTCAGATGAACCGGTCAAAGTACTGGTCGTCATGACACACCATGAGCAGTCCACCGTGTATTCTCTGTTTCGCTGGAGTGTTGAGCGTCGACCCAAAGATCAATCGGACAACTTCGCTGCACACAGCAGTGATGCATGGGGCGACTATTGGGGGGGTGTATAACATCCTCGGAAGAAGACGGGAATTGGACTGTCGTGGCTTTATTTTCCAGATTTCTCATGAATATGGGGTATCCCGGCACGGCGTAATTCATGTGTAATGCGGTGTAATGGGATGAAATGGGATGAAAGTATGTGAAAGTGGGTGTTATTCTCCCCCAGAATAATAGGGAGCCATAATATTATGTATTTTTTTTTCTCTCTTCGAAAAATAAATTACCATTCCGTCAGGGAACGACTTTCTGGTCAATATGTTCCACCCAAGGTTTCAGAAAAAGGGGTGGGGTCAGGGGGATAATGTTATCCATAAAATTTTGATTTTGCAACTTACGCCCAAGGCTCGACTATTTTTGTTCCACATCAAACTGGACAGGGCAAGGTCACTGTTAATTTTGTTGCCGGAAAATTCCGACGCTCCGGAAGTAAAATGTTTCCTGGAAAAAAACACGGTGGGTTTTCAGACCCAAAGCATGTTGGCATTTCTACAATCTGTCCGCTGCGGTGGGGTCAATTTGCCGAAACGAGAAAGTTATGGGTCAACCCGTAAACCAACATCAGTGTAAGGTGAAGGGGGCCAAGTGTTTACGGGTTTGCCTAAACACACTTAGCATGATGGTTGTTACACGTAGAGACCTCGAAGACACCCACTCGCCCCTCGGGGTAATATTCTTCAAATCGAAACCAGCTTTATTCGAAAGATCGGACGAGCTGAGCCAGAAAATATATTTTGTCCCCGGAACGAAATTGGTTTGAAATCGATGGCTGTGCATATTCTATATTCTGGCAAAAAATCGGGAAAATCGTCCGCGACTTCGGCCGAGTATAATCAAACAAAAACTTCTGGGTCGCACGGCACGCTCGAAAATAAGGGGGTAGAGGGTTGGGATTATGTTGACCAGAAAGTCATAAAACGGCTTTCCTGTTAGGGAACGGAGCATGTACAGTACCTCCAAGCTCCTAAAATATGGAGTCAGGAGGCTAAAAATGTGCACACAACTGGCAAAAGGGGAAGTGTCGTCACTCACCTGTATCTTAATGAAATTTACCAATGGTACATCACAATACTGTTGCTCCCTGTATTTACTTTGAGATCTGTATCAGGATAAATAAAAAATCACAAAAAATCGCAACCACCAAAAAAACAAGTAATTATGGGGTGTCTTGGGCACGGCGTAATTCATGTGTAATGGGGTGTAATGGTGTGTAATGCGGTAAAATGGGGTGAACTGGGGTGAAAGTATGTGAAGTGGGTGTTAGTGTGGTGCCCCAGGACACCCTATATTACGGTCGCAGGCTTTTCCCTAAATCTGCCTCCCAAAATGCGGATTTGAAATTTTGGAAATGCACACTTTTTTTACCGAAGGAATTTGCCTAGGATTTCCTTGAGAACCATTGAATCTCATATTTCAGAATAATAGAACTTTAGCCCTTTAAGGACCAGAGGGGACATATATGTCCACGCAACCACCTAAATTGGCTTCCACTAGGACTTTTTGAAGATTTTTTTTTTAAATGAGAAGATTTTGTGCGAAATCTTTCAAAAGACGCAAGATTCGATTTTTTTTGACGCTCTCATCCCCTCTCATCCACACCCGGCATTATCACATAATAGGGTATTTTGGGTCATTTTTGGGGAATAATGTACCATTCTGACGCGCTTGAGTCATCAGAGGATTCAAACTTTGGTGTGCAGGGAACCATTTTGTACGGTCTTCAGAACGAAACTAAAATAATGGAAAATACCCGCGACTGGGCAAAGTAACACGCGTAGTTGCAGTTCCTGACCCTGAACTGGATGTGCCTCTTCTCCGTGTATTTATTGCATTTTGTCTTTTGAGGAACATTGTACAGAATGGTTATTTCCCTCCCTCCCGCCAAAGCCCGAGGGACCCTTGAGGGAGGTCAGGGCTCCCCGAGGGCCGAAGGCCCGAGGGAAGCCCTGACCTCCCGAAAGGAGTCCCGAGGGCCAAGGGAGGGTGGGATGTAACTTTGTGCCCCGATCCGTGGCTTTTTGTGCCCGACTGTCGTTTTTCATTTTTTGCCTGTAAAAACCCTGTATAAGGGGTGCAGCATGGGGGCACATGGTGCCCCACACATGGCTCTTGCACGCCAAATTGCCCTCAAATTGCCCGGAATGCCACGCATGGGGCAATCTAGACCGTTTTTGGACCGATTTTCGCGACCAAAAAAATTTTTTTCGGAGGGTCCCTTCGAAATTTCGGCGGGAGGGTACGGAAAGCCACAGGGAGGGGTACAAAATCTATATCAACACGGTCAAGGTACAGAGACACTGGCAGGAGGGTGTTGGTCGACAACTTCTTCTTGCTTGGGAAACAGGCGTCTGAAAACAGATTACATGTGCGTGGGATGCGGCGTTCACCTTTGTTCAGCACCATGCCAAGTTGGCCAAAAGTCCCAAAAGCCCCAACTTTTGTACTGTCCAACCTCTGTACAATTACGGTATATGTAGTTGGTTGGTACCTTCTCTCCATGCAGTGAGACATTATCTACTAGGACTTTTTGATCGATTTTTTTTTCTTTTGAAAGATTTTGAACCTATCTTTCAAATAAAGCCATTTTCGAAAACCGAAAAAACAGGTGCGCAGCCGGAATAATTTTTTTCTTCAAAATTTTCAGAAAAAAATATCAGCTCTCCTCAATTTTCCATTTTCCATTTTTCTCATTTTATTTCGATTTCTGCTCCATTTGAAAGATCTGCTCAAAATCTTTCAATTGCGGCCAGGTACGATCAAAAATATGCATCAGATCACATTTTACCTACGGGAGAGAAGATCCTAGCAAATCGAAAAAATCGGTCGTGGTCCGTAAAGGGTTAGAGTGTTTTATTCACACATTCCGGAAATGCCAATCGCGGTATGTTTTGAACCCACTGTTTTTTTCAGGGAAAAAATTGCTTCCAAATGTCTGAATTTTCCAAATTTTCCTGAAAATGACCCTTGTTTACGAGTATGGGTTCATTATTTGCGAAAATTAAGTCACTAAAATTTTGTCCGTATATCCCCCACCACAAGCTGGGATTGGCTCGGAAAAGCAACAAAACGACCTCTGGGCGGAAAAAAAACCACAGGAAAATGCTGCACTTTTTTTTTGCCTTTCTTTTTCGAAATTTCTGCAAAAACGCCCCAAGTTAGGGAAAAGCCTGTACGTCGAATACGAGCGCGCATAATTATGGGTAAATCCAATTTTTACCCATAATGTTGCGCACCTGTAATATGGCGCCACCGTAATATTGCGCCCCTTTTGCACTTTTTAAAATGTTTTAGGAAGCCCCCTTCGCGTTTTATTTGCCATAAAAAAAGGGTCCTTCTCTTTATTGCCACCTGATTTGGACCCATGTGGACCCACATACCCAGGTTTGGGTACCCAAAAACCCAAAAAAGTTCTCGTTAATACACTTTTGAAGATGAATGGGTCCCAGGGAGTTGGGTAAGAGAAGTTAACCCCAGAAAATAATGTGCAATGAGTAATATCGTCGGCAGAAAGAAGAAGAAGAAAATAAACATTAATTTCAAGAAATTAATTCTGCCAATTCCAACTACGCACCACATTGCAAACCCGCAAATCCTTGTGTAACACTAGTCTAAGGGGGCACCAGAATAAGAAAAAAACCCTGGTGGGTCTGCCCTCAAAAATAATTCAATTAAACACTGTCCACTACTGTCTTACCAGGTGAGACAACACTGACTGGGCCAAGCCTTCCTGCTGTGAGAGACCACACCATGTTCACGTCTTCAGCTGAGTTGAAGAGAAGTTGTTGCAGCTCCGTCATGTCCTGTCTCGCCATATCCTCAAAGGCAATCTCACCTTCTACGAGTCTCTGTACGGGGTCCTTTGTGGACTGGTCACGGTCCAGCTGGTACATCCACTCCTCGTTCTGCTGGGCGGTTTCTGCACCAAGTTGGCACATCCTGTCACCCGAGTCGCATTTGCACAGGTAGTGGGAGACGCACTGTCCCTCCAGAACAGAAGCCGTCCTTCTGCTGAGTACTGTCACCGACTCTGCCTTGGACAGCACCATGCAGTGTGCGGAAAAGGCTTGGAAGGCAGCTAACTTTGACGTTTCAATACCGTACACAGCAACACCACGCAGAGTGCTGTTCCCGACGTTGCCGACATGGAACGAGCCCGACACGATAGCAGAGGACACACGTGTGGGTGCATTCGGCAGCAACGAGGCGACTTCGCTTGCGTACTTCACACAGGAGGACAGTGGGCAGCGTGCAGTCAGCCCCCACGAGATGTGGAACAGAGTGTGCTCCACAGCCTGGATACCGTGCAGCATCCCACGCCTTGCTGAGACAACGTCCTGCAGGTATCCGATCAGTGTTGTGTACTCCGCGTGCCCCACCTCAGCAACAGCACGCACCGCAAGCAGCGCACCCTTGGCAGACGCAGTCTGCAGCTGCGTCACGTTCCCTGTGCGCACAGCGGCACTGCTGCGGGACGCTGTGCGCGACTGTGTGCTGGAGACGGTCCTGGTGACAGTATTCTTTGTGTCGGAATGCTCGCTCGACCCATCGTCGGCGGTGTCCTCCGCCTGGAAGAGCGACGACGGGAGGAACGCTTTGTACTGCTCAAGGTTCCGCACAGCGAAGAGAAGGCCGTTGATCACGTTGCGGATCTGCGTGACAGCAATGACCTGTGTGCGTGCGGCGTCCGTGCACTGCAGCGCGTTGACGAGGTCCATGTCGTGCAGGTGTGTCATCGCAGCAGAGAGCTTTATCAGCGGCACACCGACCACAAGCACCTCACACACGGCAAGCACCACGTCCAGGAGCAACACTGCGGCAGAGAAGCCGATCAGGAGGTACAGCGCGTTCCTCACCTCACCCTCGACAGAAGAGTACGGGCGCACCCAGAGGATGCAGGCGTTCATGGGTGCAGCGCCCTCGCCTCTGCCTCCGTCGGGCGTGAAGCGGAAGAGGGGTGCCCTGCGCAGGAAGTGCTTCTCGCCGTCGAGATCAGCGATGCGAAAGGTATCTTCCTCGCCCTTGACTTCCTGCCACGCGTCCTGCAGTCCCTTACGCAAGTGCGAAATCGTCACAACACAGCTATCCAGCGTGATGTCCAGCGTACGCCCGGCCATGACGCACGACTTGTCGATCATCGCTCTGTTGTCTGAGGTTACATACACGTAGTTGGTGGTCGCGTCGAAGACGATTACTTCTGTTCCCGGGTGGTCCAGTCCGTACTGGGCCATGGCCTCCTCCCAAGCCGTGAAGATGAAGAAGCCGCTGATGTAGATGTACTTGTAAGCCGACCACGGGTGTGGTGGGGGTGGGGGTGCGAAGATAACGTCGAATGAGTTGAACACGTAAGGGTTGTTGTCAGAGGCGTACCAAGGGAGGGGCTCGCGCCAGCGCTGGATTTGTGCGCCAGAGGTGCCCTGCGACCAGCCAGGTGGCGCGTAGCCTTCAGGCCAATTCGAGAAGTTAAAGTTTTTGGCCCCATTAGGATCCCAGTTGCTGTATTGCATGTACAGTGATATGATGACGAAGCTGTATGCATACGCAGTAATCTCGCCAGACTCCTCATCCAGATGGTCTGCATGTGCCTTTGTCAGATTTATGTTGTTTGCTCCTTCAATCATGTTCCCAGAGCGGGCCCAAACAAATTCACGTCCCCCACTCGCGGTGAGATCGTACCACACATTCGTGTAGATGCCTGCCGAGTCCGTGTACACGTGAGGCACCAACACAACACCGATAGAGTAGAGGTACTTGCTGCGACGGATCGTGCCAAACTTGTAGCGCCGAAGCAGTTCAACCCATTCAGCACTGTCCGACTTCGAGACATTCAGGAACCCATTTTCGTCTGCCACTATAGGACCCCGGGACTTGATCACCGGCGTATACAAAAACTTCTGAGTCTTGTACACAATGGACTTTGCCTCCTCTACGCTCTTCAAGAGGTCCAGCTGGACACTAGAACAATCAGCACGAGACACCTCCTTAATCGTCTTCTCCAGTGCTGCGACAGACTCGAAGTACATGATCAGCCCGCCGGCAATCGACGCACACGTGGAGAACGCTGTCGCCATGGCAATCAGCCATGTCAGATTGATTGTGCATGTTGGTTTGAACTTACGTATTTCCATGGTGGTGTGTGTCTGCAGGGTGAAGGTGTGTGGAACGCAATATCACTATGCAACGTCGAGGAAGTGCCGGTTGGGGTCCTCTGCCCGTTTCGCAGTATGGGAGGCAAAAGAGGGTAACAAGCAACGGAACAACTATTCTGAATTGTCCAGAATTAAGAAAGTACTGGGGTGGAGTGTCTTTTGTCTTTTGTAAGAGGACGCACGTGAAAAAATTGATTGCATGAGAATGCCACCTTTTTGCCTCCCTCCCCACTGTTTTGGAACTAGACATGTACGGATTGAAAGTGTTAGTACCTGAAAAAAAAAAATACTCACTGGCTTACTAAGCCACCAGAGAAAACTTTCTCGTGAGTGCAACCCCCTGGTCTGACCCCCAAGATAACCCTTGAGGTTGTCAGTCTTGCTGTTCCTCCTCAGCGCCGCGACTTCAGCGCAGATCTCTTCCTTTGTACGTTCCGCGGTGACGTCGTGCCGAACGCGACCTTCATCCCAGAACGATTAATTCCCTTGTGAGAGAAGTCTGATTTGCGTTTGTGGCTGCGTTCGGGCCTTCCCGCAGTGGTCCACCCGTCATCGTCTTTGCCCGCGTGCATTCGTGCAGGAGGATCGTAGGGAACAATGTACGACGCCTTGTGCCTCATGTACGTCTTCATGTTGCCAAGGAGGAGCTTCGAGGAAACTGTTGTGTGGAAAGGGTGGACAGGCTCGTCGCCACCACCAACCCGCTCAACTGTTGAAGAAACGAGGGCGCCGGTCTGAGGCACGTACGCACGCACCACCCCGGTGATGCTGATGCCTGTGACAATTCCCTTTCCCAGGATGTCGCCGTTCTTCTGCTCGTTGCGAACGTCTTCCTCCTTCGAATATTCCCGTTGGCAGTCACGTTTGCGCTGCGTCTGCATTTTGAGAACGTACTGATCGACTGTGCAATCCCATACGGAGTATTCAGCAGTTGCCTGGTCTTGCAAGAGGGCTTGAAGTACGACGTAGTCTGCAAAGAAGCGCAGTGGTCTGGTGAGCGAGAGTGTGCTGCCGGTACTTCCGGTCAAAGGGCTGAAGTGTCATGTCCCCCACAGACCGTGCGAGTGCATCTCCTCGGAGCTTTCCGCCCTTGAGTTCTCGCAAACGCTGCAGCTCCCTGCACAGTTGCGTCTCCCTGCGCTTCTCTGCTGCGACACGCAACACCTGTCCAACATGCCTTCTGCATCACGCTGCAGATCGCCACCCAGCTTCATCACTTCCTCATTTCCAATCACTTCCTCAGTCACCTGCCAGTTATGCAGCCGATTCGCGCAGTGTATGTCATTGACCTCTCGGCAAGACGCAAGGATAGGTGGTGCTGGAGACGACGTGAAGGCACTGCATCACGACTGCTGCGAGGCACACTGCAAACCCGCAGTGGCACCTCTGCTGAGTGAGAGGGCCAATAACAGCACACACACGGACCTCATGGTTGCTGTCTCTTGGTTGTGAAGTAATCCTGTTGGGTGTGGATGTGAACGGCATGAAAAGCAGCTGAACAAAAGAATTGGGAAAAAGCAGAGGGTATGAGGGTGCACTTACTGATAAGGAAAGCAGATATCGATCCGAAAGCAACGACGCAACCACCCTGCGCGTGGATGTTCCAAAAGAGAACGGAGCAAAGAGTTCGGAACAATGAAGTCACAAAAGTGGCAACGTCAGAAAACGTGGCTCCAACGCTCCAAGGTTGTGCAGAACACTCAAAACCACAGAGAACAAAACAAAACAGAAGAACCGCATCAAACAATACCAAATAGTGACCAAAAAAAACGTAAAAGAAAGTTACCCTAAAAGCGCTGTCTTCACAAACATCCCATCCTGTGGAGATTAGACCACGGCAGCATTTTTGTCGATACTGCCATTTACTCATCACATGATCATATAATTACACGATTCTGATAAACATATGGAAAGGTGTGTACACGTGTATTTGTGGTTTCAAATGAAGTGCGAGAAGACCTTTGTTCAAATATTATTGACGTGAAAGAGGGCATTCAAGTACCGAGACACGGGGAACAAAAACATCGACTCACAAGTCAGGAACTAAAAACCCGCCGAGACAAAAAAAAAATGCTGCTTTTCGTTGAGTGCTTTTTTGTGAAGCTTTTCAAGGAAATATGTGTCAGAGGCGGGCTGGTGAGCCTTTGTGGCAACACAGAGTGCACAGGGCACTGCTATCAGAATCAGTCCTTTAACTTGACAAGGGCAAATGAAAAAAGTATTGCACACACAACGTCCAGTGTTACCATAACCCACCCACCCACCCACCCACCCACCCACCCCTACCCCGCCGCCTATATGCAGGTGATCACAGTGCCTCGAGGACACCTATGTGAGGCGCCTGTCCACAGTACTCACCACCGTTCACACCCTTCCCCTGCAGGTGTAAGATGCGCTCGTTCTCGTAGTGGTGCTCCGGGTGGCGGCCCGAGAGGAACATGAGCCACTCTTCCCTGTCTGTGAGACCCGCGCTGATCATGTACATCCACTCCTCTTTCGCACACTCGCGGCGCTTGATCGTCCACAGCAACGTGCGGTCGTCATCCTCAGAGATACCTGCACTGAGTCGCACGGCTTCCACAAAACTGACTTCGTACTCCGACTCAGACAGACACATCGCACTGTCGTTGTCCACAAGAATGCGTCGTGGTGTGCCGTAGTGACTGCTCAGCGCCATGACCAGTAGGCTGCGTGAGTGGCAGGAACCGACCACGCAGAAGTTCTTCATCGAGTCTGTGCCCATCGTCCCGCACAGCGCCTCGCCCTTGGCCACGCCCACGAGCATAGGGTGACCCCCGTCCACGCTCACATCCGCCAGCTGGCACGCAGCAATGAACGGTGCTGTGCTGTTGCGGCACGTTGCGAGCGAGTTCCACGTGAAGCGCATCCGGTCGCCTGTGAACGGCTCTGCCGAACAGCGTCGCCCAGCAGCACAGAGCATCCGTGTGAGCAGATCAGCGTGCAGTGCGCGCACACGCTCTGAACTTCCCTCGCGCACGAGTGCGTGGAAGCCGTCGATGGAGGCAGACACCACTGTCACGATGTTGCGCCTCAGGTGCGACGCCATGTGGCACGCGAGGCCCGCCTTCTGCATCCCGATACTGTCGCTTACAGCACCAGAGCTGCGCTCAGACATGGACGTACCGTCATGGCGAGTGGAGAGCGTGCTTTCCACGGTCTCGTCCTCTTGCACGTCCGGTGCTGCGCCACCGAAGCAGCCGTGCGGCAAAAACGGACGGTACAGACGCAGGTTATGGACAACCTTGTTGAACGTCTGCTGCAGTGTTGCAAACTCGCTCACAACACCACCACTGCGCTCCTCAATGCTTTCCAATTCCATAACAGACGCCTTGTCGAAGTCTGCCAACAGCAACATCACAGGACGCACCACAAACAGAAGCGTCATCCCCAACAGCATAGCAAGCACCACGGCCACCAGGCACAGCGACACAATCAGCGTCACCATCTGGTTCTTCTTGATGTCCTCAAGGTAGTCATCCTGTGGGATCACAACACACACAAACCAGTTCAGGTTCGTGATATCCCCCATGCGTGGCGACAGCGGCACAAAACGCACCCAGTAGTCCGACCCGCCAAACGACACAGTCTCATCCAGGTCCGCCGTCACCCCCATGTGCTCTGCCGACTGCCACACACCACCCACCTGCACTGGGTGGAAGAGCTCCTTCATCACACCGGACACAACGTCGCCGGCGTAGGGGTCGAAGGCGCTCACGAGGTCAGTCTTCCCGTCCACAGTGCGGATGAAGCAGTTCATTTTATCGACGTTCGGTACATACGTTGACGGACACGGGAAGCCAGACGTCAACAGCTTCGCCTCTGGTGTGTAGTCACCGATGAACACGCCACCCGTCTTCGACACCTTGAACGAAAACCCAATGTCTGCCAGTGCCTTCGAAAAGTAGTCGGATGCAATCACACCATAGAACTTCCACGTAGTTGTCTGTGGCGCCACTGGTATCTGCATGGGCTCGCACTCAGCACTGCTGTTGCACGCCAGAGACAGCTTCCTCCGTCCCCACACCTCTTCACCACCCTCCATCGCCACCACTGGTGTGTGCATTTCCTCCACGGTGTGCACGTAGCGCAGCACACTCCCAAGACGGCCGTCCTGTGTGCGCACCACAGCACCCACAGAGGGCACCTCCACGTGCAGCGGCATCGACGCGGTCAGGCATGGTGTGAGTGTCGTGAGGCACAGCTTCACGGCATTGTAGTACTTTGTCTGCGGCGGCAGCGCCTTCGTGTCACCGTACCACCACCGCATCCTTGGGTCGAAGTGTTGGAAGCCTCGCAGCGGCGTTGTGCCCCCCAGCGCATCGATGCTGTGGTACGTGAAGTTCGTCTCAGGACAGCCCGATCCATCGGGGCACACAAACTTCGCACCCTGCGCCCCTGGACGGCAGTGCGTGGGCGATCCCGACGTGGGGTGCTGCGGCACAGCCCACGTCGCCCACGACGGGTCCGCCTGCGTGTAGTACGCACCAAGGCTTTTCTGCTGCCCCTTCCCAGAAGCCCACTCAGGCCAGACACTGCCGTACTCTGCAAACGGGTCAGACTGGTTCACACAGTATTTGTGGTTCGCTGCGTTTGACGGGTGTGTGCAGTTCGACTGATACCTGCACGGAGCCGTCCACGTAGGGTTCCCTTCAATTACCTGGTCCAACGGCGGGCTCGAACCGATCATGCCAGAGGAGTACCACACAAGTATACTGCCGTAATCATTTGAGATGTACAGGTTGCTGCCCCAGCCCTTCGTCCGTGCGATGAGCTGAAAGTGGTATACCATGTGGTCCAAGCTGTCCTTTATGTAGTGGTCGCGCGCATCCCAACGTTCAGCATTGAAGGCACCCGTCTCGGTCAGCGCAACCGCACGCTCCATCCCCGTGAACGGGATCGTCATGATCTGCACAACTTCTGCCGTCACGCTGTCCGACACTTTGATACGCAGGTTTCTGCACACATCCTCGACACCGTCAATCGCGTTCTGCCCACCAACCATCACAATCGCCACCAGCCCGCCAGAGACGAGCAGCAGAAGCACCACTACCACAAGCCGCAGCGAAATGCTGTACATAGCACAGCCGTGTACGGAGGTGTGGTCAAGACGAATGAGACGTTGTGCGCAAGAAACTTATGATTCGAGAAAACATTCTGTGGTGTGGTGTAGTGAGAGAGGAAGAAAGGGGTTTAGTATTCGCCCCCGAAAAATAAATTAATTCACGACTTTATAAATTAGAACGTCACTAATTAGGATTTTATAAAATAAAACGCTATTATTTATAGGCGGGACTGTATTTTGATTACTGACTATGGGGTTTGTTGTTCCCAGGCTGTGGGTTCGCACCGAAGAACCAACGATTTCTAAAGCTACAGTTTCTGTACTTCATTGATCTCACACGTTGGCTACGGTTGCACGTTACTTTATTGCTTTTATTTATTTTTCTTCTTCCCTCCTCCCCAAATATGGCCTCCACCGTATGCCTCACGGAACTCCGGGACCACATGGCAGCTGGCCCCCGGACCCGCTTCGAATGGTATCCTCCCAGTGAGCAAATGCGCGGAACGGGTGTCAACCTGGAACACCCGCGCCTCCAGCATCAGCGAATTTATTACGACGTTCTCACGTCATTTGCAGGGGACCTAGAGGACGAAGCGGCTAGGGTGTCGGGCAGGGTGTCGCGGATCACTCGCGACACCCTAATCTCGGCCATTGCGGCCCTGACCACACCCGGCATCGAAGAGAGGGAGTCGGCGGCGTTGGTGTGGCGGAACGGGGACCTATCCACACTCAGGCTCCTGTGTACCGCCTACATCTTCTCGAAAGAATTGGGGGGTGAAGAGGCTGGTCGCCGGCTTCGCGCGGCGTCCAGAAGCCCGGAGCGGAGCGAGGTGGCGATGATCGAGGCACCACATGAATGAGGCTATGCGGCAACAGCAGGGGTAACAAGAGTGTGTACGAGGCAAGAACCGCAAGAAGAACACGAAGCAAAAGCAGACCCGCCAGGTTTCGGAAAAGAGTACAGATGCAAAAAAGGGGATAGGGGAAAAAGAGGGGATCTTTGCAGGTATTTTTAAGCATCGACAAATTATATTTCGCATTCGACAGGATCTATGGTGTGATTCCTGAGTTTTTTTTGTGTGTGTAGATGTTGTTGTGTTTATGTGTGAAATTTCATTCAGAGTCACACAGGGACGCTACCCTGCTGACACGTGACCAATGCAATGTGTACTTTTGATAAAAATTTTAAAAGTCTATCGTGAGCCTTTTGTGTAAAAATGATTTTCCCCCCCCAGCAAAAACATAATCGCTAGTGGTTAAAAACAAAAACGTTTGAGATTATGGCAGACAGCATTACGCGAGTCACAAGAAAATCTTCTTTTTCAGAATCTTTTTTGAATAGTGACTAACACACACCCCTCTGCGGACGCTACGAAGACACCACAAAAGGCGTGTCTTCGTTACTCTCCGTTATTGGGTGAATATTTGTACGGAACATAGCCCGTGTGTACTGGGGTTGTAGCGGGGAAAAACAAAAAATTTGATAAGGCGAACCAAACCCAACGTACTTACCATAGTATCAAGCGGAGAAGGAAAGAGAAGTTGAAAAAAAAAAGTAGTAATGGAAACGTGTACGCTGCCCCGAGGGGCATTTTTATCCACCTTCCCCTATTACCACCTGATGTTTACCCCGCGTACAGGCGCGTAAAGGCTGGGGAAAATGGGTGGGGTTTGGCCTATACGGGCCTTTACACGGCTATACGCGGGGTAAAAATCAGGTGATATTATTTCAAAAACACAAAAAAAAAAAATATAGAATATGCAGCATGAATGTAAATGTGCTCCTACTGTGGCAAGTATCACCTCGCTTGGGCACTTTCCTGGAAGAAACAGAAACGAACAGAAACTAATTTGACTTAAAATACAAGGCTGTTACCTTTTGGTTTATGACCAGGTGCACCGTGGGTGGACCCCCCCCAACCATTCGGTCCTACATCCATTTCGTGGTTGGCATCTGACTAAAAACATTTTTTTGAAGGTGAATTCTCAATACTGAAACAAAGAGAAAGTTAAGCAAGGCAATCACACAAGATACGGCAGTTGTGTGATAGTATCCATAACGTCATAACATGCAAAAAAAAAAAACATGTAAAATGGGGAACATTGTCACCGCAGCCAACAAACACAGGGTAGGAGAAATAACAGTTTCTTCGAAGAAAAATGCAGTACCTTCGTGGCGTTGTAACGCAGGCACCGTAAAAAATATTCTGTGGATGACTCATTGAGACAAAAAAAATTATTTTGTGTCCCTTTCAAAACGAAGGGTCAGGTCTTTTTTTGTATCACCAATATGGCCTGCAAGAGGTGAGCAGAAATGCTCAAGAAAAGAGAGAGAGAGAGCTAGGCAATGAACAACGTCTTAAGAGAGCTTTTGCAAAGAAAACGAGAGATGCCTTCCAATGAATCATTCCATTTCATTTGCTTTTATTATTCAATAAAGATAATGGTAGGTTAGTGCATTGCACTGTTTTCTTCACAAGGAGCCCAAATGTGCCTGTACATCATCTTTCACAAAACAATGCTATTTGTACTGTGCTATACCTGCGGGTTTGCGAAAAGAATGCAACCACGTAGAACAGTAGAACGCTTGATGGACGTATGTTTAACAACATCAACACAACCCAGAAGCCGGTGGGTGTTAGTACATAAAGGAAAAGGTGAAAGAGTTAGTTTCACATACTTTCAAATGAAAGAAGAGAAAGCACAAAAAGGATGTTCCCATAACATCCAGAGAAAGAAGCAAAAATGAAAGTGTTGGTTGGATGAACCGCACGTTAGTCTACAAATAGAAAAACACAAAAGAAAACCACGAAACACAAAAGGCGAGGGTTATATGTGTGTTGCACACCGGAGAGACGGGATGCCTGCACAACTGTGAAGTAAATGACTTGTGGTTTACTTGTGGTTTCACCGTTGGCTGACTGTCCACACTGTTTGTGTTCAAAGCTACACACACAACGCTTTTGGTTTTTGGAAGACACAAGGTGCCAGGTTCTATGATAAGCACGGAACCACCCTGCACCTGTTTGTCATATTGTTTCCCGTGCAATACATGGAGAAACGTTTCGAACTCGAAACTAGGGAACTTCGAAAATAAACATGTCAATGTGCCAATCCGGAACTTCGTGCACCATCGATTAGATTCATCGATGAAAAAAAAGGCGCTAAGTGGAACCGGGAACTGGTCCTAGGCCAAGACGCGCGACCCACACTGCCCCAGCAGAGCAAAAGAGAACAGGACTAAAGTAAAATAAAAAAATTAATTGCGTTTTCTTTTCAATCAAAGACGAGAAATTGAAACCGCACCCTACTTTTCCTTTTTATGTTTTTCCCCCACCCCCGAAAACAATAAAGCAATAAAAACAATAAAGACAAAAGGGAGAGGTTGTGGTGAAACGCACACACCTCGACCTGTCGGTGAAGTGTGGCTCTACTCCAACCCGCCCCGGATTAGAAAAATGGAAAAAAGGATGGGAGTAGGGAGCGGTGTTCAATTTCCTTTTAGCATTGCATGTAATCATAAAAGCAAAAAAAAAAAAAAGAGAACCGAACCGAAACATACCTAAGAAGATGGCAGTGCCTCTCACAGGCTCGCACATCTTCAACGAATAGACTTGCAGGTGTAAATGTTACCGCAGTGTATTGTGGAGGGTGGGGGTAACCGTTAATAGTTGGCTGTGTCTTTAGCGTATTCCAGAATACACAAAATACATAGCTACCATGCAGGGTAAGGTGAGGGTGAGGGAGACGGAATTTTTCACACGAAATAAAAGTGAAAAAAAAAGTGTGAGTGTGGCCCACTCACGTCAACCGAGGGCACAGGTGGAGAAGAAAAAATGCAAAGAAAAGAAAAACAAGAGTGAGAAAACGTGGGGTAAAATTGTGTAAGATGATACTGTGCACTTATTTTCACACTTTCGTTAAAAATTCATTTCAGAATGAACAATATCGGGTCTTTGTTTTGTATATGAACTGCAATTGGTGTTATTGTTTGTGAATCAAAGTGAATCAAAACAGACAAATTACAAAACTTGGGTTGTGTTAGTGTAGCCACCCTAGAGGCGCTCCACTGTTTTTTTATGTTTTGTTTGCCCAAAGCGACCGTCTCCAATCTTTTTAGTGCTGGCAACTAAAAGATGTTGTGTAAAAAAAAAGTTGTTAAGACAAGACCAAAGCTTTTACCACTCTCTGATCTATTGCCATCACCAATATGGTAGTTGACAAAACATCAGGCTGGACTACAAGGCAGAAACTGAGAACAAGAATGTGCAACTCAAAAGGCTGTCCCAATCACACATCACTTGACGGATATGCTGTGCAGAAATTCCCACAACTGATTATCAAACAAGCGCGCTGCGTGGGCCAACAAAAAATTATTTTTGACAAAAGAAACACCCCCCTGAACTACCTGTACAAAAAGGAACGCAAGGCACGCTCTGGGTTGCTGGGACAAAATACATTGAAGTTTTTGCTGCAAGAAGGTTGAGTGCATGAGAAGCATAGGGCGGTACGCCAACTCCACTCTGGTTATTTTGTTAGGCGCGACCTTTGCCACATTCTGTAAGTAAAGATCAATACCTACGACGAAAAAAAAACACACATCACACAGAAAACAAAACTATCCCCAGAGATTTATATACCATAGTAGAACTGAGGCTGAACCTCAGTTTTTTTTATTGTTCACTTTGTCAAAATCTCTTTGTTTTTCTCTTTGTCTATTTTTCCTGTATTTTTTATTCTCTTCTTTGTACTTTCTTTTGTTTTGGTTGTTGTTAGATAAGCTCAATCGCCTATCGAGTTCTGTGAATAGCACGGAACTCCTTTTCATGTGTATCCATGGAAATCAGTATCATATGTGATACCGGGGCTCGACATAGTTAGAGAAAAAATAGACAGAGAGAAAAATTGGAGGTAAAAAATTTTGAAAAAAGGTGTCGTTTGAGAAAAACAAACAAACGGACGCGCTGTGTGAAAAACGAGTGTTTCTCTGCGCGTGATATTTTGTGGGGAAGAATAAAACATTATGAAAAAAGCTCGTTGCGTTCCCACTATCGTTTCCGCTGCGCTCTCACTAGCGTTCCCACTCCATTCGGTTTTCTCTTACTTAGAAAAAAAAAAAAAACTTTTGCAGATTTGGGAAAAAAGTTTTTTGCATTTTTTGGGGAACTGGGTTGCTGACCGCACCATGAAATCCCGTACCATACAGGCTGTACCCAAATTTTTTTTGCCTGCGGCGCCATTTTTCCTTTTTTGCTCCGCAAAAAAGGGTTCGTTGAGTGACTCTGTGGTGTAAAAGGCTAGATTTTTACACCGTACCCCAATTTTTTTTCGCCTGCGGCGCCATATTATATTATTTTTTTTTTGCTTCGGGAAGCCTCTTTTTTACTTTCAACGGATGTCATCCGTCCGATTTTGAGAAACCCCCCCCCGGGTCCCCCCCCCCTCCCCCCCCGGAGAAGATTGTAAATTTGGCAACCTGAAGTTTTCGGCTTTTGGACAGACGTAAAAAAATTCGAAAACCAGCGGAAGTGGATTTCCGAGCTCCCCGCTTTTCACCACAAAAAAAATCGACCACTTTAGTGGAGTAGAAGTTAATTTAAAGCTCCAGTACACAGTACACAGTACACAGTACACAGTACACAGTACACAGTACACAGTACACAGTACACAGTACACAGTACACAGTACACAGTACACAGTACACAGTACACAGTACACAGTACACAGTACACAGTACACAGTACACAGTACACAGTACACAGTACACAGTACACAGTACACAGTACACAGTACACAGTACACAGTACACAGTACACAGTACACAGTACACAGTACACAGTACACAGTACACAGTACACAGTACACAGTACACAGTACACAGTACACAGTACACAGTACACAGTACACAGTACACAGTACACAGTACACAGTACACAGTACACAGTACACAGTACACAGTACACAGTACACAGTACACAGTACACAGTACACAGTACAGTGAAGTCAATTTAAAGGCTCCATGGGTCTTTATACAGTAACGTATAGGGATTTCAGTGCATAAAGGGGGGTCGGCTCCACCAAAAGTTGCGTACCGTGGAGTGTGTTCCTGAATAAAAAAAATGGTCGGAATTGAAAGATTCGTAAAAAATAAATCCAAAGGAAAAAAATCGAAAACCTTCTTAAAAGAAATCCAACTTAGAGACGCCACTGTGCTGCGACCCAAAGAGGAGGTTTTCTTAAGGAATTTAAGAAAACCTGCGTAGAAACTTAAGAAACCTGCGTAGAAACGTTCCCAAAGGGGGTACCACAGCCAAAAATCACCTAACCATCCACAGAGGCATAAAAAAAATCGTGCGACCCCGGAATTGAACGTTTTCGTAACCGATCTTTCCAAATAAATAAAATTCGAAAAAAAAATTTTTGAAGAAAATTCATAAAATCCATGTGACCACGGTTTTGTACTAGACCCCCCCGTTGCCAAATTACCAAACTTGTCCGCTCACCCCCCCGGAGACCCCCCCCCTCCCCCCCCGGATGACATCCGTTGAAAGTAAAAAAGAGGCTTCCCTTCGCAAAAAAAATTGAGTCATGAGTCCTGATATGGGTGAAAAATTGCATCCGGGTGCCCTTTTGTGCACTCCTCCTGAAGGGGTGAAAGGTGCTGTGAATGCTACCTTGCGTGCTGGAGTCAGGCATAGTGCATGTGGGACCTGCTGGAGCCCTAGCCAGTGAAGCCCCCTGGGCTAGTACAATGATGATACTTCAATCTGAAGTCCATTTCTTCAAAAAAGCCCCTCCGTGCCTGCAGCCCCCTCAGGAATAGCAACCTCACTTTTTTTGCACTTTTGGTAAGGAAAAAAATCGTATATAAATCCCTGACTATCCCCCCCCCAAAAAAAAAAGTATTCACTTTGACCCTCCCCTCCGGCTTCCTACTATCTTCCCACCCCCACCCTTCTCAGGTCGCCACCCCTGACACAGCGGACCTCCGTCTTGGCGGGATCGGGGACGCGCCACCGCTCCCTCCTCCTCCTCCCCCTCCCCTGTCGCTCCTCAACCCGCTGTACGTCTGCGACAGACCCGCAGAGTGGCAGAGCGACCCACGCCTGCCGCGGGCTATTGAGGAAGGCGCGGTGCACATCGTCACCGCTGAGGAGGTGGGCGTGGCGAGCACGCCTGAATGACTACGTGTACGTTGCGCGAGGCTTGGCCGAGAAGAGTACGTTGCGCCAAACGGCAGTGGTGTGGGCGATGGTGAGGTCGCAAGCTGGGTTCGCATCTCGAAGGACTCAGACAGATCGGACACCTCAGAGAGCAGAGGGCTCAGAGGCGTCGCAGGTCTGCTGCTGTTCACAGCATTCAGAAGCAACGGATCGAACGCACGCTGTGAGGTGTACGCCCTTCCCTTCAGCAGCCCAGACGCTGTCGAACGCAGTTTTTTGTACCTACTTTTCAAGCCCCTACCCCTGGTCTGCAGAGCCTCTGCACCCTCTGCCTGCAGAGGGTGCAGCACGTCATCGCCAGAGAACGTCGACGCCGAGTTGTACCCAGACAGGTCACAGCCAACGTCGGAGTTGCTGTCCTCCTCCACCCCACTCTCTGAGGCCTCCGAGGGAGCAGGCAGCTCTGTGTCGTGTGGGTACTCCTTGGTGCTGCGGAGGTACTCCTGCTGCAAACGGTGGCGTCTGCACGTCAACACCACGAGCACCTCGCAGACAAGGCTCAAGGCCACCTTCAGCATCAGACATCCCAGGCTGAAGAGGAGCAGTACAGTTGCACCCTGGAACAGTAAATCCTGCGGCTTCTCCCTGTAGTACCCCACAGCCATGAAGATCAGCGCCACGCACTGTGTGGTGTACACAAAGAAGTCGACGAAAAGGTCGCGTGGGCGTGCATAAGGCTTAGCGGTCAAGACAACCCCAAGCATAATGAAGATGACGCAGAAGGACGCGAGTTTGATGTGCCCGCAGGCGGTGTAGGTGACGGGGGTGAAGGCCTGGATGGAGGAGATCGTGAACATCGATGCGTACTGCAGGAAGTGGTACCAGAGGCAGCCAAGGCGGTAGGGGCGGATCACGGCCGAGTAGCGCAGCGTCCAGTGTGTTTCGCGCTTCGACTGCGACACCCACTCGCTGTGCCCTACTATGAAGTGCGTGGCCTTCCTCTGGCAGTACCCCAGCGAGGCTGTCTGTGTGTCCACCACAACAACAGCACGTATCCGTGCTGTCACCATTTGATAGCATATCAGGCAAGGGATGCCGATACACAGCAACGTGGCAGCAAGGCCAAGCAGCCACAACGGGCGAGTCTCGCCACCATAGAGCAGCTGCAAGGCACCAACGGAGGTGCCTTGATAGAGGACGTAGAAGAGCAGTGCAGGTGCGCCAGGGAAGCGCACAAAGCCTTGCACGTCGCGTACAAAGGGCTTCGTGCGGTCGGGGAAGAACGTCTTCCACACGCAGAGCTGCCCCAAGCGCACAGCGTGGAGGACAGCAATGTGCAGTACGACGAAGGCAAAGAAGATGCCCAGGTTCCCGACAACCATCCCCGCCGCCTCGGACCCTGCAACGCTGATCTGTGTGGGGTGCAGCGCAAGCGGGTAGTGGCTGCGGTCGCCGTAGATCTTGCACTCCTGCGTCGTCACCAGCAGGCTGCCTGCAAGGCCTGCTGCGCTCGCACTCAGGAGTGCGGCGGCGCCAGCGCTGTCGATCGCATCACTCAGTCCCGCACTTCGTGTAGTCTCGTTTGTGTCGGTCTCAGCTGCAGCCAGGGCGGGTGTGTCGCTTGCATGCGCAGGAAGTGACGGCGACAGCGTCCTACCTGGTGCACGTGTCCAAGGTGCAGAGGGCGGCAGCGAGACGCGAACACGTGGTGCAGCGGTTAGGAACGGTGTGGACGGCGGTGGTGACGGTGCCGGTGTTGTGAAACGAGAACTTGGCGGTGTCGTGGTTGTCAAAGGTGACGGGGTTAGTGCTGCTGATGTCAGTGGTGACGGTGTTGGCGGGGATGAGGATAATGGAGCTGGTGTAGGCGGTGTCTGTGTCAATGGTGACAAAGGTGCTGGCGTTGGTGGTGTTACTGGTGCGGGTGTTGGTGGCGATGGTGACAAAGGTGCAGGTGTCAGCGGTGCAGGTGTCGGTGGAGCTGGTGTCGGAGGTGCAGGTGTCAGTGGTGCAGGTGTTGGGGGTGCTGGTGACAAAGGTGCTCGTGTCGGAGGTGCGGGTGTTGGTGGTGCTGGTGTTGGGGGTGCTGGTGACAAAGGTGCTGGTGTTGCAGGTGCAGGTGTCGGTGGAGCTGGTGTCACTGGTGCAGGTGTTGGCGGTGCTGCTGTTGGGGGTGCAGGTGTCGGTGGTGCAGGTGTTGGGGGTGCTGGTGACAAAGGTGCAGGTGTCGGTGGAGCTGGTGTCGGTGGTGCAGGTGTTGGTGGAGCTGGTGACAAAGGTGCTGGTGTCGGTGGTGCAGGTGTTGGGGGTGCTGGTGACAAAGGTGCTGGTGTCGGTGGAGCTGGTGTCGGTGGTGCAGGTGTTGGTGGAGCTGGTGTTGGCGGTGCAGGTGTCGGTGGAGCTGGTGTTGGAGGTGCGGGTGTTGGGGGTGCAGGTGTCGGAGGTGCAGGTGTCGGTGGAGCTGGTGTCAGTGGTGCAGGTGTTGGTGGAGCTGGTGTTACTGGTGCAGGTGTCGGTGGAGCTGGTGTCGGTGGTGCAGGTGTCGGTGGAGCTGGTGTTGGAGGTGCGGGTGTTGGGGGTGCAGGTGTCGGTGGAGCTGGTGTCGGAGGTGCAGGTGTCGGTGGAGCTGGTGTCAGTGGTGCAGGTGTTGGTGGAGCTGGTGTTGGCGGTGCGGGTGTTGGTGGTGCAGGTGTTGGAGGTGCAGGTGTCGGTGGAGCTGGTGTCGGTGGTGCAGGTGTCAGTGGTGCAGGTGTTGGTGGAGCTGGTGTTGGCGGTGCACGTGTCGGTGGAGCTGGTGTTGGAGGTGCGGGTGTTGGTGGTGCAGGTGTTGGAGGTGCAGGTGTCGGTGGAGCTGGTGTCGGTGGTGCAGGTGTTGGCGGTGCAGGTGTCGGTGGAGCTGGTGTTGGAGGTGCGGGTGTTGGTGGTGCAGGTGTCGGTGGTGCAGGTGTTGGTGGAGCTGGTGTTGGAGGTGCGGGTGTTGGTGGTGCAGGTGTCGGTGGTGCAGGTGTTGGTGGAGCTGGTGTTGGAGGTGCGGGTGTTGGTGGTGCAGGTGTCAGTGGTGCAGGTGTTGGCGGTGCAGGTGTCGGTGGAGCTGGTGTTGGAGGTGCGGGTGTTGGTGGTGCAGGTGTCGGTGGTGCAGGTGTTGGTGGAGCTGGTGTTGGGGGTGCAGGTGTCGGTGGAGCTGGTGTTGGGGGTGCTGGTGTTGGTGGTGCAGGTGTCGTTCTGCACCATTCACAGGTCTCTGCTGCGGTCTGTCCAAGTGTGCATGCGTCGAGCCCTGCTGAGGTCTTCCAATTGATCCATATGGAATTGCGGAACTGTACCTGGCTAATGTCCCACGCGTCTGCACCTGCAAAGGACGAGCACGTCGTGTAGATGCACTCCACATTGTCTGAGTCGAACCCGCATACCTTTGCCGCTGCGTGAGTTCCTGCACCCGGCGAGGATATCTCCTTTATCTCACACGTACTGCCCGAGTATGTGCGTGCCCACAGTTTGTACCTATTTGCTGATGCTCCGCTCGTCAACTTAACTAACGTGACCATCCCAAGCGCGTCAGCCTCCCGTTCGCGTGCATCTGTCTCCTGTGCCGCCACCCTCGCAGGCCCGCACAGCAGCACCAGCCACAACACCCATACCATGTCCTGGCCCTGCCTGCGAAGGGTGAAGTGAAAGGGGGGTGGTTGCAGTGCACTAAGCAAAGCACTGACACTGTGGCAGGGAAACAAGAGGGTGGGGGTGGCTTGTATTTTACTATTATTTACTTGTCAGTGACTATTGTCCAGCGTCCTCTTGTCTGCGCCGACGGTGGCCCAACTGAAAAATATGGGCCCTTCCCAAGAGAAGAAAGGAAAAAAAAATACTGTAGTTGTTGACAGGGAAGTTCCTAAGTGGGACCGAGAACATGAAATTCTGGATTTTAGTTTTTTTTTCCTTTTTTTTTTTCCTTTTTTCCTTGGGGGGCTTTCTTGTGGTTTCTGGTGGGTTTCACTGTAGGTGACACACCACCAGTGTGGTGAAATGGTCGAAACTCTCAAAAGCAAGAGTTTTCAGGGGGCAAGAAAAAAAAATTGACACCAAAATCCTGCACCATCCAGGGCTGTATCCCCAATTTTTTTTGCCTGCAGCGCCATTTTTCATTTTTTGCTCTGCAAAAAAGGGTTCGTTGGAAACTAAATTTTTACACCGTACCCAAACTTTTTTGCCTGCGGCGCCATTTATATTATTTTTGAATCTTAAGCTCCGCAAAAAAAGAAGTGCAAACGCCTCACCATTCATCGGCGGAAGCACTGGTTCCACGGGTTATCGAACCCCAGAGAGCACTTCATTGGCATGCACACGGTTACCACGAGGGAGCGTATGTGCAGGTACAAAATCACTGCCCCATCCAAATAATATTCCCAACGTCTTTGGGGATCCCCTTGCATTTTGCAGCCAAAATGCAACTAGACCAAAGCTGCAAAAAGTTCTGCGCGCATGTAGCGCGCCCGGGTTTGGGACCCCTTTTTGAATTTCGAGGGGCGGTTAAAGTGGGCCCAGAATCACAGTTCTGACACTCATTTAGCATTGTGAGCAACGCACTAGTGGTCGTAACCAAAATTTGTATCAATCAAGAACTTGTCCATTTTCTCGAAATGACCCCACTACAGTGAGGGTAGAGCTCGGAAAGCCCGAAAAAGGGCAAAAAACCCCACCCAAAAAAAGGAAAAAAACGGGAACATAAATCCAGAATTTTGCTGTTTTTTCCGAGAACAAGGGGCAACCCTGGTTGTTGATGCAGTCACCTCCGACTGACCCACGTACGATGCCAGCCATCCGAATGAAAGCGCAAGTACCCTGCGGCCTACAACAGCAGATGTAAAAAGGAAACCTAATGACCTGCCCGTACCGTAAGAGAACGAGGGCGGTTCACAACCGCAAAAAATTGTATTGGTGTAGACACCCGATGATAGACTCCACTCTTCAAGATGCTTTTACACAACCGCTGATGAACACAATGATGATCTCTCCTGTGTCGCGGATGTCACTTTTTCCGCCCAAATTCCTGAAAACCAGGTCATGATCACGATCTCGGAAAAAGCTTGGTCTGCAGCGTAAAAAAAATATAATTTTTAGCCGAAATTTATGGCAAGTTGAATACAAAGACCCGGGGGTCTTGTATTCTAAAATATATTAGATGAAAACGACCCAAATAAAGGTGGTCTTCTCTTCGCCCGCCCCCCCAGTAGTAGAACCCTGGGTGGGCCGCCAAGTTTGACACATTTCGTGACAGCGACTGATGTATGGTTCGGGGTGCTATGGGTTTAAAAGAGAGTGTATTGCTCTAAGGTAAGATCTTCTGTATACCATGGCCACTGCAGAACGAGGAAAAGAGGGTTGTGACACCTTCGTTTCTGCACGCACATCTCAGATACAGGCAGGAGGTCGTTTTGTATTGGATCCTCATCAACGACAGGTGTGTTGGGGGGACCAGGCGGATGACGACATGTGTACACCATTATTGCAGCTACCAAGAGCACCACAACACTGGTTGCACCCAGAACGATCAAGATAATCTCTAGTTTGTCACCTTAACCCGGTGATGGTGTGCTAGGTTGAGTCGGAGTTGCAGTTGGTGTTCTGGGATTTGTAGACGATATCCACACTGCCGTACACAATTCTGAAGTACATATTCGGATACGATGGAAATGGAGCAGGACCTGGTGTTGGAGGAGGAGCTGTTACAATCGTCACTGAGATATCCCCGTCTGGACCACTTCCAACGTCAGTCCGCCGGGCGTCATATGGTGTGACTCGTCCATGACCCGCTGCATGACCCAGAAAGTGAGTTCGAGTAAGTATTCACCTTGGCTGTGGCATCAGTTTCCTTCTGAAAGTCGAAGCAGAACACTTGGTGTGTGGAATAGTTGAAAATAACGTTCTGATCATCAGTGCCTTCCTGCGATTGGTGACCATGTCCACACCACCATACACTATTCTGAAGTACATGCTTCCATCGCCTGCGACCCTACAGACATTCCAAAGACCAGCAAAAGCGCAACGACAGATCTCATAGTGCTCTGGTATTCTACTGCTGTGATGGTGTGTTCTTTCCGTAGAACGTGTCAGTCGCACAAATTCAGTGCTGAAGTGCAATGTGTTGACCTGTGTAAATAAGATGAGGGAAAGATGATATGACCTGGAGGAGGACGTGCAAGGGTGGGAAGGAATGCAGGAGAGGGTGTGGTGGGGAGGGGGATCCGGGGTGTATTGAAGTGAAATTCTGCTTTTTTTTGTTGTGCATTCGCATGTGTTTGTTTGTTTTGTTTTCCGCAGCAGATTTAGGGAAAAGCCTGTGCCGCAGGCGGATTATTTTCCTCCTGAAAGCCTTATATTTTAGCTTGTTTGCATAGCACCCCGACCAGTGGTGTACAAATTTTTGGCTCAACCTAAAGGGGGGGTCCAAATAACTATATTATTCGGTAACTTTGAAAAGCCAAAATCGCGGCAAAAAAAAAAAAGTTATTTGGAACCCAAGTTATTTGGGGGTAAACTTATTTGGGCACTGAAAACAGGGTTTTTTCTCGTTGCCAACTTGGTGAAGCTGTTAGACACCGGTATTTGCATTTTCGGAATCCGTCCGGCCAGTGGTGGGGTCAATTTGCCAAAATGGACAAGTTCTCGTTTTTGATCAATTTCCTCATAGTACACAGTAGCAGGACAGCACCAGAGGTCGGGGGTCGGGGGTCCAAAAGTCGGGAGTCGGCGTCAACTCTTATTTTCTGTTTTCCTGTTTTGTAGTTTGGTAAAGACCCCAGAAGACCCGATCGCCCGAATGATGATGCTGCTTTAAATCTGTTTCGCCCCAGACCCGTAAATTCCTTCTCCAGCGTGGCTGCCGCCTAGATGATTATATCTGTGGTGTAAAAAACTAGCTTTTTACACCGTACCATAAATTTTTTTCGCCTGCGGCGCCATTTTATATAGTACACTATCAGTTTGGGGGAAAATTTTGAAAAATAAAAAAGGAGGTGAGAGGGGGCGAAGTTATTCGGTAACTTTTTCGGCACCCAAAATCTGAGAAAAAAAAAAAAGTTATTTGGGAAAATAGCTATTATTTGGGGTAAACTTATTTGGGCCCCCCCTTTAGAAGCACGCTAAAACCTAAGAAAAAAAGGGGAAAAATCAAATTCATATACTTTCAAATAAAATTTGAAAGGGAAAAATATATAAAAAAATCAGAATTATTTATTCTCATCTTCACAGGAACAGCCCTGGAAAAGAACACAGTGTTTTTTTTCCTATCCGCACCGCACATCGTGACAAAGAAACATGGAAAAGAGAAAAAAACACAGCATTTTTTTACCCAACAACACAACACGACACAAATTATAATAAGAAAGCAACAAATGTATCAAGAAGTTTCGTGGATGGGAACCTGGTCGTGCGGGATAGTGTGACTCATAGAGCATGTCATCACAACGCACGTCCATGCAGACATTGCCTCTTGCACGTTGCTTTCCCTTCCTTGTTGTTTTCCGCAAACAGTACAAGTACATAAACATAAAACCCATAATTTGGTTAATTGGTGCAGGTCAGCGGTCCACGGGAAACCTGTGGTTGAACTACGGGAGAACCCTGGGCAACTGGGTTGCTGACCGAACCATTAAGTACAAAGAAAGCTGGAGGCGTCCATCAGCTCCTCTTGTGTCGTGGTTGTATCATGTAGACACCCGAGGATGAGCTCCACTAATTATTTTTCTCCTTTTTTTGATAATCTGTTGAGTGCAGCTGCCCTTCAGACAGTCTTCACCGGAAAAACACTCTCAAAGAAGGTTCTAATTGTGGAAGGGAGGACATCTTTCCCTTAGCAAGATTAAGATAAGTAGTTTTGGCTGACGTTGATTGCTGTCTTCACCTCAAAAAAGGCGTTTTTACAACAATCTGGACGACCAAAGAGAGAAGAAAGAAAAATACAAAATATCCACAATTGGGTTCACGTGCTTTCAATTCAAAAGAACAGAACGCAGCTGAGAAGCACGACGAAACACAGAAAAGATAACCTGCGATCAGACGATCCAACGTCTGTCGCTAAAAGCCGCCCTTTTGAAGAGAGGACTCGTGGGGGGAGGAAAAAGGTTGACTTGGAATACAAAACCCTTTCGTGACCAGTGTACAAATTAAGTTAGTCCTGTTAACTTAGCATTCTCTTCGAAAGGTGTGTGGTATCCAAGTTTCTGTTAAAAGCAAAAATGTCTAAATAATGACTCATGGCGTACACAGTACACAGTACACAGTACACAGTACACAGTACACAGTACACAGTACACAGTACACAGTACACAGTACACAGTACACAGTACACAGTACACAGTACACAGTACACAGTACACAGTACACAGTACACAGTACACAGTACACAGTACACAGTACACAGTACACAGTACACAGTACACAGTACACAGTACACAGTACACAGTACACAGTACACAGTACACAGTACACAGTACACAGTACACAGTACACAGTACACAGTACACAGTACACAGTACACAGTACACAGTACACAGTACACAGTACACAGTACACAGTACACAGTACACAGTACACAGTACACAGTACACAGTACACAGTACACAGTACACAGTACACAGTACACAGTACACAGTACACAGTACACAGTACACAGTACACAGTACACAGTACACAGTACGGGGAAGGAAGCTTGCAAAAAATGATCGAGCGCCAACAGCCACCGGCAGTCTAGGCTAATATGAGATGCAGCATATATTTCTTTCTCTGTCAAAAGTCAGGGGTGTAGTGTTGCATGAGTGCCCTACGCCTTTACAAACGAAAAGAGACACTAAAATAAGTTGGGTATGATTGAAGACGAAATGGTGCAAAATACCACGAAAAATAGGGAAAACGACAATTATGGAGGCAGACATACATGCCTTCCTACCTCTGACCCACCTCGCTAGCCTGATGCATAGTCCGACCAACAGCAGAAATTAACATCATGTTGGCGGTGGTGACTCTAATTAACATCATGTGTGTGGGCAGTGGTGACTCTCAGCCTTCGCGGCCTGCCTAAAATTATAGTGATGAAGCTGGAAAGTGTAGATCAAAAATGTGGACCATCTGTGCCCTCAAGAGCCAAGACCTCAGCAAATGAAGCAGGGGAGGGGGACTCTAGGGGAGTGAGGGGTCCTTCTTCCCCAAAGATAAAATTGTCAGAATAGTGTAGTTCAAACAATTACTTTGGGAAAGCAACACTGAGCTGAGATCACTCTGCTAACAATATGACCTTCGCAATAAAAACCCTGGCAGCGGGGTTTTCTGGTAATTGTGACGGGGAAAAAATCGCAATAAGAACAACACAAGAAACAAGAAACAAAGAAAGAAAATTTACATGACGAGCATACCTCACGTGCATACACATCAAACAATACAAGAAACAAGAAACAAGAAACAAGAGACGGAACGCACTGCATGGGCCGCTTTGGGACGAGCAGGGGATTAATAAAAGAAGTATTTCGTAAGGGTGAAGCCAAGCCTGAATACGACTTGAAAAAAAAAAAACAAAAAAGGTACACTTGTGAACACATGTGTTGGCCCTTTATCGCCTTTGCCACCGGAATAATTCCTGGTTTTTTGGTCATTAGCTATGGGACGTAAATTTCTATCTGTTGGAAAAACAAGTATTTGTTATCGGCTAGTGTTCCGAAAGGGGGGCGATTGACAGGTCCCTGACACAAGGGGGGGTCCACTATATAATTTGTGGTGGGTGTTTTTTCCGGGAATTATGTATCGCCCAAAAACACCGGTATTTGCATTTTTGGAATCTGTCCAGCCAGTAGTGGGGTCACTTTTCAAAATAGAGGTACATGCGCACAACAAAAAGCATACAAATTATAAAATGACACTTCCCCCACCATGACATGTCCTTGACCGGACTTCGGTAACAATCGGGGGAAAAAGAAAATTGAAACCGCACTCCTACTGTTCCTTATATGTTTTCCCCCCACCCCCGCAAACACTAAAGCAATAGAAACAATAAAGACACAAAGGGAGAGGTTGTGGTGAAACGCACACACCTCGACCTGTCGATGAAATGTGGCTCTACTCCAACCCGCCCCGGATTAGAAAAATGGAAAAAGCAAGGCAGAAGGAGTACTGTAAAATCGTTTAATTTGTCACACCCTAATTAACCGAGTTGAAATATCAGTCATAAATATACTTTGTCACACCCTAAGAATATGTGTCACATTAAATGATGATTTCATTTATGTTTATGGTTATTTTGTGTCTACTTTTTAAAGTACAGCCTTGAGTGATATTTTCTGTATTTACAGTGCATGCCGATCCTCAGTAAACAGCAGGTCCCCGTAGGGACGGAAGCTGCCGCGGCCGCTCACACACGAAGCCTTCCCGATATCAGCCAGTGCCAGCGGGAAAGCGTTGCTTCCTGTGCTCCGCCCCCTTGGTCTGCAGCGTCTTTTCTCAAAACCAACCAACAACAACCTGAACACCTTCTCCACTGCAGTATCAGCCGTCTGTGGTCCCAAAACATAATTAAATCATCATAATAATGTGTCACTTATAGAATTTGTCATTTTGTCACCATTTTTGCCATTCTGTCACATTATTGTAAGTGACAAATTAAACGATTTTACAGTACGGTGTTCAAGAGACCTGAAAAAAAATAGTTTGATTATAGACCGAATATAGATAGCGGCCACGGTTTCTTTACAGGATCCTTAAAAGAGAGCAAATAGAAGGTTAGTCACCTGAAAAAAAGAAAGTCAATTTCATACACTTTCCATTCCAAGAAGAGAAAGCACATGAGGACGTTCAAAACACACAAAAGAAAGGAATGGTTTATAAGATGGCCCCTAAGCCTCTCGTGCTTAGTCACCTTGATCACATTCGTGCTCGCGAAGCATCAGCTGCACGGGAATTCAAACAAAGGGCGTTATGTCATTCCCCAGCAGACGTGGTGTTCGCGCATGAGCATGGTGTGACGCGGGTGCGTGGAAATTGGACGACAGTCGTAGCCTAAGAAAAGGTTGGTAAGAGGCTACGGGGCTTACGTCACCACGGGTGGAAAAAAAACAGAACAGAAAATAGCGAGGGATAGCGAGGCAAGCACAGCCCTGAGGAAGAACCTGCCGCACCCTCCGAAAGTGAAAGAAGACGAAAAGGCATTATGCGTCCTGCGTGCCTGCTGCGTAATGACATAAGACGTATGAGCAGTAACTCACATACGACACAGATAAGTGAAGTTGAAAAATCTCTTTGTGTACTGAAAAAATCACCTTTAAAAAAAACGGGTTTTCCAAGGGACCAGTCCCTTGATGGTATACAATATTTGAACCGTATTAAGTACCAAATGTCCCTTTAAATCGTGAAAGAATCAAAACAAAGCGAAGTTGAAGGTGCAAACGGCCTCACCGTTCACCGGTGCACGATGGCATTGGAAATACACGTGTTCGCGTTTGGTGCTCATCTGTCCGTCTTTTGTTTCATTGGTACGCTACCCACTACACACCTAGGCACAAGACATTGTAGTAGATAAGTAAGGACAGGTCAGTTGGTTTTATGTTACGTTCAGTTTGTTTCGTTTTGATCCTTTTGTGGTTTTAAGTAGTGTTTCACTGTAATGTGTGTACCTTCAAGGCAGGAGGTGGCACACAATGTAGTGTTGCACCAATGGTAACTCCACATTTGAGGCATATTTTCACTTTTTCGTTTGTTTTGTTCGACGTGTGTTTTCTTTCGTTTGTGTTGACATCCTAACAAATAAAATTGTACTCCTGTGAGGGTGTCGCGGAACGTCGTCGTGTGCGTGGGTGGGGCGACTCAACGAAGGGTCTGCCACTTCTCTTCGACGCCTGAGGTGTGAGCGCCAAAGGAGGCAGCGCTACCAGAGACAAGTCACCAGAGGGCAGCTGCTGTAGCATGGGTGAGAACTCGCGTGAGTCTTGCGGGGTCAGAAGGTTGCTCAATAGAGGTGCGTCGAGGGGGCTGGATGTGTTGATGGGTGTGAGTGCGAGCAGACTCTCCTGCCTGTACAGTGTGTTCCGCCTGCGCCCCGTACCCCGTACAGTGCTCTCCACGTCGTGTACCTCAAGCTCCTGCTGTACGCTGTCGTCCAAAGTGTTCTCGGCGTTCGCAAAGTAACGGCGCTGGAGCCGATCCCGCCTGCACACAACCATGACATACACCTCACAGACAAACCCAACAGCAACCTTCACCAAAAGACACACAACACCAAACAGAAGCAGCACCGTTGCACCCTGGAACAGCAGGTCCTGCGGCTTCTCCCTGTAGTACCCCACAGCCATGAAGATCAGCGCCACGCACTGGAATGTCATAACCGTGCCGTCCATGACCACATCCCTCGCGCGTGCATACGGCTTCGCCTCGACCAGCACAACAAGCATAATGAAGATGACGCAGAAGGACGCGAGTTTGATGTGTCCACACGCGATGTAGCTTGTGGGGGCGAAGGCCTGGATCGCAGCGACAGCGAACATCGATGCGTACTGCAGGAAGTGGTACCAGAGACAGCCAAGGCGGTAGGAGCGGATCACGGCCGAGTAGCGCAGCGTCCACATGCGGGTTTTGGTGAGGGACACCCACTCGCTGGGGCCGAGCATGAAGTGCAGCACACGGCGCTTCCACTTCCCGTAGCCTGCAGTGCGGGGGTCCTTCACTGTGGTGCCGAAGACGGCACTCTCCAGCACCCACGTTCTAAACAGGTACACAGGCACGGCTACACACACGATCAGCGCGCATACACCCAAATAGTTCAACATAACAGTCGGCGGTGAGTACGCCAGCTGCAACGACCCCACTGCAGCACCTTGGTACAGAACCTGGAACAGCAGCGCAGGCCCACCAGGGAACCGCATGAAGCCCTGCACGTCGTCCACAAAGGGCACGTCGCCCCGACTGCGGAACACCGTCCGCAGTGCACAGGTCTGCAGCAGGGATGCCAGCTTGCACGCCACAAAGTGCACGACCAGGAAGGCCAGGCAGGAGCCCAGGTTCCCGACAACCATCCCCGCCGCCTCGGACCCTGCAACGCTGATCTGTGTGGGGTGCAGCGCAAGCGGGTAGTGGCTGCGGTCGCCGTAGATCTTGCACTCCTGCGTCGTCACCAGCAGGCTGCCTGCAAGGCCTGCTGCGCTCGCACTCAGGAGTGCGGCGGCGCCAGCGTCGGACACACTCTGTGTCACAATGCTTCGTGTCGTCACGTCTGCTTCGAGCGACTCGTTCTGCGCAAGCGTCACGACGTCCACGGGGCTGTCGCTTGCATGCGCAGGTGTCTCGCTCCCCTCAGGTGCCACTGTTGGTGGTGTCGGTGGCAGTGCTGGAAGTGCAGTGGCCGTGGGTGAACGGGTAGCTGGCAGTGTGGTAGGCGCAACAGTTGGAGACACAGGCACACGTGTTGCAGGTGATAGTGGAGACAACGTTTGTGGTGCAGGAGACAGAGGCCAAGGTGTTAGTGGTGACGGTGTTGGCGCAGGTGTCTGCGGAGCCGGGGAGAGTGGTGCAGATGTCAGTGGTACTGGGGTTGGGGGTGACGGTGTGGGTGGTGGCGGAGTTGAAGGCAAAGGTGTCAACGGCGCAGGTATAGATGGAGCAGGTGAATCAGGTGCTGGTGTTGCAGGGGAAGATGTTGCAGGGGCCAGTGTCTGTGGATGTGGCGTCAGTAGTGCTGGTCTCTGTGGTGATGATGTCGCGGGCGCAGGTGTTGGTGGGGAAGGGGTCTGTGGTGAAGGTGTGACAGGTGCAGGTGTTGGTGGAGCTGGTGACAAAGGTGCCGGTGTCGGTGGTGCAGGCGTTGGTGGTGCAGGTGTTGCGGGTGCTGGTGTTGGTGGAGCTGGTGACAAAGGTGCAGGCGTTGGTGGTGCAGGTGTTGCGGGTGCAGGCGTTGGTGGTGAGGGTGTTGCGGGTGCAGGTGTTGGTGGAGCTGGTGACAAAGGTGCAGGCGTTGGTGTTGCTGGTGTTGCGGGTGCAGGTGTTGGTGGTGAGGGTGTTGCGGGTGCAGGTGTTGGCGGTGCAGGTGACAAAGGTGCTGGTGTTGGTGTTGCTGGTGTTGCGGGTGCAGGCGTTGGTGGTGCAGGTGTCGGTGGAGCTGGTGTTGGTGGTGAGGGTGTTGCGGGTGCAGGCGTTGGTGGTGCAGGTGTTGGTGGTGCAGGTGTTGCGGGTGCAGGCGTTGGTGGTGAGGGTGTTGCGGGTGCAGGCGTTGGTGGTGCAGGTGTTGGTGGTGAGGGTGTTGCGGGTGCAGGCGTTGGTGGTGCAGGTGTCGGTGGAGCTGGTGTTGGTGGTGAGGGTGTTGCGGGTGCAGGTGTCGGTGGAGCTGGTGACAAAGGTGCAGGCGTTGGTGGTGCAGGTGTTGGTGGTGCAGGTGTTGCTGGTGAGGGTGTTGCGGGTGCAGGTGTTGTCGGTGCAGGTGTTGCGGGTGCTGGTGTTGGTGGTGACGGTGTTGGCGGTGCAGGTGTTGGTGGTGCAGGTGTCGGTGGTGACGGAGTTGGGGGTGCAGGTGTTGCTGCGATCCCCTCCCACACACGCACTGTGCTGTCGTCAGCGGCTGTGGCAATACGTGTGCCGTCATGCGAGTATGCGACAGCCTTGATATGGCCTGTGTGCCCCGAGTATGCACCCTCCCCTGCGTACGTCGCTGTGTTCAGCAGGAAGAGTGTGCTGTCCTTGCCGACACTTGCGAGCTGCGCACCTGAGGGTGAGAACGCGACAGCCTCAATCTCTTTTGCCACGAAGGTGTACAGAGACGCGCCGGTGGCTGCGTTCCACAGAGTGGATGAGCCGTCCTGGTTGCCCGTCGCGAGGAGGCCACCTGACCAGTCGACACTGTCAATATCCTTCACCCCCGACACAGAGAAGGCAACGACACCTGTGGCTGCTGCCCACACAATCGCCTTGTTCTCCTTCCCACCGCTGATGACCTGCGTTCCGTCTGGCGAGAACGCAACGTCCCTCACGTCGTCGGTGTGTCCGGTGAACGTGAGCACAGCGGCACCGCCTGCTGTTGCATCGTACACAGCAACAACACCACTCTTGCACGCAACCGCGAGTCGTCTGCTGTCGCCCGCAAAGGAGAGGCCACACACCTGGTCCGACAGCACGAATGAGCGGAGGGCAACCCACGTTGCTGTGTCGTACACATGCACCGTGTCCCCAGCACCTCCTGCAGCCAGCATCGTGCCGTCTGGCGAAAACTCCAACGCAAACACATCAGCAGTCAGGGTAAGCTGTGTGACCACCGTCCCGTCCACAGTGCTGAACACAGTCACCAAGTGGTCCATCCCACCGGCGGCAACGTACACACCGTCAGGCGAGAACCCGACACACCTCTGCTGGTCCGTGAGCGTCAGCTGGTAGAGGCACTCCGACGCGCTGGCAGTGCACGGTGTCAGCGCAGCGTAACAGGTACATGCCACAGCCACACTCAGCAGCATTAAAACCGCCCCCACAACCTCCCTAATACCCCCAACCTGTGTAGTGGAATACTGTACAATAAAAAGAGCAGACGTCTCGTAATAGTCTACTTGCAGTTCAGGAAGACAGCAAGCACGCAACCCTGCCACACACACACCACAATAACCTGGTGCTGCCTTACGTAGCAGACATAAGGTCCACAAAGAGCAGCATCGTCGAGGCACAACATGACAACTGGTATGTCACATGTGTTCCTTGCCTCCCGCTTCGTTGTGACAGTTTTTGTGAATTTTCCTGAATAAAAAGACTCCGATTCATCCTTTTTTTCAAACCTGGAGGATTTAGTTCGTGTACGGTAACTTGGGTGTGCGTGATCATAGATGTGTAAATTGCAAATAAAAAATATAAAAAGCGTCGCACAAAATAAGAAAAGTGACGTTGCCAATGAACCTACGCCTTCAGTGGCGCAAGGCAATGATAACAACACAACACAAGAAAACAAAACAAAACAAAACAAAACAAAACAAAACAAAACAAAACAAAACAAAACAAAACAAAACAAAACAAAACAAAACAAAACAAAACAAAACAAAACAAAACAAAACAAAACAAAACAAAACAAAACAAAACAAAACAAAACAAAACAAAACAAAACAAAACAAAACAAAACAAAACAAAACAAAACAAAACAAAACAAAACAAAACAAAACAAAACAAAACAAAACAAAACAAAACAAAACAAAACAAAACAAAACAAAACAAAACAAAACAAAAAGAAGAACGAACTAGTTAAACAGTCACCTCACATATGCTACGTTTGCTATGTGAGGTGACTCCTGGGCTGGAACGGGGACAATACAATAGAAAACGACTTCAGGATGTGACAGCTAAGTGAAAGAAAACCTTTCGTTTATCGCACCGCAAAAGGCTTGTGAGTTTCACTGTAGAATATGTGGGATGGTATTCCTGAAATGAATAAAAACCCAAGCCCTTAGGCGGGTACGCACCATCCATCGTTTCCAGTTCTATTCGTCAATGCTTGATTACCCAAATATTTTTTTTGAAGTTGAGACGACACAAATAAAACAGAACAAAACACAACAGAAATGCTTCCTCATGCATTGGGACAGACACCGACACTCTGTGCGTTAGCGAACCCCAGAGTGCTGATAATCGCCAAAAAAGGGGTGTAACATTTTTTCGCGATTTTTCTTTGTGGAAGTTTCCCGTCAGTGCAAAGTGAACACATTTCACAACGCAACATAAAAAATACAGCTTTTTTGTGTGTAAATATCTACATTTTGCGAATCAACGAAGTAATGTACTTAAAGATATAGAATCTAAAATTATGAAGTAGCTATTGTTGACTAGTGCAAATGCCACAAAAGCTGCATCATCAGTCGATTAAACCTCAGCTGGCACAACTAGGCAAGGCAGGTCGCTCCACACCAGTGTGTTCGCTCTGGGTGATTTTTGTCGTTTTTCGACGGGGAAAAAAAGTGGAGAAAAAGAGCAAAATTATTACGCATCCACTTGCCGTTTGAATAAAGAAAACAAAGACGAAAAAGGGGGTTTGGGGGGAAGAGTTTAATTCTTGAACGCATCCCCACACTCAGGTACACACACAGGAAAAAAAGTTGGCAAAATATTAGTGAAATTTTGTGTAGTTTGGTGCATTGCTTCCTGGTATGAATACATCTACTTCTCTTCTTCTTCAGGGTTGCCCCTTGTTCTCGGAAAAAACAGCAAAATTCTGGATTTATGTTCCCGTTTTTTTCCTTTTTTTGGGTGGGGTTTTTTGCCCTTTTTCGGGCTTTCCGAGCTCTACCCTCACTGTAGTGGGGTCATTTCGAGAAAATGGACAAATTCTTGATTGATACAAATTTTGGTTACGACCACTAGTGCGTTGCTCACAATGCTAAATGAGTGTCAGAACTGTGATTCTGGGCCCACTTTAACCGCCCCTCGAAATTCAAAAAGGAGTCCCAACCCCGGGCGCGCTACACGCGCGCGGAACTTTTTGCAGCTTTGGTCTAGTTGCATTTTGGCTGCAAAATGCAAGGGGATCCCCAAAGACGTTGGGAATATTATTTGGATGGGGCAGTGATTTTGTACCGGCATACGCTCCCTCGTGGTAACCGTGTGCATGCCAATGAAGTGCTCTCTGGGGTTCGATAACCCGTGGAACCAGTGCTTCCGCCGATGAATGGTGAGGCGTTTGCACTTCTCTTTTTGCGGAGCAAAAAATAATATAAATGGCGCCGCAGGCAAAAAATTTTGGGGATACAGCCCTGGATGGTGCAGGATTTTGGTGTCAATTTTTTTTTTCTTGCCCCCTGAAAACTCTTGCTTTTGAGAGTTTCGACCATTTCACCACACTGGTGGTGTGTCACCTACAGTGAAACCCACCAGAAACCACAAGAAAGCCCCCCAAGGAAAAAAGGAAAAAAAAAAAGGAAAAAAAAACTAAAATCCAGAATTTCATGTTCTCGGTCCCACTTAGGAACTTCCCTGTTCTTCTTCTGCTTTTTTTTTTTTTTTTTTTAAATTCACCAAACGCTGCAGGCCTAATGCTAACCGTTGGTTCGTCGGTTCACTTTTATTTATTATTTTTTTTATTTATCCGTTGGTTCGTCGGTTCACCCTTAAAAATGGGGGTTTTTTGGGATGGGGGGTTCTCTGCCTGTGGTATGCCGTGGCTACCTTGGTCCTGGAGATGTGGTCACCTGCGCCCGCATCTTCAGGAGGAAGGCAGATTAAAAGAAGGACACAGCAGTGCATACTGCGGCCCCCACCACTGGGTTCGAGGAGGAGGAGGGTCTGTCAGTCGACGAGACATCGAGTGTTGGAGAAGTTCTGATCTCTGAAGATACAGAGAGCAGTGTTGCATCTGTTGATGTTAAAGAGGAAAGCGAAGATGGCGATTGCGATGGCGGTGGCGGTGACGATGGAGACTTGTTTCAGGGACTCAATGATGCACCCCCCTTGCCAGCAAAAATTAAAAAAGTAGCCTACCGTGCGCCTGCGTCGCAGCTCAAAAACTGGCAGCCCACAGACCTCTACCATAGTTTGGCTGTAAAAATGTTCGGTTTTAGGTCACAAATTTTGAAATGTTGCGTACCGTGGCTTCGCCAGAAAGTTTTGATATCAACCGCCGTTTCTTCTTGTCCTGAGGGAAGGTTTCGTTCACTAGAGAGAACCTAATGCGAGGGCTTGACGTGGAAAAACGTAAGAAAAGGGTTGGTTTGGTTCTTGATGTACGTTACCATCCCACGTCATCACGTATTTACGCGAAATGAACGGACCTTTTCGCGCGGAGCGCGGAAAATTTTTTTTTGACCCCTTTTTGGACATATCTTCACGATTTTGGGGAAAATTTTTTTCATGAAGATAAGCGAAAACCCTGGACCCCTTCCCGGAGGGAATTTTTTTTTTTCGTTTTTTTTTTTTTTTTTCCGTCGGTTCACTTTTTTCCCCCCTCCCCCAAAGTTAGCATTAGGCCTGAAACGCTGCTCACAATGTTGAACGAAAGAATTTTGACAATTTTCCTGATGAAGATGTAGTGTGTGTGAGTGAGATGGGGAGCACGGGAGGGAAAAAGACGACTCGTGGATACTGAAAAATTTCCTTAGAAATGCATACATGTCTTATAAAAATCAAAATCTGAACTAAAACTAATCAAAAAAACTTGAGTTATTGATGCAGGCACCACCGACTGACCCACGTACGACGCCAGCCATCCGGATGAAAACACAAGTACCCTGCAGCCAACAACAAAAGGTGTAAAAAAGAAACCTAATGGCTTGCCCGTACCGTAAAGTTCCGCACCAAAGCACCAAAGGGGTTTTTGGTGGAAACGGTTCAAATGTACGTCCAAAGGCACTCTGTGCACGCCTTCCTACCTCCCAGATGCGGTGTTCACTTTCATGTACTGAAGCTGATGCCGCGTGCAATGGTGTCCGGTGTACGGATGAGCCCACTTGTCGTGCGTTCGAAAGCGACGAGGGAGCTGCGCCGTCGTCGCCCACGGCCCATGACATCACGCACGTCGCTAGAGGAGCCTGCATGCGTGCTGGCTAAGGTGTGGCTTGGTGCACGGCGTCGCCCTCCCCCGAGCGCGTCTTCCATGGGCGTGTCTGCAAGGCCGATGGGTGCAGGGCTCCCGCTCACAGGTGGACGTGTGAGACCCCTGTTGCTGAGAGAGCTCGTCGTCTTCGCCAAGGAGAGCGGTAGTATAGCTGGTGACACTGCACCCTCGCGCGAGAGGTTGCTTTCGGTGCGCCCGATCGTCACGTTCAGTGCAGAGAACTCCGACCCTGCGTCAGACATGGCATAGTTGCTCGTGTCGTCCCTCGGCAGCAGTGTGTCCGACAGCGTGTGGTGTGAGGGGGGACGGCCACGCCTCTGCTTGGGCGGCAGACGCAGCAGCTCCACACCCGCATCCATGCCCACATCCTCGTCGCTCAGTGCCTCGTCGGATGCAACAAGGCTCTCCAGGTCAGTGTCCTTCAGCAGGTGCCTCGCAATCCCCTGCAGGTATGAACGTCTGCCTGTGCAGAACACATAGAGTTCAGACACAAGAGACAGAAACATCTTCACCAAGATGCACACAATGCCCAGGACCAGCAGCACCGTTGCACCCTGGAACAGCAGGTCCTGCGGCTTCTCCCTGTAGTACCCCACAGCCATGAAGATCAGCGCCACGCACTGGAACGTCATGACCGTGCCGTCAATGATCAAGTCACGTCTCCGCGCGTACGGCTTCGCCTTGACCAGCACAACAAGCATAATGAAGATGACGCAGAAGGACGCGAGTTTGATGTGTCCACACGCGATGTAGCTTGTGGGGGTGAAGGCCTGGATCGCAGCGACAGCGAACATCGATGCGTACTGCAGGAAGTGGTACCAGAGGCAGCCAAGGCGGTAGGAGCGGATCACGGCCGAGTAGCGCAGCGTCCACATCACAGGCGAGAGGTACACCCACTCGCCTTCGCCAATCACAAAGTGAAGCACACGGCGCTTCCACTTCCCGAAGCCTGCAGTGCGGGGGTCCTTCACCACTGTCGAGTGCACGGGTGCCTTCATCAGCGCAACAAAAATTGCAACTGGCATCGCCAAGCAGAGCATCACTGCGAAGCAGCCTATCATGCGCATCGTTGACGTCTCACTGCTGTACAGCAGCTGCAGGCTTCCGACAGACGACCCTTGGAAGAGGATAAAGAACACCATCGCAGGCAGTCCAGGGAAGCCCAGGCGCGCATGCTCCGGGTGACGGCCCCTTGCCCCATCGGCATTGCGCGCCTGGGCCCCACCCTGCACCAGACGCGCAACCTCACACACCACTGCGTGTCCCGCGAAGAAGGTTAGAGCCAGGGCAAGGTTCCCCACCACCATCCCGGCCGCCTCCAGGCCGGCAATCTTGAGCTGTGTTGGGTGCAGTGCGCGTGGGTAGTGTTTCGTGTCTCCGTAGATCTTGCACTCCTCTGTTGTGATGAGCAGGCTGCCTGCAAGGCCTGCGGCGCTAGTGCTGAACAGTGCTACAGTACTGGAGACGACAGCGGTACCAGTCACAACTCCTCGGTTCGTCACATCGGTAACGTTTAGCGCGGCCATCTGTGGTGCTTCTGTCTGTGCAGCCGGTGCGACAGTCACTAAGGAGGGCACCACCGTGCCCTGTGTCTCCGTGGACGGAGTAGGGCCCGCAGGCGACGGTGCAAGCGTTGAACGGAAAGCGCTTAGCGGTGTTAACGTCGGCGGCGCGGTAGAGACGGGGAGGAGTGTCAGCGGGGCTGGTGTCGGAGGTGACTGTGGTGGTAATGTGGGCACCTGTGCAGGCGATGGAGATACCAAGGCAGGTCCTTGCGGTTTTGGTGTAGATCGTAGTGCTGTTGCAGGTGCTGGTGACAGTGGAAAAAGCGTAGCCTTGTCTGGGGGCGTGGGTGTTGGCGGTGACAGAGAGCGTGTCAGAGGTGCAGGTGATGGTGGTGCAGGTGTCGGTGGTGAGGGTGTCCGTTGTGCAGATGTTGGTGGTACAAGTGTCAGTGGTGCTGCTGTTACTGGTGCTGGTGTCAGTGGAGCTGGTGTGACTGGTGCAGGTGTTGGGGGCGCTGGTGTCCGTGGTGCTGCTGTTGCTGGTGCTGGTGTTGCGGGTGCAGGCGTTGGTGGAGTTGGTGTCGGTAGTGCAGGTGTTGGGGGAGCTTCTGTTACTGGTGCAGGTGTTGGTGGTGCTGGTGTTACTGGTACTGGTGTCAGTGGAGCTGGTGTCGGTGGTGCAGGTGTTGGGGGCGCTGATGTCAGTGGTGCAGGTGTTGCGGGTGCAGGTGTTGGTGGTGCTGGTGTTGGGGGCGCTGATGTCAGTGGTGCAGGTGTTGCGGGTGCAGGTGTTGGTGGTGCTGGTGTTACTGGTGCTGGTGTCAGTGGAGCTGGTGTCGGTGGTGGTGCTGTTACTGGTGCAGGTGTTGGTGGTGCAGGTGTTGGCGGCGCAGGTGTTACTGGTGCTGGTGTCAGTGGAGCTGGTGTCGGTGGTGGTGCTGTTACTGGTGCAGGTGTTGCGGGTGCAGGTGTTGGGGGCGCTGATGTCAGTGGTGCAGGTGTTACTGGTGCTGGTGTTACTGGTGCAGGTGTCAGTGGAGCTGGTGTCGGTGGTGCAGGTGTTGGCGGTGCAGGTGTTGGTGGTGCAGGTGTTGGCGGTGCAGGTGTTGGTGGTGCAGGTGTTACTGGTGCTGATGTCAGTGGTGCAGGTGTTAGTGGTGCTGGTGTTACTGGTGCAGGTGTCAGTGGAGCTGGTGTCGGTGGTGCAGGTGTTGGCGGTGCAGGTGTTGGTGGTGCAGGTGTTGGCGGTGCAGGTGTTGGTGGTGCAGGTGTTGGTGGTGCAGGTGTTACTGGTGCTGGTGTCAGTGGAGCTGGTGTCGGTGGTGCAGGTGTTGGCGGCGCCGGTGTAGGCACAACTGGGGGTGCGAGAGACGAGCCCGCGGGGACATCTGAGACATCTCTATACCACTCGCACATTTCTGCTGCACTGTTGCCAAGCTCGCATTCGAGTGTGTGTTCGAGAGTCTTCCAGTCTTCGAATCCCGTGCTCGTTTGGAGGGTCATCTTCGTTATCTCATAGGGGTCTGCGGTGACGAAGGACGTGCAGTAGACAAACACGCTTATGACGTCTGTGTGGTCGAACGGACACGATGCTACGAAGGTGTGCATAGATGCCGTGCCTGGTGTCAGGTCGCCTGCTGTACACACGTCACCAGCATAGGAACGCATCACCACTTTGTACGTGTTCCCACCCGGGGGTGTGTTGCCACTGTTCATGAAGACCATGATTGTACCGGCGGCGGTGTTGGTTGGGAGCGCCACCGCGCACCAGAACACGAACAGCCAGAGGCCCTGCCTGTGTCCATGGTGCATGTGTCCTCCTGCGTGGGTGTGTGGTGTGGTGGTGAGGAATGCAAAGAAGCAGAGACGTCTGATAAGTGCAGGCGACACCACCGTGAGGGAACTCACGAACACCAGAGTGTGTGTCGCAAAACCTATCCACACCGTACATCGTGACAAAGAAACATGGAAAAGAGAAAAGAACACAGTATTTTTTACCCAACACGTGACCAACACAACGCGACACAAATCATGATAAGAAAGCAACAAATGAATCAAGAAGTTTCGTGGATGGGAACCTGGTCGTGCGGATAGTGTGACTCATAGAGCATGTCATCACAACGCACGTCCATGCAGACATTGCCTCTTGCACGTTGCTTTCCCTTCCTTGTTGTTTTCCGCAAACAGTACAAGTACATAAACATAAAACCCATAATTTGGTTAATTGGTGCAGGTCAGCGGTCCACGGGAAACCTGTGGTTGAACTACGGGAGAACCCTGGGCAACTGGGTTGCTGACCGAACCATTAAGTACAAAGAAAGCTGGAGGCGTCCATCAGCTCCTCTTGTGTCGTGGTTGTATCATGTAGACACCCGAGGATGAGCTCCACTAATTATTTTTCTCCTTTTTTTGATAATCTGTTGAGTGCAGCTGCCCTTCAGACAGTCTTCACTGGAAAAACACTCTCAAAGAAGGTTCTAATTGTGGAAGGGAGGACATCTTTCCCTTAGTGTGTAGCAAGATTAAGATAAGTAGTTTTTGGCTGACGTTGATTGCTGTCTTCACCTCAAAAAAAAGTGTGCGTTTTTACAACAATCTGGACGACCAAAGAGAAACAAAAATATATTTTTTCGCGCAAAAAGAAAAAAACTTGCAAGATGAATGTGTCTCCCGTGAACACACACCTTCAAAAAAATTGGGATACATTCTTCGTTGCCTGCTGCCCTGCTGTCCCTGCTGTACCGACAGAGGGGCTTCACACTCTAAGGGACTAAACAGAATAGTCCCGCATAACTGAAATACAGACGGCACACGTAAGTGTGGCATAGTTTACCTGGGCCTGACCTAAGAAAACGCAACAAAATATTGTACCGTTTTTTCCGGGTGTCGGTGGGCTGTAATTGGGTGTAATTGGGCTGTAACTGGGCGTAATTGGGTGAAATTGGGCAAAAATGCCGTTTTTTGCCGTTTTTTGCGCTTTTGACTTTTTTTTTTGATTTTCGTCCCCACACCAGGGTATTAGGGTGAAAATCCAAAATTCCGGAAAAAACTTGCAGCGTTTCCTGGGCTACGGGGTAGGGGGCGATGACACATGATTGTGCACGATGACGCACGATGACAACACGATTTCACTTTTTTTGTTTTTTTAGTGGTGGTTTGTGTACTGTGTACTGTGTACTGTGTACTGTGTACTGTGTACTGTGTACTGTGTACTGTGTACTGTGTACTGTGTACTGTGTACTGTGTACTGTGTACTGTGTACTGTGTACTGTGTACTGTGTACTGTGTACGAAGGAAGAGGTCAACGCCCTACGTTGGCGCTGTGTCGAACTCCTCGCGCAGCTCTTTGTCCTGCAAGCAGAACGCTCGGATCCTGTCCTGCGTCCGCTTGTTGCTGGCCAGCATCACCACGCAATCAAAGTGCTCCTTCGTTACAGAATCGTACGTCGCATCGCTGCTGATGTGAAAGGTGAGCTATTGGCCACGTACCGTCCCGACGTTTTATGTCCCACACTTCATGCACAACGACCTTGTCATGTACTATGGTACTATGGTACTATGGTACTATGGTACTATGGTACTATGGTACTATGGTACTATGGTACTATGGTACTATGGTACTATGGTACTATGGTACTATGGTACTATGGTACTATGGTACTATGGTACTATGGTACTATGGTACTATGGTACTATGGTACTATGGTACTATGGTACTATGGTACTATGGTACTATGGTATGGATGCTTCAATGCAACACTAAAATTTGATACAAAGAGACACAAGTAACTTTTCCTCCCAACATGTGCGCACGGATTCTACCATCCCCCTCCCAGCCCTAGTGGTGCAACCCCGTGAAACAACCACTGATTAAAATAAAGTGAAATCGTGTTCACATGCCTTTCTCTAAATGCGTCCCCGTCCCCAGATTCGGGCGAACTCGATTTTTTTCCCGCATTTTTTCCCCGCCTTCTCCACTGCGTTTGGTGTCCACAGCGGCTCAGAGGATCCCGAAAATAATACTTTGTGTGGATGAGACCGTGGCGCCCCGACGTATGGCGACATCGACCTCGCTCTCGTCTCCGTGAGAGGGTTACGGAGGTCAACTCGCACCCTTTATGATTAGTTGATCGGGGTGTGGATATTGTCTAAAATCCCATCCACCCATGTGACCCAGATTGTGTTCAATTGGGTCGAATTTCCAAGGTGCTTCTCAATTTTGTCAGGGAGGCGCGCGCAAAGCGCAAAAACCCGGAAAAAGGGCATACAAGTCACACAAAAAAGACGCGAAAAGGGCGGGGGAAAAACCGGTCCCCAGCCGAAAAACCCCGGAAAATAGGATCGTCATGGTTGAAGTCTGTCGTGTTGTCATCGTGCGTCATCGACGAGACAAGCTGAGGAAGGTGCAGGGTGATTGGCTGCGAAACCCCCCAATTGCCCCCTTAAAAAATGCACTAGAGCGATAACGCACGATAACGCACGATGACGCACGATGACACACGATTTAGCACGATAACCGAGCCTGAAAACGCTGCAAAACTGGTTTTTCTGGTTTTCTCTCCTGGGTGGCGAAAACTAGTGTTTCCGGCGAAAACCTCCACCGTTGACGGACACAGTCACCTTTTTCGGGTTTTTCGGGGGTGGGGTCAGTGTCTTATCCAGGAATCCAGATTTCAAGTTGGGGAGGTCAGCTTGTTTTTTGCTCAAAATATTTTTCAGCCCTGTCTACCCTGGGTCAGCGCTGCTGAATGACCCAGGGTAGACATTGGAAACATAGGGACTGTATAAAATGGCGCCGCAGGCGAAAATTTTTGAGGGTACGGTGTAAAAATCTAGCTTTTTACACCACAGAGCCACTCAACGAACCCTTTTTTGCGGAGCAAAAAATGAAAAATGGCGCCGCAGGCAAAAAAAATTCAAGGAACATCCATTTCTCAAAGGCACTCCCGTGGTTCAACCACGGTTCTAGGCGGGGAAAAAATGCGGGGGAAAAAATCGAGTCCGCCCTAATCTGGGGACGACATTTACAGAAAGGCCTGGTGAAAAGTGTCGGTTTTTTTTTCCCCTCCAGATTTCTCTGTTTTTTTTTTTTTTTGAAAACCAGTTTTTGGAAAAACTGGTTTTCAAAACCAGTTTTTTTAACCACCCTAATACCCTGCCCCACACCCCCAAATTTTCCCACTTCTGTGCTGTTTCCCTGCAAATCAATATAAAATCGAAAACGGCGATGAAAAAGATGCCTTGGTGAGTGGTCACAAATGCTGCACCTAATGCGAGAATGGAGGACACATCGTACCGTTTCCCCCATTTGACCTGCAAGAAAATGGCGTAAACCCGCTGCTTTTAAACACCGGCATTTGCATTTTCGGAATCCGTCCGGCCAGTGGTGGGGTCAATTTGACGAAATGGACAAGTTCTCGTTTTTTTGGTCAATTTCCTCACAGTACACAGTACACAGTACACAGTACACAGTACACAGTACACAGTACACAGTACACAGTACACAGTACACAGTACACAGTACACAGTACACAGTACACAGTACACAGTACACAGTACACAGTACACAGTACACAGTACACAGTACACAGTACACAGTACACAGTACACAGTACACAGTACACAGTACACAGTACACAGTACACAGTACACAGTACACAGTACACAGTACACAGTACACAGTACACAGTACACAGTACACAGTACACAGTACACAGTACACAGTACACAGTACACAGTACACAGTACACAGTACACAGTACACAGTACACAGTACACAGTACACAGTACACAGTACACAGTACACAGTACACAGTACACAGTACACAGTACACAGTACACAGTACACAGTACACAGTACACAGTACACAGTACACAGTACACAGTACACAGTACACAGTACACAGTACACAGTGCACAGTACACAGTACACAGTACACAGTACACAGTACACAGTACACAGTACACAGTACACAGTACACAGTACACAGTACACAGTACACAGTACACAGTACACAGTACACAGTACACAGTACACAGTACACAGTACACAGTACACAGTACACAGTACACAGTACACAGTACACAGTATACCACCTGATTGCCAACTTCCGAAAACCATTACCTGTACCGATACACAAACTCCACGGTCAAAAATAGTGTTATTTTTGGGGTAAACGCCAGGTGGTCTGAAGAGTGATCTGACCATATTCTCCAGGTATAACAAATGCTCAAACAATGCATTGTCGAAGGAATTTTGTACTTTTGACCACCACACACAGATTACATGTGTTTTTACCGGTTTTTTATGTGCTGATGTGTTTGCGCTGGGAAGCATGCCACCAGTGTTACAATTTTACAAGGTAAAAATGACCTATGTACGTATGTGAGGAAGAAGGCTGAGTGGGCATATAGTGCCACAAAATATATGGGAGGCATGCAGTCCCGTGTCCGGTTACCAAAACCCGCCCGTCATAGTCGTTCCCACTTTTCGGTGCCACACCCGAAAAGCGGGTGTCGTCACACCCTCTAGTTGAGTATCCTGTTTGACCCGCTCAGAGGCTGGACCCCACCGTGTGAGCAAGCAAAACAGGTCACCCCCTGGTAAGCCCCCCTCAAAAACACCTGGGTTGTACTAGTGGTGTGACTGGGCGTAATTGGTTGTAATTGGGCGTAATTGGGCAAAATTGGGCTGTACTTGGGTATAATTGGGTATAATTGGGCATAATTGACCCCAGGTGGGTCCAGATGGGCTCTGTTGGGTCCGGTTGGGTGGGTGAAAAAACGGTACACAAAAACAAAACAAAAAAGAATCCCAGCGAAACAAGCACAAAAAAAGAAGAAGGCAATAGTTGGGCACCCAATGATAAACAAGAAAAAAGTGTTTTTTTTTTTTTTCCCACATTGAAGCAGGGTATTAGGGTGAAAATCCAAAATTCCGGAAAAAACTGGTTTTTCTGGTTTTCTCTCCTGGGTGGCGAAAACTAGTGTTTCCGGCGAAAACCTCCACCGTTGACGGACACAGTCACCTTTTTCGGGTTGTTCGGGGGTGGGTGTCTTATCCAGGAATCCAGATTTCAAGATTGGGGAGGTCAGCTTGTTTTTTGCTCAAAATATATTTCGGCGCTGCTGACCAGGGTAGACATTGGGAACATTGGGACTGTGTTTTTTGCGGAGCAAAAAAAATAATACAAAATGGCGCCGCAGGCGAAAAATTTTGAGGGTACGGTGTAAAAATCTAGCTTTTTACACCACAGAGCCACTCAACGAACCCTTTTTTGCGGAGCAAAAAATGAAAAATGGCGCCGCAGGCAAAAAAAAAATCAAGGAACAGCCATTTCCCAAAGGCACTCCCGTGGTTCAACCACGGTTCTACCAGGCGGGAAAAAAATGCGGGGAAAAAAATCGAGTCCGCCCTAATCTGGGGACGACATTTACAGAAAGGCCTGGTGAAAAGTGTCGGTTTTTTTTTTCCCTCCAGTCAGGACCAGATTTCTCTGTTTTTTTTTTTTTTTTTGAAAACCAGTTTTTTTAACCACCCTAATACCCTGAATCATTGAAGCAAAAAAGGTGACGAACGTACCCCACTAGTTGCACCGGTACTTGCACTGTCAAATGGTACATTTTTGCAGTGTCGCAAAAAAAAAAAAACACACACACACGCACACAATGTGAAGCCCGAGAAGAGAGTCTTCGTGATTGGGTTTGATGGTCTTTGTGTGCTGCTACAGACACCACAAAGCAGCGTCGCTTGAAAAGGTAGCTCGCGAGCTTAACCTGACATGATAGGTTGAAGTGCAAACGTCGCTGGGGATGGAGACACCGTTCAAAAAACAGAGTTGACTTGAAATACAAAACCCTCTCGTGAAAGGTGTACTCTTGGTACAATGGCCATGCAGGTGTACCGCGGGGGTGGACCCCAACCATGTGGCCCTGTGGGTCTTATGGCACACCCTCCAGACAGCGCATTGTGTACATTGTAAGATCCTGTGGAAATGGGGGTGGGTGGAGGTGTCAGAACACATGTCTTGTGTGCATGAAGATCGCCGAGGTTTCAAGACGGCTCTTTCGTTGTGTACATCTCACTGTTTAAGAATTAACAAAGAATTGGGTTCACGTGCTTTCAATTCAAAAGAACAGAACGCAGCTGAGAAGCACGACGAAACACAGAAAAGAAAAGATAACCTGCGACCAGACGATCCAACGTCTGTCGCTAAAAGCCGCCCTTTTGAGGAGAGAGGTACTCATGGGGGGAGGAAAAAGGTTGACTTGGAATACAAACCCTTTAGTGACCAGTGTACAAAGTAAGTTAGTCCTGTTAACTTAGCATTCTCTTCGAAAGGTGTGTGGTATCCAAGTTTCTGTTACTGGGGGGGGGGGGCTAGAGGGTCGCATTGGCTAACGTTTTTATGTAATTTTTATTATTTTTTCGCCGGTGGGCCATTTCAGTGGTGACCCACACCCTGCGCCACCCCAAAAATGGGTTTCCGGGGGTTCTTGAGGGGTTTTGCGGCAAAAGACGTGAAAAAACGAAAAAAAATGCCTTTTTATTGGTGTTTTCATGATTTTGTACTGTATACAGCCCATGATTGGAGGAATTTGACATATTTAACTAAATAATTCAAACCAAGATCGGTTCGCAGGGTCCAAAAGGGTGCAGCCCGTCGTAATCAGGCCCACAGGACCCCCAGGAGTACGATTTACACCGGAGAGTGACCCCAAGAGGCCTCTGGCGGCCTTAATTTGGCATTTTCTGCCTTCCCCCCACAGTCGTGCATTTCGATGCGCAGCTGAAGCACTTCATCAGGACACGCATGCACACACCCCTGATCCACTCTGCATCCGCGAACCTCCTCACGAACTCAGCAGCATCCTCAGACGCTTTTTGTGAGTGGGAGGTCGTTTTTTTATTTGTTACGCCTGTCAGGGGAGGAGAAGGTGGGCAGTGAGGGGGGAGGGGTGAGGGGGGTGCTTTACACGCATACGCACGGGTTCAGGGGGTCATATTCGACTCAATATTTCAAACCAAGATCGGTTCTAGGGGCCCAAAAGGGTGCAGCCCGTCGAAATCAGGCCCACAGGACCCCCAGGAGTACGATTTCCACTGGAGAGTGGCCCCAAGAGGACTCTGGCGGCCCTAATTTGGTATTTTTTAGCCCAAAACCGCCCCTGCCCCCCCATCTGGGGGGGGAGGGCAATTTTTCACTCCTTTTCCCCATTTCTAGTGCTTCTAAGTCCTCCAAAGGGTCAAAAAAGTCCTCCAAAGGGTCAAAAACCGGTTCCGTTGGGTCCGCAGACCATTTTGGGGGGGGGTATGAACCCAAATTTGCATCATACCCTACTTTATGTGATGGCCAGGGGAAAAGTCCTGGACTGGACAAGGGGGTGGACAAGGGGGTCAGAGGCACTTTTTTTGACTCAAAAACTCAAAAAAAATCATTTGCAAGTGGTACAGAAGCCTGTTGGTCGTTGAAATCAGGTCCACAGGACCCCTGGGACCCGATTTGCACCAGAGAGTCACCAAAATAGACCTCTGGTGATCCAAAAAAATCAATTTTTTTGCTAAAAAACCATTTTTGCCCATTTTGGGGTAAAAGTCCATTTTTCACTAATTTTCCCCATTTTTGGTATTTCTGAGCCCACCAAAGTGTAAAAAAATGGTTTCTTTGGATCCTCCGAACATTTTTGGGGTGGGTATGTGTCTAGTTTTCCACGGGAAACGAGTTTCTATGTTGCAAAAAATTTTTATTTCACTTTTTGTGAAGACAATGCGACCCCCTAGGGGGGGGGGGGCCGAATAAACGAGGTAATTCGAATAAAGCACGTACGTCGAATAAAGCACGCATTTGAAAATTTGCTTTTTTTTGCGTCGAATAAAGCACGTACGTGTTTTATTCGACTTTTTGAACTTTTCCTGTGTTGTGACAAGGTAGTTCGTATTTTGTGAAAATTTAAGTCGCTGAAATTTTGTCCATTTTTCCGTATATCCCCCACCACAAGCCGGGATTGGCTCGGAAATGCAGCAAAATCACCTCTTGGGCGAAAAAAAAAAAATCGAAAAAAAATTGTGACTGGAAAAACTTTCCAAAAAGTTCAAAAAGGCGAATAAAGCACGTACGTGCTTTATTCGCCTTTTCGAACTTTTTTTTTTTTTTTTAAACCTCAGGATCAGTAATGTATATAGGGGTGGTGGGGGTACAGTAAAGGGGGAAATATGTGGGAAACCCCCTTTTTTGGATTTTCGCGTGGTTGTGTGCAGGGTTTTATATAGCTAGCACCCACCAAAACGGTAGTTTTGTGTGAGGGTCATTGTTTTTGTGTGTGGAAAACTAGTGTCTTATCCAGGAATCCAGATTTCAAGATCGGGATCAGCTTGTTTTTTGCCCAAAAATTCAGCACTGTTGACAAGGGAAGACACTGGGAACAATACTTTTTTTTGCGAAGCAAAAAAAATAATATAAAATGGCGCCGCAGGCGAAAAAAATTCATGGTACGGTGTAAAAATCTAGCTTTTTACACCACGAGTCACTCAGAGAACCCCTTTTTGCGGAATCCCGACTCGTTTTTTAGGCTTCTTGACGACCGTGCTCTTCATGGTGGGGTCGCGTTGCTCTGGAGTCCCTTCGGGACCCCTCTTAGAGTCCTGTAAGGTAAGGTAAAAATTGCAAAAAATCCCGAAATTCTATAGTTTTTTTTTTTTTTTCGATTTTTTGTGGGATTTGGTCCCACATACAGATACCTATATCATACATTCCATGGTTCTCCGTATACTTTTTCATATTTTGCACTCAGAAATGTGAGATGCATATTTTTGATCGTCCGACCCCGCAATTGAACGTTTCGAAACGGCCGGATCCAAAGAAATAAAAATCCAGAAAAAAATTTTTTTCTTCAAAAAAAAATATCAAGGCGAGCGTATTTCTGTTTTGGCTCTCGGTGAGGTGGGTGTGTGACATGTAATTTTTCCCCCCTGAAAACCAGCGGCAGTGAATTTCCGAGCTCCCCGCTTTTCACCATAAAAAAAATCGACCACTTTCGTGGAGTAGAAGTCAATTTAAAGTGGCTCCACGGGTCTTTATACAGTAACGTATAGGGATTTCGGTGCATAAAAGGGGGGTCGGCTCCACCAAAAGTTGCGTACCGTGGAGTGTGTTTCCGGAATAAAAAAATGGTCGGAATTGAAAGATTTGTAAAAAATAAATCCAAAGAAAAAAAAATCGAAAACTTTCTTCAAAAAAAATCCAATTTAGAGACGCCACTGTATGGCTACCCAAATAGGAGGTTTTCTTAAGGAAGTCCTTAAGGATACTGCATAGAAATGTTCCCAAAGGGGGTACCACAGCCAAAAATCACCTAACCAGCCACAGAGGCATAAAAAAAATCGTGCGACCCCGGAATTGAACGTTTTCGTAACCGATCTTTCCAAAGAAATAAAAATCGGGAAAGAAATCGGGGGAAAATTTTTATAAAAACCATGTGTCCACGGACAGTTCCATTTACGACTCAAGTCGTGAATTGTTGACCCCCAAAAATGGTGCAAACCATGACCAGTAGGCTGCGTGAGTGGCAGTTTATTCGACCCCCCCCCCCCCCCCCTAGGTGGGGGCAAAACCCCTATTTTTTTGAGGCATTTTGACTTTTTTGGACTTCCGCGCAAAGTACGTACAAACCACCCCTCATACCCACCCAGAAATGGGTCAGAAACACCCTGTGACCCGAAAATCCATGCTAAGGGCGACTCAGAATATGAAAAAATGCAAAAAAATAGTGAAAAAGTGGCCTTTTGACGGTTTTGGCCATGTTGGGTAAAATGGCCATTTTTGGACAAAAAAATCAAAAAAACAGCAAAATTTCGACGTCATGACAGCTGCTTGGGCACAAACCTACCCCAGGGAGGTCCTGTGAGTCCATTCCGACCTGTTTTGGACACTTTAGGTACTTTTTTTGGCCGTTTTTTGGTGTTTTTAGGTCAAAAAATACCCTGGACTTTACCCTGGACGTCCCTGGGCCGCGACTTGCGCCCTGCTTTCAGACCCACTCTGGGCCAAAAAATGGGTGAAAACCCCCGAAAAAGCACTCCGGGAACCCAGATAGTTCCAAATATCCACTAGAAACCCACCCAAACACCTCAAAAACATGCCAGAAAAATATTTTCAAAAACACACTTTTTTCAAAAAGTTCATCTGGGCAGGTTCCATAATGACTTATTTGAAAAAGTGTGTTTTTAAAAATATTTTTCTGGCATGTTTTTGAGGTGTTTGGGTGGGTTTCTGGTGGATATTTGGAACTATCTGGGTTCCCGGAGTGCTTTTTCGGGGGTTTTCACCCATTTTTTGGCCCAGAGTGGGTCTGAAAGCAGGGCGCAAGTCGCGGCCCAGGGACGTCCAGGGTAAAGTCCAGGGTATTTTTTGACCTAAAAACACCAAAAAACGGCCAAAAAAAGTACCTAAAGTGTCCAAAACAGGTCGGAATGGACTCACAGGACCTCCCTGGGGTAGGTTTGTGCCCAAGCAGCTGTCATGACGTCGAAATTTTGCTGTTTTTTTGATTTTTTTGTCCAAAAATGGCCATTTTACCCAACATGGCCAAAACCGTCAAAAGGCCACTTTTTCACTATTTTTTTGCATTTTTTCATATTCTGAGTCGCCCTTAGCATGGATTTTCGGGTCACAGGGTGTTTCTGACCCATTTCTGGGTGGGTATGAGGGGTGGTTTGTGGGTACTTTGCGCGGAAGTCCAAAAAAGTCAAAATGCCTCACCCGTCCTGAAGGTTTTGCCCCCACCTACCCCCCCCCCCCCCCCCCCCAGTAAAAGCAAAAAAGAATAAATAAGTATTGGTGCGGCTGAAGGGGGGTGATCCACACTTCTTGCGCACTTTTTGCGCCCCCTCCCCATTTAGCCACACCATGAATTAAAAAAAAGATTTCAAAATTGTGCGGGACATAAGAGAGGGAGTGTGTATGGTGTGATCACCCAAGCGGATTCTCCGTGGTTCCCCCGTGGTTCTTCCGTGGGTTGTCCATACCCCTTGAATCACACCAGTGGAGTGGTAGGAATAGTATGCCATACGAAAAGGCTGCACGACGTGCAGGAAAGGCTTATGTTTGTGTTTTTTTTTTTTTTTGAAAACTTGGTAATGGGTGGGCCCCTATAGGAAGCAAAATATTAGATTCATATACTTTCAGTTCACAGAATTGAAAGTATTTGAGAGGGTCAACACATGCACTCTTTCCTTTGGAAAAAAATAAATTTAAATAATCAAACGCAGCAGCCACCGGCAGTCTCGGGTCCTCGCGGGGTCCCCCACACGGACCACTCCGATCCCACCGTGTGTGCAATAACTCCTACTAACGTAGATACCCTAATATGAGACGTAGTATTTCTTTCTTTCCCTGTCAAAAGTCAGGGGTGTAGTGTTGCATGAGTGCCCTACGCCTTTACAAACGAAAAGAGACACTAAAATAAGTTTGGTATGATTGAAGACGAAATGGTGCAAAAATAACACGACGAACCAAAAATAAAGAAAACGACAATTATGGAGGCAGACACACATGCCTTCCTCTGACCCACCTCCCTAGCCTGATGCACAGTCCCTCTGACTGGACCAACAGCAGAAGTTAACATCATGTATGTTGGCGGTGGTGACTCTCAGCCTTCGCGGCCTGCCTACAATTAAAGTGAACGCTGGAAAGTGTAGATCAAAAATGTGGACCATCTGTGCCCTCAAGAGCCAAGACCCCAGCAAATGAAGCAGGGGAGGGGGACTCCCGGGGAGTGAGGGGTCCTTCTTCCCCAAAGATAAAATTGCCAGAATAGTGTAGTTCAAACAATCACTTTAAAAAAGGGAAAAAAACGAGAACATAAATCCAGAATTTTTGCTGTTTTTTCCGAGAAGAAAAACGGGGTGTTGGCCACCTTGGCAAAGCAAGTCATTTAAAAGATGAAAAAGCAGAGAGTTAAAAAAGGAAAAAGAACAGCAAAAAAGCGTTGTGTGAAAAAGTTTTTTCTGTCAAGTGTTTTTGTGCGTTAGCGGAGAAGAAAACAGTTTCCGATAAAAGGCTCCTGCGTCGGTTTTCTCTTTCACAGAAAAAAATTGTTTTTTGCCATTCTTTATACTAAGCTGAGATCACTCTGCTCACAATATGACTTTTGCAATAAAAACCCTGGCAGCGGGGTTTTCTGGTTGTGACAGAAAAAAAAAAATCGCAATAAGAACAACACAAGAAACAAGAAACAAGAAACAAATAAGGAAAATTTACATGACGAGCATACCTCCTTGCATACACATCAAACAATACAAGAAACAAGAAACAAGAAACAAGAAACAAGAAACAAGAGACGGAACGCACTGCATGGGCCGCTTTGGGACGAGCAGGGGATTAATAAAAGAAGTATTTCGCAAGGGTGAAGCCAAGCCTGAATACGACTTGAAAACACACAAAGAAAGGAATATTATTACATCCACCACGTTTGGATAAAAGAAACCCAGAGACGAAAGGGGGTTTTGTTAAGTGTTGAGTACAAACAAAGGGCGTTGTCAGGAAATGATGTCATTTCCCCAGCCGGAGTTCGTAATTTTGGCACGACGCAGTGTTCGCGCATGAGCATGGTGTGACGCGGGTGCGCGGAAATTGGACGACAGTCGTAGCCTAAGAAAAGGTTGGTAAGAGGCTACGGGGCTTACGTCACCACGGGTGGAAAAAAACAGAACAGAAAATAGCGAGGGATAGCGAGGCAAGCACAGCCCTGAGGAAGAACCTGCCGCACCCTCCGAAAGTGAAAGAAGACGAAAAGGCATTATGCGTCCTGCGTGCCTAACATAAGACTACTGCGCAATGACATAAGACATATGAGCAGTAACTCACATACGACACCGATAAGTGAAGTTGAAAAATCTCTTTGTGTACTGAAATAATAACCTTTAAAAAAAACGGGTTTTCCAAGGGACCAGTCCCTTGATGGTATACAATATTTGAACCGTATTAAGTACCAAATGTCCCTCCAAATCGTAAAAGAACCAAAACAAAGAGAAGTTGAAGGTGCAAACGGCCTCACCGTTCACCGGTGGACGATGGCATTGGAAATACATGTGTTATTCCAGTTTGCTGCCAATCCGAAAGGAGAAGCAGACAGAGTGAGTATGCTTCCATGCACATATCATCAGAAAGCTGCCCGATAACCCCTAAAAATAATAAAAACTCCGTTCGTCTTTGGTTTCGTTGGTACGCTACCCACGCCCCTAACAAATAAAATTGCACTCCTGTGAGAATGTCGAGGAACGTCGTCGTATGCGTGGGTGGGGCGACTCAACGAAGGGTCTGCCACTTCTCTTCGACACCTGAGGTGTGAGCGCCAAGGGAGGCAGCCCTACCAGAGACAAGTCGCTGGAGGGCAGCTGCTGTAGCATGGGTGAGAACTCGCGTGAGTCTTGCGGGGTCAGAAGGTTACTGAAGAGAGGTGCGTCGAGGGGGCTGGATGTGTTGATGGGTGTGAGCGCGAGCAGACTCTCCTGCCTGTACAGTGTGTTCCGCCTGCGCCCCGTACCCCGTACAGTGCTCTCCACGTCGTGTACCTCAAGCTCCTGCTGTACGCTGTCGTCCAAAGTGTTCTCGGCGTTCGCAAAGTAACGGCGCTGGAGCCGATCCCGCCTGCACACAACCATGACATACACCTCACAGACAAACCCAACAGCAACCTTCACCAAAAGACACACAACACCAAACAGAAGCAGCACCGTTGCACCCTGGAACAGCAGGTCCTGCGGCTTCTCCCTGTAGTACCCCACAGCCATGAAGATCAGCGCCACGCACTGGAATGTCATAACCGTGCCGTCCATGACCACATCCCTCGCGCGTGCGTACGGCTTCGCCTCGACCAGCACAACAAGCATAATGAAGATGACGCAGAAGGACGCGAGTTTGATGTGTCCACACGCGATGTAGCTTGTGGGGGTGAAGGCCTGGATCGCAGCGACAGCGAACATCGATGCGTACTGCAGGAAGTGGTACCAGAGACAGCCAAGGCGGTAGGAGCGGATCACGGCCGAGTAGCGCAGCGTCCACATGCGGGTTTTGGTGAGGGACACCCACTCGCTGGGGCCGAGCATGAAGTGCAGCACACGGCGCTTCCACTTCCCGAAGCCTGCAGTGCGGGGGTCCTTCACTGTGGTGCCGAAGACGGCACTCTCCAGCACCCACGTTCTAAACAGGTACACAGGCACGGCTACACACACGATCAGCGCGCATACACCCAAATAGTTCAACATAACAGTCGGCGGTGAGTACGCCAGCTGCAACGACCCCACTGCAGCACCTTGGTACAGAACCTGGAACAGCAGCGCAGGCCCACCAGGGAACCGCATGAAGCCCTGCACGTCTTCCACAAAGGGAACGTCACCCCGACTGCGAAAGACCGTCCGCAGTGCACAGGTCTGCAGCAGGGATGCCAGCTTGCATGCCACAAAGTGCAGGACCAGGAAGGCCAGGCAGGAGCCCAGGTTCCCGACAACCATACCCGCCGCCTCGGACCCTGCAACGCTGATCTGTGTGGGGTGCAGCGCAAGCGGGTAGTGGCTGCGGTCGCCGTAGATCTTGCACTCCTGCGTCGTCACCAGCAGGCTGCCTGCAAGGCCTGCTGCGCTCGCACTCAGGAGTGTCGCGGCGCCAGCGTCGGACACACTCTGTGTCACAATGCTTCGTGTCGTCACGTCTGCTTCGAGCGACTCGTTCTGCGCAAGCGTCACGACGTCCACAGGGCTGTCGCTTGCATGCGTAGGTGTCTCGCTTCCCTCAGGTGCCACTGTTGGTGGTGTCGGTGGCAATGCTGGAAGTGCAGTGGCCGTGGGTGAACGGGTAGCTGGCAGTGTGGTAGGCGCAACAGTCGGAGACACAGGCACACGTGTTGCAGGTGTTAGTGGAGACAACGTTTGTGGTGCAGGAGACAGAGGCCAAGGTGTTAGTGGTGACGGTGTTGGCGCAGGTGTCTGCGGAGCCGGGGAGAGTGGTGCAGATGTCAGTGGTACTGGGGTTGGGGGTGACGGTGTGGGTGGTGGCGGAGTTGAAGGCAAAGGTGTTAACGGCGTAGGTGTAGATGGAGCAGGTGAATCAGGTGCTGGTGTTGCAGGGGAAGATGTTGCAGGGACCAGTGTCTGCGGAGGTGGCGTCAGTGGTGCAGGGGTCGGTGGTGAAGGTGTCGCAGGCGCAGTTGTTGGCGGAACAGGTGAATCAGGTGCTGGTGTTGGTGGGGAAGGGGTCGGTGGTGATGGTGTAACTGGTGCAGGTGTTGGGGGTGATAATGTTGGCTGTTCAGGGGATGGTGGAACTGATGTTGCGGGTGCTGGAGTCGGTGGTGACGGTGTCGCAGGCGCAGGTGTCAGTGGAGCTGGTGTTGGCGGGGAAGGTGTTTGTGGAGGTGACGTAAGTGGTGATGATGTTGGTGGTGCTGGTGTAGCTGGTGCAGAGGTCTGTGGTGATGGCGTAAGTGGTGACGGTGTCGGTGGAGCTGGTGTCGGTGGTGCAGGTGTTGCAGGTGCAGGTGTCGGAGGTGCAGGTGTTGATGATGCTGGTGTTAGGGGTGCAGGTGTTGGTGGAGCTGGTGTCGGTGGAGCTGGTGTTGGTGGTGCAGGTGTTGGTGGTGAAGGTGTCGGTGGAGCTGGTGTTGGCGGTGCTGGTGTCGGAGGTGCAGGTGTTGGCGGTGCAGGTGTTGGTGGTGCAGGTGTCGGTGGAGCTGGTGTCGGTGGTGCAGGTGTCGGTGGTGCAGGTGTTGGTGGAGCTGGTGTTGCTGGCGCAGGTGTCGGAGGTGCAGGTGTTGGCGGTGCAGGTGTCGGTGGTGCTTGTGTTGGTGGTGCAGGTGTCGGTGGTGACGGAGTTAGGGGTGCAGGTGTTGCTGCGATTCCCTCCCACACACGCACTGTGCTGTCGTCAGCGGCTGTGGCAATACGTGTGCCGTCATGCGAGTATGCGACAGCCTTGATATGGCCTGTGTGCCCCGAGTATGCACCCTCCCCTGCGTACGTCGCTGTGTTCAGCAGGAAGAGTGTGTGGTCCTTGCCGACACTTGCGAGCTGCGCACCTGAGGGTGAGAACGCGACAGCCTCAATCTCGTTTGTAGTCACAAAGGTGTACAGAGACGCGCCGGTGGCTGCATCCCACAGAGTGGATGAGCCGTCCTGGTTGCCCGTCGCGAGGAGGCCACCTGACCAGTCGACACCATTAACTGCTGTCGCACCCAACACGAAGAAGGCAACGACACCTGTGGCTGCTGCCCACACAATCGCCTTGTTCTCCTTCCCACCGCTGATGACCTGCGTTCCGTCCGGCGAGAACGCAACGTCCCTCACGTCATCGGTGTGTCCGGTGAACGTGAGCACAGCGGCACCGCCTGCTGTTGCATCGTACACAGCAACAACACCACTCTTGCACGCAACCGCGAGTCGTCTGCTGTCGCCCGCAAAGGAGAGGCCAAGCACCTGGTCCGACAGCACGAATGAGCGGAGGGCAACCCACGTCGCTGTGTCGTACACATGCACCGTGTCCCCAGCACCTCCTGCAGCCAGCATCGTGCCGTCTGGCGAAAACTCCAACGCAAACACATCAGCAGTCAGGGTAAGCTGTGTGACCACCGTCCCGTCCACGGTGCTGAACACAGTCACCAAGTGGTCCTTCCCACCGGTGGCAACGTACACACCGTCAGGCGAGAACCCGACACACTTCTGGTGGTCTGTGAGCGTCAGCTGGTAGAGGCACTCCGACGCGCTGGCAGTGCACGGTGTCAGCGCAGCGTAACAGGTACATGCCACAGCCACACTCAGCAGCATTAAAACCGCCCCCACAACCTCCCTAATACCCCCAACCTGTGTAGTGGAATACTGTACAATAAAAAGAGCATACGTCTCGTAATAGTCTACTTGCAATTCAGGAAGACAGCAAGCACGCAACCCTGCCACACACACACCACAATAACCTGGTGGTGCCTTACGTAGCAGACATAAGGTCCACAAAGAGCAGCATCGTCGAGGCACAACATCCTCGACACCCTTTCCCTTCCCCTTTGTGTAGACACGACGCATGGCACCGTGCTGTGGTGGCATGCATATGGCGTATACCGTAGACAGTGCAAAGGCGCTTACATGACAAAATGAAACACCCCCTTCTTTATTTATTCGTTTGTTGTTTGTTGATCGATCTATCATTTTTTTTTCAAACCTGGAGGATTCAGTTCGTGTACAGCGTTCCGCTAACTTGGGTTTGATCATAGATGTGTAAATTGCAAATAAAAAAAAATAAAAAAACGTCGCACAATAAAATAAGAAAAGTGACGTTGCCAATGAACCTACGACTTCAGTGGCGCAAGGCAATGATAACAACACAACACAACACAAGAAAACAAAACAAAACAAAAAGAAGAACGAACTAGTTAAACAGTCACCTCACATATGCTACGTGTGCTATGGTGTGACTCCTGGGCTGGGAACGGGGACAAGAAGGAAAAAATTGAAGTTGAGACGACACAAATAAAACAGAACAAAACACAACAGAAATGCTTCCTCATGCATTGGGACAGACACCGACACTCTGTGCGTTAGCGAACCCCAGAGTGCTGATAATCGCCAAAAAAGGGGTGTAACATTTTTCACAATTTTTCTTTGTGGAAGTTTCCCGCCAATGCAAATTAAACACATTTCACAACGCAACAGACATAAAAAAAATACATTTTTTGTGTGTAAATATCTACATTTTGCGAATCAACGAAGTAATGTACTTAAAGAAAAAGAATCTAAAATCATAAAGTAGCTATTGTTGACTAGTGCAAATGCCACAAAAGCTGCATCATCAGTCGATTAAACCTCAGCTGGCACAACTAGGCAAGGCAGGTTGCTCCACGCCAGTGTGTTCGCTCTAGGTGATTTTTGGCGTTTTTCGACGGGGAAAAAAGGGTAGAGAAAGCCGGAGAACAAAATCAAAATCTGAACGAAAACTAATCAAAAAAATTACAACGCATCCACTCGACGTTTGGATGAGATGAAGGGGGCATTGGTGAAGAGTTTCTGCTTGAACTTTTACTTTATGATTACATGCAATGCTAAAAGGAAATTGAACACCGCTCCCTACTCCCATCCTTTTTTTTTTCCATTTTTCTAATCCGGGGCGGGTTGGAGTAGAGCCACATTTCACCGACAGGTCGAGGTGTGTGCGTTTCACCACAACCTCTCCCTTTTGTCTTTATTGTTTTTATTGCTTTATTGTTTTCGGGGGTGGGGGAAAAACATAAAAAGGAAAAGTAGGGTGCGGTTTCAATTTTTCCTTCCTTCAAAGCTTCAAGCATGTCATCATAAAACAAAACAAAACAAAACAAAACGTTTGGGCGGCAGACGCAGCAGCCACACCCGCATCCATAGCCACATCCTCGTCGCTCAGTGCCTCGTCGGACGCAACAAGGCTCTCCAGTCAGTGTCCTTCAGCAGGTGCCTCGCAATCCCCTGCAGGTATGAACGTCTGCCTGTGCAGAACACATAGAGTTCGGACACAAGAGACAGAAACATCTTCACCAAGATGCACCACACAATGCCCAGGACCAGCAGCACCGTTGCACCCTGGAACAGCAGGTCCTGCGGCTTCTCCCTGTAGTACCCTGTAGCCATGAAGATCAGCGCCACGCACTGGAACGTGCAAAGGGGTACCGAGTACCGAGTGCACAAAACACAGAAAGCTTTCCCCAGTTGACCCCAACCCTAGGCCAGCGCCCACTCAAAGTTCCCCTCTGAGGATGCACGGCTCATTGCGTCAAGCGACACAACTGATGTCCTGCGGCGTGTCCCTCGTCCACTACCCGCACTGCCGACACTGCCGACTATTGTCTTCTACGTCTAGCTTGTGGGGGTGAAGGCCTGGATCGCAGCGACAGCGAACATCGATGCGTACTGCAGGAAGTGGTACCAGAGACAGCCAAGGCGGTAGGAGCGGATCACGGCAGAGTATCGCAGCGTCCACATCACAGGCGAGAGGGACACCCACTCGCCTTCGCCAATCACAAAGTGCAGCACACGGCGCTTCCACTTCCCGAAGCCTGCAGTGCGGGGGTCCTTCACCACTGTCGAGTGCACGGGTGCCTTCACCAGAACACAGGTGAAGGTTGCCACCGGCACCGACACACACACTACGATTGCGAAGGCACCGAGCATGCGCATGCCCCAGGTGGGTCCGCTGTACAGCAGCTGCAGGCTTCCGACAGACGACCCCTGGAAGAGGATAAAGAAGAGCATGGCCGGCAGTCCAGGGAAGCTCAGGAGTGCCTGCGAGTCAAGGGAAAGCAGGGAAAGGACAGACGGCTCCTCTCGTCCTTTGTAATACGTCTTGGCACCACGCTGCACCAGACGCGCAACCTCACACACCACTGCATGTCCCGCGAAGAAGGTTAGAGCCAGGGCAAGGTTCCCCACCACCATCCCGGCCGCCTCCAGGCCGGCAATCTTGAGCTGTGTTGGGTGCAGTGCGCGTGGGTAGTGTTTCGTGTCTCCGTAGATCTTGCACTCCTCTGTTGTGATGAGCAGGCTGCCTGCAAGGCCTGCGGCGCTATTGCTGAACAGAGTTGTCGCACTAGCCGCCACTGCGGCTGCAGCAAGCTGACCTCTGCCACCTTCTTCTTCCGCTGCTGCTGCTTCTGCTGCTGCGTCTACACCCTCAGGTGCTGCAGACGCGGGCAACTCTGCTGTCACGAGTGGTGCTTGTGTTCCAGGCACTTCTGTGTGTGGTGCAGGTGTGCGTGGCGACGGTGTTGCTGGCAGTGCTGTGGGTGGTGCGGGTGCAAGCGTACGTGGCACAGGTGTCAATGGCGACAGTGTCGCTTCCGTCAACGGTGATTGTGACATAGGTGCAGGTGATGGCGGTGAAGCTGTAGGTGGAGACAGTGTCAAGGGTGACAGAGTCAACGGCGTCAATGTCGGAGACAACGTTGCAGGCATGGGTGTGAGTGGTGCTGGTGAAAGCGGCGCTGGAGTTGGTGGTGCCAGTGTCAGTGGTGACGGCGTCGGAGGAGAAGGCGTTAATGGTGCTGTTGTGAGGGGAGCTGGTGTGAGCGGTGACAACGTTGCTGGGGATGCTGTCACGGGTGAGGGTGTGAGTGGTGCAGGTGTAGTCGGAGAGGGTGTATGTGGTGCACGTGTGGGTGGAGAAGGTGTACGAGGTGCTTTTGTCGGAGGTGCAGGTGTTGGTGGAGCTGGTGTGAGTGGCAAAGATGCTGATGAAGGTGTACGTGGCGCACGTGTGGGTGGAGAAGGTGTACGAGGTGCTTTTGTCGGTGGTGCAGGTGTCGGAGGTGCAGGTGTTGGGGGTGCAGGTGTAGTCGGAGAGGGTGTATGTGGTGCAGGTGTTGGTGGTGCTGGTGTCGGTGGTGACGGTGTCGGTGGAGCTGGCGTTGGTGGTGCAGGTGTTGGCGGTGCAGGTGTCGGTGGTGAAGGTGTTGGGGGTGCTGGTGTCAGTGGTGCAGGTGTCGGTGGTGACGGCGTCGGTGGTGCAGGTGTTGGTGGAGCTGGTGTCGGAGGCGCAGGTGTCGGTGGTGCAGGTGTTGGGGGTGCAGGTGTTGGCGGTGCAGGTGTCGGTGGTGCAGGTGTTGGAGGTGAAGGTGTCGGTGGTGAAGGTGTTGGGGGTGCAGGTGTTGGAGGTGCAGGTGTCGGTGGTGACGGTGTCGGTGGTGCAGGTGTTGGAGGTGAAGGTGTCGGTGGTGAAGGTGTTGGGGGTGCAGGTGTTGGCGGTGCAGGTGTCGGTGGTGCAGGTGTTGGAGGTGAAGGTGTCGGTGGTGAAGGTGTTGGGGGTGCAGGTGTTGGAGGTGCAGGTGTCGGTGGTGAAGGTGTTGGGGGTGCTGGTGTCGGTGGTGCAGGCGTTGGTGGTGACGGAGTTGGTGGTGCAGGTGTTGCTGCGATCCCCTCCCACACACGCACTGTGCTGTCGTCAGCGGCTGTGGCAATACGTGTGCCGTCATGCGAGTATGCGACAGCCTTGATATGGCCTGTGTGCCCCGAGTATGCACCCTCCCCTGCGTACGTCGCTGTGTTCAGCAGGAAGAGTGTGTGGTCCTTGCCGACACTAGCGAGCTGCGCACCTGAGGGTGAGAACGCGACGGCCTCAATCTCGTTTGTAGTCACAAAGGTGTACAGAGACGCGCCGGTGGCTGCATCCCACAGAGTGGATGAGCCGTCATGGTTGCCCGTCGCGAGGAGGCCACCTGACCAGTCGACACCATTAACTTCTGTCGCACACGACACAGAGAAGGCAACGACACCTGTGGCTGCTGCCCACACAATCGCCTTGTTCTCCTTCCCACCGCTGATGACCTGCGTTCCGTCCGGCGAGAACGCAACGTCCCTCACGTCGTCGATGTGTCCGATGAACGTGAGCACAGCGGCACCGCCTGCTGTTGCATCGTACACAGCAACAACACCACTCTTGCACGCAACCGCGAGTCGTCTGCTGTCGCCCGCAAAGGAGAGGCCACACACCTGGTCCGACAGCACGAATGAGCGGAGGGCAACCCACGTCGCTGTGTCGTACACATGCACCGTGTCCCCAGCACCTCCTGCAGCCAGCATCGTGCCGTCTGGCGAAAACTCCAACGCAAACACATCAGCAGTCAGGGTAAGCTGTGTGACCACCGTCCCGTCCACAGTGCTGAACACAGTCACCAAGTGGTCCATCCCACCGGCGGCAACGTACACACCGTCAGGAGAGAACCCGACACACCTCTGGAGGTCTGTGAGCGTCAGCTGGTAGAGGCACTCCGACGCGCTGGCAGTGCACGGTGTCAGCGCAGCGTAACAGGTACATGCCACAGCCACACTCAGTAGCATTAAAACCGCCCCCACAACCTCCCTAATACCCCCAACCTGTGTAGTGGAATACTGTACAATAAAAAGAGCATACGTCTCAATGAAGGTGGCCAGCAACGATAATCCTGTAACAAACACCTGTCCTGGCGAACAAGAGTCCAATGTAATATTTTGTACTATTTTGTTATTTTTGGCAATAAGCGGTGCCTTCCGTTTTTGCACATGGTGTTAGAATGACGTGGCAGGCCATGCGGGGTGGGAAGCAGTATTAAACATGATTTTTGGCCACTTTGAAAAATCGTTGTATTGTCCCTTCGTCAAAATATCTTTGTTTTTCTCTTTTGTCTATTTTTCCTGCATTTCTTCTCTTCGTTGTACTTTCTTTCGTTTTGGTTGTTGTTAGATACGCTCAATCGCATATCGAGTTCTGTGAACAGCGCGGAACTCCTTTTCCATGGAAAGACAGTATCATAAGCGATACCGGGGGGAAATTGAAAAAAGGTATCCTAAAAAAAAATAACAAACAAACGGACGCGCTGTGTGAAAAAAAAAAAAACGAGTGTTTCTCTTGCGCGTGATATTTTGTGGGGAAGAATAAAATATCATGAAAAAGATTTGTTGCATTCCCACTCGTTTCCGCTGCGCTCTCAGTATGTTTTCCACTCCATTCGGTTTTCTCTTACTTAACAAAAACACGTGAAAGCACCTTTTTACCCAACCCACATAATCATGTTTTTACTTTGTGTTTTCAGCCCCACAAAATGCGAAAAAAAAAAAACGTGGTGGAATAAAAACTTTACAATAAAAAGCGCAGACAGATCAATGGCGCACTGCTGCCGGCATCTCGCAAGTCTGCACAAAACACTGAGGTTACCTGCACCATTGGGACTGAAGGCGTAATAGTCGACTTGCAATTCAGGAAGACAGCAAGCACGCAACCCTGCCACACACACCACAATAACCTGGTGCTGCCTTACGTAGCAGACATAAGGTCCACAAAGAGCAGCATCGTCGAGGCACAACATCCTCGACACCCTTTCCCTGCCCCTTTGTGTAGACGCGACGCATGGCACCGTGCTGTGGTGGCATGCATATGGTCCCAGATAAAAGATAAAACAAGCGGGTATTTTTGCGTTTCCCATGTTCTCCTTTCCCCAACGAACAACCCAAATAACGATTAAGTGTCTTATCTCAAGGGACATCTATCAGAGAGAGAACATACGTGTGGTGCGGAACGTTGAAAAAGTGTCGCTGTTTCTGGGATGGAGGTTGTGACGTGAGTGGTGTGCCGTACCAGAGCAGACAGGCACAATATACCTTATTGCGCAAAGACTTCCCCACGGTGCTCGAGGAGAACCTGCACCACATCTGCATGTTGTTTCACCCTCGCATGGTCCAGTGCAGTGTGGCCCAACAAATTTCTGTGGTTCACGTCCACCTCTGGCAAGCCCACAAGATAGCGCACAGTCTCGGTGTGTCCCTCAAAGGATGCATACATAAGACACGTGTATCCCTGGTTGTCTCTGACGCGCACCCCTGCACCTGCTTTCACCAACAGCTTCACGACATCAAGTGCTCCTGAAAGGCATGCCTCGTTAAGAGGCGGACGTCCGTCGTCATTCTTTATTTCGATATCAGCCCCTGCTTCAATGAGCACCTCCACCACATCTGCATGCTTTTCATCCGCTGCGCAGTGCAACGCAGCGTAGCTGTCAATATTCTTGTGATTCAGGTCCACCTCCGGCAAGCTCACAAGATAGCGCACAGTATCGGTGTACCCAGAATTGGCCGCAAAGATAAGACACGTGTATCCCGCGTTGTCTGTGACACGCACCCCCGCACCTGCTTTCACTAACAGCTTCACAACCGAAAGTGCTCCTGAATGGCAACCCACGTGAAGAGGAGAACGTCCGTCGTCATCCTTTGCTTCGACGTCTGCCCCAGCGTCAATGAGCACCTCCACCACATCTGAGTGCATCCTTAACACTGCACGGTACAGTGAAGTGCAGCCTTTGTTATCTGAGTCATTCAGGTCCACTTCAGGCAAGCTCACAAGATAGCGCACAGTGTCGGTGTGTCCATGCTCTGATGCATACATAAGACACGTGTATCCGTCGTTGTCCGTTACACGCACCCCCGCACCTGCTTTCACCAACAGCTTCACTACTGAAAGTGCTCCGAAACGGCAAGCACAGTGCAGAGGCGAACGTCCCATGTAGTCCTTTGTTTCGATGTCTGCCCCTGCATCAATGAGCACCTCCACCACAGCTGCATGCTTTTCCTGCGCTGCGGAGAGCAACGCATTGCAGCCGTCACTATCCTTGTGACTCAGGTCCACCTCTGGCAAGCCCACAAGATAGCGCACAGTCTCGGTGTGCCCACAATAAGCCGCAATGATAAGACATGTGATTCCTTCGTTGTCTGTGGCACGCACTCCTGCACCTGCTTTCACCAACAGCTTCACAATCTCGACATTCGCAGCATCACTTGCCACGAGGAGTGGCGAACGTCCGTCGGCGTCCTTTTCCTCAATATCAGCCCCTGCATCAATGAGCACCTTCACCACATCTGCATGCTTTTTACATACTGCAGAGACCAACGCGGAGCAGTCGTCAGATTTGTGGTTCACGTCCACCTCCTTCAAACCCACAAGATAGCGCACAGTCTCGGTGTGCCCATGGTATGACGCACACGTGAGACATGTGTTTCCGTTATTGTCTGTGACACGCACCCCCGCACCTGCTTTCACCAACAGCTTCACAACCGCAAGTGCTCCTGAACGGCAAGCCCAGTGCAGAGGCGAACGTCCCATGTCGTCCTTTGTTTCGATGTCTGCCCCTGCATCAATGAGCACCTGACACACTGCAGGGTCTGCCCACATGGCTGGACAGGCACGCCCTTCTGTATCCTCCTGCCCGTGTGGGACCATCGCCACGTTGCTGCAGACTGACTTCCAATGCTGCAAGAGGACCTCCGTGCACGCAACGTGGTCTGCGTGCACGCACTCACTCAGCAAGTTCCCGAACCCCATCTGCGTTGTCTCAACATACGGAAGGAGCAGTGCGAGGCATTCATCGTGGTTCCCTCTGCATGCCTCGTGCACAGCATCCAAGACCGCTGTTTTGTTGTCTGTGTCTGGGCTGAGCTTCTCAAGTCGCGTCCGCACAGCAGTCGTGTCCCCCTTCTTGGCAGCCTCCACCAAGACCTCGTCTGCAGAAAGCTTTCTTCTCTTTGGTGGGTTCTCGTCCAATGTAGTGTCCACATCCACGTGTCGCTTCGACATGGTTTTTATTTAGTATGCTGGTGGGTGGTGTGTTTTTTCTCTCCAAATTGAGGTGCACGACAAGGAGTCATTCGGACTCAACCCTTCTTGAGTCTTTGGAGTGTACAAGACACACATTAGTCGAATTCAGAGAACAATGTCATAAGACCACTGTCCAGAGTACTTGAGAGCAACGAAGTGAGAAAAACCGGAAAAAAAACACACAAAAATACTCAGTGGGGATGGGGTTCGTGTGGAAGGATGTAAAGACTCAGAGGGGTGAGTGGAGAGCTTACTATGCTGCAGGTCACTTCGCTTCGCGCACGCGGCATGTTTGTTTCGTCTTTTTTTAGGTGTTTTTTTGACGGGGTGGGGGATAAGGATAGAGCTAGGTAGGGTTGGTTGCGGGGAGATCGCGTATTGACTTACGGCCTCCTTCATACTGCATGTAGCTCTACTGACGCCACGCCACGTATCTCTTGTGTGGCGCAGCCTTGTGCCCTTTGCCTCCTTGCAGACTATGAACACACATCATCATAAGGGGTAGATCTATTCCCCAAAAAAAACTTGACAAATTCGAAACTAATTTCATTATTCTTTCCAATTCAAAGAGAAGGCACATAAGGACTAGAAGAAATCTTGACAGTACAGTCTCTGCTGATTCTAAAAACGGGGGAAATAATTGCGTCTGGGAAATTGGTGAAGAAGTTCAAGAGTTGGAACGCTTCCTCAGCCCCAGATCACACCTCGAGAAAAACTATTAGACATGCACTCGACGTTTGGAAAAAGAAAAACAGAGACGAAAGGGGGTTTGGGGGGAAGAATATAATTCTTGAACGCATACCCACACTCAGTCACACATAAATAAAGTAACGGAGCGCAAGACAGAGAGGGAGGGGTCACGCAGATAAAAGACCAAACACACTGTATTTTTGTGTTCATCATGTTCTTGTGTTGTCGCTTTCCCCCCCAACGCAAATAGCAATAAATGTCCTCTCTCAAAGTCTGTCGATGCACTTCTCGCAATGCCGATCCCACAAGGCATAACCTCAGTGGGAGTGTTTAGTTCAGTTGCCGAAAACAGACACGCACAATATACCTTATTGCGCAAAGACTTCCCCACGGTGCTCGAGGAGAACCTGCACCACATCTGCATGTTGTTTCTTCCTCGCACAGTCCAATGCAGTGTGGCCCAACAAATTTCTGTGGTTCACGTCCACCTCTGGCAAGCCCACAAGATAGCGCACAGTCTCGGTGTGTCCATGACGAGCCGCAACGCTGAGGCATCTGTCACTCTTGTCATCCACCTCACACACATCCGCACCTGCTTCGACCAACATCTGCACATTTTCAGGATATTCCACCGTACAAGCACAGTGAAGAGGCGTACGTCCCTTGCTGTCCTTTGCTTCGACGTCTGCCCCAGCGTCAATGAGCACCTTCACCACATCTGAGTGCTTCCGTAACACTGCGCGGTGCAGTGAAGTGGAGCCACTGTTATTTGAGTCATTCACGTCCATCTCTGGCAGGCACAGAAGATAGCGCACAGTCTCGGTGTGTCCATGATAGGCCGCAAGGTAAAGACACGTGGAGCCCTGGTTGTCTGTGACACCCACCCCCGCACCTGCTTTCACCAACAGCCTAACAACTGAAAGTGCTCCTAAAATGCAAGCCTCGTGCTGGAGCGAACGTCCCAGGTAATTCTTTGTTTCGATGTCTGCCCCTGCATCAATGAGCACCTCCACCACAGCTGCATGCTTTTCACACGCTGCGCAGTACAACGAAGTGAAGCCTTTGTTATCCTTGTGACTCACGTCCACTTCAGGCAAGCCCACAAGATAGCGCACAGTCTCAGTGTGTCCAGAATAGGCCGCAAGGACAAGACACGTGTTTTCTTCGTTGTCTGTGACACGCACCCCCGCACCTGCTTTCACCAACAGCTTCACAATCTCGACATTCGCAGCATCACTTGCCACGAGGAGTGGCGAGCGTCCTTCGTCGTTCTTTCCCTCAATATCAGCCCCTGCATCAATGAGCACCTTCACCACATCTGCATGCTTTTCCTGCGCTGCGCAGTGCAACGCAGTGTGGCCGTCATCAATCTGGTGATTCACGTCCACATCCTTCAAGCCGACAAGATAGCGCACAGTCTCGGTGTGCCCATGGTATGACGCACACGTGAGACATTTGTTTCCTTCGTTGCCTGTGACACGCACCCCCGCACCTGATTTCATCAGCAGCTTCACAACGTCGAGTGCTCCTGAAGCGGAAGCCAAGAGCAGAGGCGAATTTCCCATGTGATCCTCTATTCCGATGTCTGCCCCTGCATCAATGAGCACCTGACACACTGCAGGGTCTGCCCACATGGCTGGACAGGCACGCCCTTCTGTATCCTCCTGCCCGTGTGGGACCATCGCCACGTTGCTGCAGACTGACTTCCAATGCTGCAAGAGGACCTCCGTGCACGCAACGTGGTCTGCGTGCACGCACTCACTCAGCAAGTTCCCAAACCCCATCTGCGTTGTCTCAACATACGGAAGGAGCAGTGCGAGGCATTCATCGTGGTTCCCTCTGCATGCCTCGTGCACAGCATCCAAGACCACTGTTTTGTTGTCTGTGTCTGGGCTGAGCTTCTCAAGTCGCGTCCGCACAGCAGTCGTGTCCCCCTTCTTGGCAGCCTCCACCAAGACCTCGTCTGCAGAAAGCTTTCTTCTCTTTGGTGGGTTCTCGTCCAATGTAGTGTCCACATCCACGTGTCGCTTCGACATGGTTTTTATTTAGTATTCTGGTGGGTGGTGTGTTTTTTCTCTCCAAATTGAGGTGCACGACAACGAGTCATTCGGACTCAACTCTTCTTGAGTCTTTGGAGTGTACAAGACACACATTAGTGGAATTCAGAGAACAAAAAAAAAAGACCACTGTCCAGAGTATGTGAAGTGAGAACAAGTAATTGCTATCAGAAAAAAAACGGGGTGTGCAGTGGTTATGGGGGCCCCACACTCCTGAACACCGCCCTGTAGAAATAATCTACACTCTCTGCTCTTCTGCAGGTATGCGAAAACGCTGCCACAACCACTGGGACGCCTGCACTTGAAACGTTCAAGAACGGGGGCTGTCATCCTCAGACCCCTCTTCGTCCACACCATTTGCTCGATGGATGCAGAGGCGGGCTCGGCGTGTTCCAGTTCGTTGTCGTCCACATCATCGTCGTCGGAGGAGGAGTGCGCAAGGAACACAGACGACTAATTGTCGTCGATCACACCATGCGCATCAGCACCACCCAGCAAAGCGCCAGGCTGCTATGTTGGTTTCGAAAATCGCGCGGAGTTTCCCACAGCACACCTCGTTTTTTTTCTTAGCAATTCGTTGTTTCATTATTGTTGTTGTTTTCAACACACCTTCCTTCAACCCTTGTAGGATCAGTTGTCATTTTTTTCTAGAAAACTTGAAATTACACATTTCAAGAGAACAAATTAAAAAGGGTCCTTATTTGCATTTTTGGGCTCCGCCCGTGCAGTGGTGGGGTCAATCTCGAAAATTGGGCAATTTTTTGACCACTTACCCTATTAGCCACCAAGGGGGGTGGTGGTTTTTTCCCCGTTTTTTGCTTTGGAATCATCTGAGTGTTTGGTGCATTTTTTGGGTCCTCTAGGTGGTTTGGTATGGTCTTCGGGGACTTCTGCGGTTCTGAGAATCAAAATCGAAAAAATCGCATTTGTTAGGCTGTGACCGTCCCCCCCTGTTTCACGCATTTTCCTTGGTTTGCGTGTTGTGGGTGGCGGAAAAAATCAAAAAAAAATAGGGGAATCACACATTTCGACCTCCCGGAATCCATTGAAACAATTTTTTTTTCCACTTTTGACGAATTTTTAATGCCTGGGAGGCTGGTGCTGATTAACCTTTACATATATGTAAAGGTGGTGGCTAATAGGTTAAATTTTGAGAAATATGAGCCCGGTTGCTTATGCGTGGGGCCCATTTTTTGGCCAAAATTTTCCTCAAAATCCGGGTTTGTAATATTGACCCTTCCCCCCCCCCCCCTAGGGGAGGGTCACTGCACGTTAAATCTCTCGATAAATGCGATTTTTCCGATTTTGATCCTCAGAACCGCAGAAGTCCCCGAAAACTATACCAAACCACCTAGGGGACCCAAAAAACGCACCAGCGACCCAGTTTTGACACAGAAACACTCAGATGATGCCTGAAATGCAATTTTAAAAGAGTGCCTACAGAACTTGTACCTGCCCACCCCCGTAGATAGAGCAACTCACGCATCCATCACGCCTCAGTGTGGGCCAGGGGCCAGAAAAGTCCCCAAAGCCACATATTTTCACCCCAGAACCTATCCCGAGGGGTACCCAGGCTGTTTCGGGGTGTTTAGAGGGACTTGGTGGAACTTAGAACCATGTTTCAAAAAGGGTACAAGTACTGTGCCAAGGGTTTGCCCTCTCAAGGGACCAAGTACTTGTACCCTTTTTGAAACATGGTTCTAAGTTCCACCAAGTCCCTCTAAACACCCCGAAACAGCCTGGGTACCCCTCGGGATAGGTTCTGGGGTGAAAATATGTGGCTTTGGGGGCTTTTCTGGCCCCTGGCCCACACTGAGGCGTGATGGATGCGTGAGTTGCTCTATCTACAGGGGGGGTGGGCAAGGTACAAGTTGGTGGTCACTTTTAAAAAATGCAAAAAAGTCGCTCAGAAGTGGTCAAAAGTGCCCAAAACCGGGCGGAATTCGATTTTTGGGGTCCAAATGGGCCTATGGTGTGGTTTTTTTGACCTCAGGGGGTATTTTTTGATTTATTGCCTACTTCACGTTTTTTGACGGCTTCAGATACCTTAGGGTGGGAAAACCCTTGGTACCAGGTGCGTGACACTTTTTGAAACATAGTTCTAAGTTCCACCAAGTCCCTCTAAACACCCCGAAACAGCCTGGGTACCCCTCGGGATAGGTTCTGGGGTGAAAATATGTGGCTTTGGGGGCTTTTCTGGCCCCTGGCCCACACTGAGGCGTGATGAATGTGTGATTTGCTCTATCTACGGGGGTGGGCAGGTACAAGTTCTGTAGGCATTTTTTTAAAATTGCATTTCAGGCATCATCTGAGTATTTCTGTGTCAAAACTGGGGCGCTGGTGCGTTTTTTGGGTCCCCTAGGTGGTTTGGTATAGTTTTCGGGGACTTCTGCGGTTCTGAGGATCAAAATCGGAAAAATCGCATTTATCGAGTACAGTGACCCTCCCCTACCCCCCCCCCCCCCCGGGGCTGTATATATACGTACCTCGGGCACTTTTTGAACGTATATATACGCTACGTATATATACGTTCAAATATACGTTATACGCTATCTATACGTTGCACCCATTTCCTACAGCAAAAAAGCGGTGGTGCTCATCATCGAGCAAACCCCCCGAGACTTTGTCCCGTCGGGGCACCTTGTACTCCGCCTGCGGCGGCAACCGACGCACGGTGTCGATCATCTCCTGAATCCTCTCAGAAGAGGAGGTGTCCAGGGTTGTCCTGTGTAGAACAACCATGAGGCAATCACGCGGGCACCCATCATTGTTCTCTGCACATGAGCGTCAAGAGGCCCGGTGACAACCTCTTTTGCCCCCTTTGCGGAGGTCTTCGCCTTCTTCTGCTGCCGGTGCACTGCTGCTCCCCAACTCCTCAAGCCACTATGTGTGTTCCTCTTCCGTTTTTGTGGAGAGGGTGAGACCCGGGCACTTGGAGATGCCGTTCTCGAAGTGCGCTTATTCCGGGATAACCCCCGTCGCATAGGGGACTGGTACAGTACAACAAAGGGCAACGTATAGGTAACGTATATTTAGCTTTTTCCTCCCCCAGCCGAACGTATATCACACATTCTCCGAAATTGCGTATCATTTTTCAGATTTTTCACTCACTCGGCCCAGATGCATATTTTTTATCGTCCGACCCCGGAATTGAACGTTTCGAAACCGCGCTTTCAAAAGAAATAAAAATCTCAAAAAAATAAAAAAAATCTTTTTTCTGAAATCACCGTGAGAGTTTTTACCTCCTAATCTCAGCAACAGGTGAGAAAAGGACAGATGCATAATTCTGTCTGAAAATGCGCGGAATGGTGTTTCCGGACTCCAAACTTTTCAAAGAAAAAAAAATCGAGCAATTTAGTCAAAAAACTATTAAATTGGATTGGCTCCATTGTAGAACACCCATATACAGGGCAATTTGGCTGCAATTTGGGTGTAAAAATGGGGTTGGCTCCACCGAAACCTGGCTGACACATAGTATTTTTCCGGCGGAAAAAAATCGTCAGAATTGAAAGAATTGTTGAAAATAATTCCAAAGAAAAAAAAAATTGGCAACTTTTGATAAAAACGTTTTTAGTGGAATAAGTCACCGAAGACCACCCAAAAAGGGGTTTCTAACCTGATCCCTTAGGAAAGTACAGGGAATACCTGAAAACGCCCCTCCCTCCCAAAATCCTTTGCGACATGAAGAGAGGCATAAAAAAAATCGTCCGACCCCGGAATTGAACGTTTTCACACCCGATCTTTCAAAATAAAAATAAAAATATTTTTTTTGGGGCGCGAGAAATTAGTAGGATCCACCCGTCAACGCACACAGACGTTTAATGACCTCAGGGTGCAATATTTTTTTGCAAAAAGGCGCGGAATGGCATTTCCGGAGCGATCTGAAAAAATTCCGGGGTCGGAGAATTTTTTTAGTGGAAAAATAGTCACTTTAAATTGGCTCCATGGTTGGTCACAAGTGATACGCAGTTTCGGAGAATGTGTGATATATACGTTGGAACGTATTATACGTATAATACGTATACTTGCAGCCCCGCCCCCCCCCCCCCCCCCCCCTAGGCATACTGTGCAGGCGAGCCGTTTTTAGGCGAGTTTTTCGTTTTCCTGATTTTCAGGAAAAACTCGCCAAAAACTCGCCCTACTCGCCCATTACTCGCCTATTACTCGCCAAAACTCGCCAAAAACTCGCCAAAACTCGCCTAAACTCGCCAAAAACTCGCCTAAACTCGCCTAAACTCGCCCCAATTTGGGTGCAAATCCTGGTGCACATACGCACCTTGGGGGTGAAAATGTGCACCAGGATGCGAAAATGGAGGGCGGGGGTGACTGATGACAACATGCCACTCGAAAACACAAAAAAATTGAAATTGTGTCACTTGTACGTCTAAAGGCAACCATGTCACGGCAGTGGCTGACAGGCATGTATGTAAACATTTGCTCCAGGGGAAGATCCAGGCGTGCCATAGATCCCGGGGGACAAGACGTGCTACAATCCGGAGGATGACGAAGACATGAGCCGGGGCTACACTCGCTATACAACAATGTCCTCGCCATGCCGGTAAATGGCAACCCTGCAGGCCACCCCTTGGCGGTACTCCCCCACGACTACATCGCACCCATCTGTGCAAGCTTCATGGATCCGCAGAAGCTACAGCTGGACTGGTGGTACTGGTTGTGGAAGCCTACAAAGCAAACTGTAGAGGTCTTGTTCAAGTGGAACGAAAAAAATTTTCTCTTCAAAACTCAAATTTCCCTCATATTTTCGTGTGTACACTTTTCCCAAGGTAAAATCCCTACCAAAAAAAAAACTCGCCAAAACTCGCCCCCCAAAAATAGGCGAGTTTTAGGCGAGTTTTTGGCGAGTAGGCGAGTTTTTTTTACTCGCCCGCACAGTATGCCTAGGGGGGGGCAAAACCTTCAGGACGGGTGAGGCATTTTTGGAAAAAGTGGTTTTGTGAGCAAAAAACCTGTCAACACCCCTCATACCCCCCAGAAATGGGTCAGAAACACCCTGAGACCCGAAAATCCATGATTAGGGCACCTCAGAATATGAAAAAATGCAAAAAAAATAGTGAAAAAGTGGCTTTTGACGGTTTTGGCCATGTTGGGTAAAATGGCCATTTTTTGAGAAAAAAATCAAAAAAACAGCAAAATTTCGACATCATGACAGCTGCTTGGGCACGAAACTACCCCAAAAATGTCCTGTGAGTCCATTCCGACCTGTTTTGGACACTTTAGGCACTTGTTTTGGTGTTTTTTTTGGTGTTTTGAGGTCAAAAAAGATCCCCTGACTATCCCCTGGCAGCCCTGGGCCGCGACTTGCGCCCTGCTTTTAGACCCACTCTGGGCCAAAAAATGGGCGAAAACCTCCGAAAAAGCACTCTGGGAGCCCAGATAGTTCCAAATTTCCACCGCACACCCTCAAAAACACCTCAAAAACATGTCAGAAAAACATTTTCAAAAACACACTTTTTCAAATAAGTCATTATGGAACCTGCCCAGATGAACTTTTTGAAAAAAGTGTGTTTTTGAAAATATTTTTCTGGCATGTTTTTGAGGTGTTTGGGTGGGTTTCTGGTGGATATATGGAACTATCTGGGTCCCCGGAGTGCTTTTTCGAGGGTTTTCACCCATTTTTTGGCCCAGAGGGGGTCCAAAAGCAGGGCGCAAGTCGCGGCCCAGGGCTGCCAGGGGATAGTCAGGGGATCTTTTTTGACCTCAAAACACCAAAAAAACACCAAAAAAGGCGATAAATGTGTTCAAAACAGGTCGGAATGGACTCGCGGGACATTTTTGGGGCATATTTGTGCCCAGACAGGCCTAATGATGACAAATTTTTGCTTTTTTTGAAATATTGGTCAAAAATGGCCATTTGACCAAAATGGCCCAAACGGCCAAAATGGTCTATTTTTGCTATTTTTTTCCATTTTTTTGTATCTCTGGGGTGTCTCACCTATAGAACACCCCCAAACCACACCCCAAAACCATCTCTGACCCGAAATTTTCGGTGGTTTGCGGGTACTTTGCACGTAAATCCAAAAAAATCGAAATGCCTCAAAAAAATAGGGGTTTTGCCCCCACCTACCCCCCCCCCCCCCTATAGGGGAGTCCACGTACAGGGATATTGCTTGGGAGGGCAAACCCTTGGTACGAGTTCTTGGACACTTTTTGAAACATGGTTCTAAGTTCCACCAAGTCCCTCTAAACACCCCGAAACAGCCCGGGTACCCCTCGGGATAGGTTCTGGGGTGAAAATATGTGGCTTTGGGGGCTTTTCTGGCCCCTGGCTAACACTGAGGCTGATGGATATGTGAGTTGCTCTATCTACGGGGGGTGGGCAGGTACAAGTTGGTGGTCACTTTTGAAAAAATGCAAAAAAAGTCGCTCAGAAGTGGTCAAAAGTGCTCAAAACCGGGCAGAATTCGATTTTTGGGGTCCCAATGGACATATTTTCTGGTTTCATCCAGCAATACTCGCCCAAAGCAGAAGAGGAAACTGAATTTTAAATAAATATGGGAAAAGGGGGGGGGGGGGGGGTGGAAAGGTACGAAGTCATGGACACCCATTTTTTTTTTTTTGAATTTTTAAAATCAGGGCCACTAAAGTGCCAAAAAAGGGTAAACTCGGGGCCTGAGACGGTTTTTGGGGGGGTGTGGGTGGGTTGGTATGGTCAGAAACACTATGAAAGCCGTGGTTGGGGTTTCTCAAAAAATGACGTTTGCCACTAGCTTTTGATAGACCCTACCCCCCCCAGGGTGCGTAATAAGGAAGGTGGCCTGGGGTCTGGGGTCTGGGCTTTTGGGTTTTGGGGGGTTTTTATGGTAATTTTTGTCATTTACCCTTGTATTGGGTATGGGTTCATATTTTGTGAAAATTTTAGTCATTAAAATTTGGGGAATAGTCAGTTATACCCTACCCTTTTTTTGAAATGGTCAGAGATACCCGAAAATAAGTTCAGATATACCCGAAAACCAGAAATAGGGCATAACTGACTATATCTGAACTTATTTTCGGGTATTTGAACTTATTTTCGGGTATATCTGAACTTTTTTCGGGTATCTCTGAACTTATTTGGGGTACCCACTTATTTGGGGGTACCCCCTTTGATTTTTTGCCCAGTGGGTGAGTGACCCACCATGAGGGAATGCGACAGCAGAGACAGTATTGAAGCAGCATGGTATGATTTTCACCCCTCTACCCCACACACAGTTACTTTTAGTGGGGGTAAATACCCGCAAACCCGCAAACCCTTATACCTGGTCCCTCGCTTCGCTTGGGAACCATTAGTGCAGCAGGAAACTCTCTGTAGCGTGAAAAAAGGCTACCTTATTTCACGGAAATACATAGTTATGACCACTTTTTTCATTAACCTCACCCTTCCCGACTACTGCGTTTGTATACCATAACTTAATCACACCCCACATTTCCACTCATCACAGGATCGTGAAATCTGAACTGCATCCGTGATTGCGATGAGCGCCGCTCTCCGACATTCAACAACTCAAAATCCAAGGCTTCACCCAAATCAATCTATTCTAGATTTGTTTGTGGACGAAGACCTGGGGGTGGTAACACTTTGTCAGTCACTGCTATAGCCATTAACCCAGGGAGCATAGCTAGTGCAAGAAATTCGACTTTGGAAACATTGGAAATATTGCGTTCCCCCAGAAAACCAGTGCACATTTCACACTCCTTGTGGGTGGTCTTGTTGCCTTTTTTGTCAAGTAATTTTGGCCCAGGCATGCTCTCGAAGCATGACAATTTAGTGTGTATGGGGCAGGGTGTTGTTTTGTTCTGAATTCTCTTTGTTATAACATCTAAGTCAATTGCGGGTGGTGGTTTGTGTAGCGTGAGGCACTCTTTTTAGCAAACTTCCTGCGGCTGCTAAAGTGTTATTTCTTCGGATTTAACAACGTACAGCGTAACATAGTGGTTTAGCCTGGTCGACACAACCTTTGATAGATATGGGATAACCAACCCCCTTCGACCCCTCGTGGGTTCACTGAACAAGCCCTAGTGGTAGTTAAACGCGATTGACATTTACATTCCTAGAGATGAAAGAACAAGACAACACTTCTGTACCCGCGCATCAAAATTGTGGAAAACTTTGCACCCCAAACACCCTCAACAACGCCCGCCAAAAGGCGCCCCTTGTTGCTGGGAGTTGGTTCTCATGATACCTGCACAGCGGGCATTCCTCTGAGTCCAATGCATGTTTGGCCTGTCTGCGGCGTTGTACTTCAGGTGCACGAAGACAGGGTCTGGTGGTAAATTTTGCGTAGTACTGCGACGTGGTACTGCGTGGGTCTGGGAACCTGGGTACCTGGGTACAGGAAATTTGTTGTGGAAGACATCAACCACCATGCATTGAGGAGGGTAAGACAGTGTTCGCAGTTTCTACCTGATAGCATTACACATTTAACTTCTCCACGGGGGTCTTGGGCCGTTCACTCGGTTCTACCTTGACTACCGGAAGATATTCTTGAGGCCTTTTTGGTCTCTAGAATATCCGGTCTTCCCGAACGGCACACTTTGTGTGTTACTACGACCTGGCAATTTCCAGCAGTAGGTTAAGTAATCTTTCTTGTAAATTGTTGGATCATTATCTCCTCAGTGCATGAATGCCCCACGTGACTGGACACTTTTGTGTTTGTCATGTGGAGCTGTGGTTGCTCTTTCACGACTTTTTTCCTGTTCCTGGGTACCTGGACCTGGTATCTGGGTATCTGGGTATCTGGGTATCTGGGTATCTGGGTATCTGGGTATCTGGGTATCTGGGTATCTGGGTATCTGGGTATCTGGGTATCTGGGTATACCCGAAAACCAACTTTTTTGGGGTACCCGAAAAAAGTTGGCGATATGGTCAGACATGCCCGAAAATAAGTTGAGAAATAGTCAGAGATACCCGAAATACCCGAAAATAAGTTCAGATATTGGTCAGTTATGCCCTATTTTTGAAAATGGGGCATCTCTGACCAATATCTGAACTTATTTTCGGGTATCTCTGACCATTTCAAAAAAAGGGTAGGGCATAACTGACTATTCCCCTTAAAATTTTGTCCATTTTTCTGTATATACCCCACCACAGAACGAGCGGATTCCGGAAAGGCAAATGCCGATGTTTTCGGGCATTTTCATGTTTTCAGCATCAGGGTGAGAAAATCTGGGTTGTGGTATTTACCTTGGCCCTCTTTACCCTACATGGATTTTGACCAAAACCAAAAACTTGTCCATTTCAGCAAATTGACCCCACCACAGAACGAACGGATTCCGAAAATACAAATGCCGGTGTTTTCGGGTACTTTCATGTTTTCAGCATGCGGGGCCGCGGCCAGGGCCAGGGCCAGGGCCAGGGCCAGGGCCAGGGCCAGGGCCAGGACTACTGAGTTATACCCCGTGTGACCCTTTTCGAGATGGGCCCCGAAAAAGCACGCGTAAAACTGTACCAAATAAAAGTTGTGAAAATTTAAACACCGAAAAACTTGTCCATTTTTTCAAAATGGCCCCACCACTTTCTGGGTGGACCTCCGGAAACGCCGAAAAACGGGGTTTTGGGTGCAGTACTACCCCATCCCCTTATTACGCACTAGGTTGTGGCCGGGGGTCTGGGGTCTGGGCTTTTTGGGCCGAAAACCCCCCTTTTTTATTACTCAGGCTGACCCCCCCCCCCCCCCCCCCCCCAGTGTTGGCAGAGTACGTGTACGTTGTACTTTTTGTACTTTGTACTTTTGTACTTTTTGACGTACTTTTTGGCGCCCAAATCCGTACTTTATGACCCTATATTTTACCCTGGGAATTCGACACAAGAAGTCCGTTTTGGCTGACCGCTGTGAAGCTGACCCGCATCCCCCCTCACTCGTGCCAGTGCGAGGTAAAATTCTCCGATATGGGGTTCGTCACTTGTGCACGTCGGCACAATATGGGACCTGTGAACATTCACCGCGCCACCTCGCTGTACAAAAAACTGAGGGTGAACAGGGAGGAGTGCTGGTGGGGGGCGGAGAATCCGGAGGGGGAGAACGAACCACCGACGAAGCGGAGTAAGAAGACTGATGACGCGCCCGTAAGCGAGATTGACTTTACTACCATTCTGTGAACCCCATCACCCCATCCCTTTTCCCCCTCCCAACTGTTCGAGGTGTAGTCATCTACACGTACCCCCTACTGTATCCCGACTTTGTTGGACCACACGTGATCACACGTGACCGACAGGAAACACCATCTCCCATTGCTTCTTGACTCCGAGGCGTCGCTGTTCGAGAACCAGGTGCCGCTGTCTGTGAACCTGCGAGACCGCGCACATTCTTGAGAAGCCGTTTACAGCTTTGTGCCGTACTATGCCAACACTGCCATCAAACCTTTTTTTTTTGCCCCCACACTGGTACACCAGCTGCACATACCCGGCCACAAACCCAGATGTACTTTTTGTGTATTTTTTGTACTTTTTACGTACTTTTTGTACTATTGTACTATTGTACTTTTTACGTACTTTTTGAAATTGGACACGTACTCTGCCAACACTGCCCCCCCCCCACATCGATTTCAATACTATACCTTACTTCACCTACGGTTGCCCTTACAGGGGGGGTGAAGGAAGGTAAGTTGAAAACCGGTAAAAAAACACAAAAAATACTCGGTTTTTGGGTGCACGAACGTGAACACTCAGAGAGGTGAAGTGGAGAGCTCACTATCCTACGCGGGTGACGCAAAAATAAAAAGGAGCTTTTTTTTTTTTCAAATTCTAAAAAAAAACAAAACAAAAAGTGTCGACAGAAAAGAATAATACCTGCGAACATCTGCTACGAAAAAACAAAAAAAAGAAGTTGACTGAAATACAAATCCCGCTCGTGACAGTGTGCCTTGGTACATGACCGGTGCACCGTGGTGGAGTGAAGGGAAAAAGCAGCCCAGATGAACTGAAGCCATAAAAAAAACAATAACATAACAATCTATTGAGTTCCCAAAAACACACACACTCATGGGCCATATTCCGTGCAAGAATTACCCCTACTTGGTATTCCGAGGGGCCTATATTGACATTACCTTGACAGTTGTCCCGTAACACCGCTACTAGTTATCAAACACACCCCTCCTCCTGTTCCACAATCGTTATCGTTCGCGGAACTGTCCACACCCAAACCTTTTTGCCAACAGATGCGATGGCACCGTTGGGCAAAAAGGGTTTATGGACTCCTTCATACTGCATGTAGCTCTACTGACGCCACGCCACGTATCTCTTGTGTGGCGCAGCCTTGTGCCCTTTGCCTCCTTGCAGACTATGAACACACATCATCATAAGGGGTAGATCTATTCCCCAAAAAAAACTTGACAAATTCGAAACTAATTTCATTTTTCTTTCCATTCAAAGAGAAGGCACATAAGGACTAGAAGAAACAAGAAAAAAAGACGTTTGAAAGTGCCAGCGCCTCACCGTTGATCGGCGGACGCAGGACCATGTTCTCCGCGGGTTATCGAACCCTAGAGAACACTTCATAAAAAAAAATCCATCCTACGTGGAGGAGTACCCCACATCACAACACATTCGCGTTCGCATACGACTTGCCCCAATTTTGTGTCCCCCCCCCCCCCCTTTTTATTTTTTATTTTGAAAATTCTGTTGAATCCAGTACCCAGATAAGATCCTGTAATCAAGCCACCTTTAAAGAAAGGAGTTGAAACGTACCAGAAAACGCAGCTTCCTTTATAGTGATGTACTGAGGTCACTCATAAGGCGGCTGACACCCACTACGGCTTGTGGTTCACCCTCCCCACCCGCCTGACACGATTCTGTGCATCAGAGGGGAGAAAGAGCCTCGATAACCCAAACTACCTATAAAGAAGGAGTTGAAAACGTACATAGAAAACGCAAGGCTCGGGTCATTTTGCTCCCCCGAAAAAAAAAAATCCTTTTCATTTTTTACTCCTCTACATTGTTGGGTACCCTGTTTGAAGCATATGACGTCTTTCCCTTAGGCGAAGCTCTTCCTCTACGAGGGGTCGCTCTTGCTCTTCCACAAGACGTCTGCGCTGCGTGTACGCGGCATGCTCGTTGCTGAGCGTCGTGAGCGCGTTCGCGGAGCGTGCGGACTCTGCCTCACACAGCACGGCACGTTGCTCCATATCGGCTACGTGGCGGACAGCGCTGTTGTACCGTGCCGCCTCTGCATCGCACTCTGCTGCCGCCGCCGCAGCTGCCTGCACGGTACGCTCCACCACTACACCCGCATCCACCCCTGCCAGCTCGATCTGCCTCCCCCGCACCTCAACTGCTTCCACCACGTCCCCCCAATGTGCGACCTCTCGCACCGCAGCCTCAAGCCCTTCACCCTCTCTACCCAACACCGCAACACGCTGCACCACTTCTTCTGCCAAATGCTGTACCTTTTGCTCCGAGGTGTGCAGACTTGCTTGAAGCTCATGAAAGGCTGTCTCGGCGAGGGTGCGGGCGTGTTCGGTGCGGGCTGCTTCGTCGTGGGAGGATGCGTGGCGGAGTGCAGCAGCGTCGTGCGCATCAACGCAGGAATTCACCTCCGTGACGATGGTGTTGTGTCGGTCTACCTGGGCCCGCATGGCAGCCTCCCAATGTGCTTTTTCTGCTTCAGCTTCGAGGACGATAGCGGAATATTCTGTGTGGCATTGGAGAACCTCACGGTGTTTGTGTTGTGCTTCGTCTGCGGCTATCGTATGAGAGGAAAGGCTGGACTCAAGGTCACGGACGGCCTGTGAAGCGGTGAGTGCAGCGTCGTGCGCGCTTTGTTCTGTTGCGGTGGAAACGTTGATTTGGATCTGTAGTTCGCGGAGGCGGGATTCAAAGGCTTCGTTCTCTTCGTCGTCGCGCATCCGGAAGTAGAGAGACTCCAGCAGAGCAGGAAACACCTCTGCCAGACGGCGCCACTCTGCTTCGGAGAGTACCCCGTCTTTGTCGGCATCCGCGCGGACGAAGAGCCCAGAGACTGTTGCGGGAGCCAAAGGGATGCCTGCCTGCACGCACGCTGCCAGCCAATCCTCTGCTGTCACAACACCAAGGTGGCGTCCTGCGATGTGGCTGTAAGTGTAGGTAAGCTTTTCTTCGTGCGAGACGTTGTTGTGGTGTGCCAGCGCAGCCATCGGAGGCGCAGCAGGCACCGCAAGGGGTGCGCCCAGAGGAGGTGCGAGAGGAGCGCCAGGAGGGAGTGATAGCGGGGGTGCCACTGCGGGCAGCAGGGCTGGGGACGCCACCTTCGGGGCAGCAGCGTAGTCGCGCAGGACCTCGCGCTGCTCGCGGAGCTCTCTTTCACGGAGGAGGTCCCTCTCGCGTTGCAGCTCCCTCTGGAGGGCTTCTCTGTGGTCAATCCTCTCTCGTGGCGCGTCCCGTTCGCTAAATGAAGCGCGGCGAAGCTGGCGTATGGCGGAGATGGGCGCAGGCTCGTTGGGGTGTGCTGTCGGGTGTGTTGTCGGGTGTATTGTTGGGTGTGTTGCGGCAGCCTCGCGAGGGGGGTTGGGGGCATGTGGTGCGGCTGTGAAGTCTGGCCGCTCAGGTGGAGGGATCTGCTGCTGCATGTCCGTCTGCCAGGAGTCGGCCTCAAACAGATACAGCTGGCAGTCGGCTGGTGCGTCGGCCATGGTTGTGACAGGTGCCCACCCGCTGCCTGCATCGAAGCGCTGCATGTTGGTGACCACAAATTCCCTCCCGCCACGTGCCCGTGTGAACACCCCTTCACACCGGGCCACCAACTCAGCGAAGCTTGGTGGATACGGAAACTCCAGCACGAAGTTGCGTTTCCGTCCGTTGACATCGGATGCGGCGTTGAGATGGAACATTCTTGTTGGGGATGAAGGGTTGTACCCCAAAAACAAATCCCCGAATGGGGGAAGCGAGTGAAGAAGAATCTGTGAGGGGTGTGTGAGGAGTGTGTGAGGGGTGAGGTTGTAACTGGGAGGGTACTTCTCGCGCAGAACATGGCCCCAATGACGGTGTGAGGGTGCAGAAGTGACGACCCGTATTATAGCCGAAATTTTAGAAGATAGTTTTTGTCCATGCGCCATAATGGGCCGTAAGTATGCCAAGGAGAGTGGGGGGTACAATGCCAGGACCATCCCAACTACTGCATAGATACCAAACACACCCCCACCCACACACAGCAATTTCTCCCACCTGTTCTGTCCTCTTGAGTGCAGAAAAGGGACTCCTCGGGGGGCAGTCTGCTGTGGCTCAAGCCCCCCTTCCCTGTGCAATGTTTTGCTTCTAAGGAAGTACACACAGCATTCAAACACACAAAACAAGAGGAGAACGACACGAGAGACAGGTAAGGCTTGTAAAAGCCAACCCCGCTCAGACCTGCTGGTCGTAAGATGTGCCACAGCCTCTCACATAAATTAATACAGTGGGGGGGGGCCCGGGGGGGGGGGGGGGGGGTAGGGGGTAGCAAACCCCACGTAAAAAGTGAGGCAAAAGTGGTTTTTTCGGATTTTTGAAAAAAAAAGCTTTCTATGTCATTCTGACCATACTCTCCGACCCATACCCCCCAAAAAACACCCCCTGACTCGGTTTCCACCCGAAATAGCACTTTCTGTGCCCAAAAATGGACAAATTCAAAAAAAAAATTTTTTTGGCCAGGACTTGGTACCTTTGGTGGGTACCAGGTCCTGGCACCCTTTTTAAAACATGGTTCTAAGTTCCACGAAGTCCCTCTAAACACCCCGAAACCGCCTGGGTACCCCTCGGGATGGGTTCTGGGGTGAAAATATGTGGCTTTGGGGCCTTTTCTGGCCCCAGAATGAGTAAAAGCGGTCCAAACAGCAGGTGGTGCAGATGAAGGCCACAGTGGAGAGAACCACACGCTGCTTTTTGGACCGCTTTTACACATTCTGGAGCTAGAAAAACCCCCAAAGCCACATATTTTCACCCCAGAACCCATCCCGAGGGGTACCCAGGCGGTTTCGGGGTGTTAATCACCTTAGTTCGCATGTTTTTTTTTACTTTTTTTTTGATTTTCTTGAAAATCTTGGTTTTCCTGTAGGTGTGGTATTTCTATTGGCACTATATTGTCACTCAGGTTGGGAGGGGGACAGTGATGGAACACAACGCATTTTTGACCCAAAAAACAGGGTACTTCACCTATTTTGAGGTCGGGGAATCAATTCCGGGGTGATTTTTGGACAGTAGAGACGTTCTGGCGGTCTCATTGGGGGTGTTGATGCTCGTGACAAGGTAAAAAGCAAGTGTGTATTTAATAAACCATGGAGTGTTGGGTATGTCAAATCACTCTGAGACGCCTCTGGGGACCAGAAAAGGCCCCAAAGCCACATATTTTCACCCCAGAACCCATCCCGAGGGGTACCCAGGCGGTTTCGGGGTGTTTAGAGGGACTTCGTGGAACTTAGAACCATGTTTTAAAAAGGGTGCCAGGACCTGGTACCCACCAAAGGTACCAAGTCCTGGCTAAAAAAATTTTTTTTTTGAATTTGTCCATTTTTGGGCACAGAAAGTGCTATTTCGGGTGGAAACCGAGTCAGGGGGTGTTTTTTGGGGGGTATGGGTCGGAGAGTATGGTCAGAATGACATAGAAAGCTTTTTTTTTCAAAAGTCAAAAAAATCGTGTTTGCCTCGGGCTTTTGCTACACCACGGTCTAGTCAGGGGGACGACTAGTAGCACGACTAGCCGAAATGACTAGTGTTTTACGCCTAGTGTACACTAGTAGCACGACTAGTACCCACTAGTCGTACGACTAGTCGTACGACTAGTGTACTAGTCGTGCTACTAGTGTACTGGTAGTGCTACAGGTATATTCCAAGTGAAATCACAGTACAAAGGCTTCTTGTGAAGTCCCTGCAGACAGATTGTGGACAAAAACAAAATTATTTACAAAACTTATACAAACTGGGGGTTTGATACTAATACTTTACTGGTGTGATTAGCCTACTCCGGGGCTTCGAGACCTGGCAACCGCACACGTACCCTCGGGTTGTGTACGAGTGATTTTGCTGACCAAAACATAAAATTAACGATGGTGCTCCGGGGAGGGTCGATATTGACAGGTCGCTGACAGGTCGTTGCCATAAGGGGGGTCATTTTTTAACGGCCCTAAGCGATTTTTTGGAGGGACACACACACAGACACACGGTGGCCCATACGGACCCTCAACGTGTCGAAATCAGCAGCGTCACACAGCCCTGAGCCCCTCGAAGCTGGGGATGATTTCTACTTTGCCGCTTCACAGCTGGGATGCACAAGATAGAACGTGATGTGGTGTACCTGTGTACCTGTGTACCTGTGTACCTGTGTACCTGTGTACCTGTGTACCTGTGTACCTGTGTACCTGTGTACCTGTGTACCTGTGTACCTGTGTACCTGTGTACCTGTGTACCTGTGTACCTGTGTACCTGTGTACCTGTGTACCTGTGTACCTGTGTACCTGTGTACCTGAAAAAATGGCAAAGTACTATTAAAAAATGACCCTCCCCCCGATATTGACAGGTCGTTGACTGATTTCCCATAGCACCAAACGACCAACGAATAAAAGCTACTTTCTAGGGTTGAGGATGGCCTCCGTCCATACCGATTAAGTACAAAGCCTTCGGGCGACATTGTGTACAGATCCTACCTCGGTAGGTGATTGTCGATACAACAAAAAGCAAAATGATTTCTTAAAGCAAACTGACGGTGTTGACTTGGCTGTGCAGTCAGACACAGGCCCCCTGGACAAGTCAGGACAGTGGCACGTGGGCACCACACCGCAACCCGGAGGAAAGGGAATGTGATGCACCACCACCTGCACGCGGGTGCCACAAACATCCAGAGTGGGAAAGCCTCCAAGGCGGTCATGGAATATTTTGTTGCGTATTACACACAGTACACACTGTTGCGTATCATAATGGGCAAACAGTCCCCGCTCTGTTTTGTGGGAGGCTCCGCATGCATGACATTCATATTCCGGGGTGTACTCTTGGGGAGGTGTGACGTTAGTCTCGGTGGGAGGTGTTTCGCCAGAGCACCCTGGAACTTCCCAACGACTTGCCTCGCACACGCAAATTTTCAATGTTTGTTGTGGCTTTCGCTTGGGATCTGGTTCTCCGTTTCGCGTGAGAGGCAAGCTCAAATGAATGGAGTCTTTGCTGCAGAGATTTGGTCACCTGCTGCCACATCTCGTCTTTTGTGACCACACAGCTGCACAGATGCAGAGCGTCAAACGCCAGGGCCGTTGGCAAGGGATTGTCACTGCTCCAACGCCCATCTTCTCGCAGCTGCCAACTCTCGAGCTGTTTTGTCGAAAACATGAGTAAATCACGGACTTTGAGCTGTGGGACGCGAAGAAGCGCACCTTCTGCTGCCGTGACAAGGACGTGGGATGTGCTTGGCAGTGCGACAACGCGGCTGTTGAGGGGGGCGAGCTTCTGGAGGACCAGGCAGACTTCTGCTGCGAGACGAAGGGGATGTGCACAGACGCGTGGCACGCTGCACAGGAGCAGATGGACGCTGCGGAGGAGGAGGTTGAGAAGCAGGTTACATGGTCTGTTTCGACCTAGCTTTCGAGTTGGTCTTGCTTCTGCCGTTTCCGGCTTCGAGGGCTTCGTCACTGACTGATAAGCAGTGCGCGTCAGCCTCATCGAACCAGTGCGTAACGCTATGGAGGTACGTCGCACCGGCCGTTTTTGTCAGGCCTGGAGAAAGCCATTCCAGCAGAAACACCAAAAAAGATGCATCGGCAAAAACCCCCACAAAAATTCATTTGTGACCTTCCAGATGTCTCGCGGGATTCCCGCGAGAGCCTTTTTTTTTTGGTGCGTGTTGGTGGCGGAAACCAGCCAAAAACTTTTTAAAACGGCCCACATCCTGGTTTGTGCGGCTCGAAAAGCGTATTCGCGGCCTAAAAAGCGTGCGTGGGCCACAAACGATGGTGCCCATGTGACCATGGATTGGCCATACAACCAACGTGTTTATACACAAAACACCACAAAGGCCGTTGTTTGTGGGCTGCCGATATTGTCCTGTATGGCAGCTAGTGTGATTGGGGTGGGAGGGGGTGCGAATCGAGAGCTAGAGTTACGTGGTAGCTACATGGAGGATCTTGTGATCACTGTGTATCAAACCCCTCAGTTTGTATAAGTTTTGTAGCCTGTATCCCTACCAGTTTACTGGTAGCACTACCAGTCGACTAGTAGTACGACTAGTACACTAGTAGTACGACTAGTCGTACGACTAGTGGGTACTAGTCGTGCTACTAGTGGCACTAGTAGTGGTTTACACTAGTCGTTACGACTAGTAGTGGCACTAGTCGTCCCCCTGACTAGACCGTGGTGTACCCCCTAGCCTAGGGCAGTGCTGTAAGAATACGTAAGAATACGTTGATTTTCGGAATTGTGGATACGGATACGTATCCGTATCCGGATACGTATCCGTATCCCTTGTTTTCATCACCTTAAAAAGCCACCCGCCCATTTACCCCATACCCCACCCAACATAAGACAAAACTCGGTACAGAGCGTGTGGGAGAGACAGCTGCGGGGTCTTGTTTGGCACGATGTTGCGGGGAGCTGGAGGACTGTGACTCTTGCTAAAACTTGCTGGACTGGGACTCTTGCTCGTACAGTGACTCTCTCACTTCACCCTCTCTGTCCTGACTCTCTCTCCACTCACACCCCTCTGCTCACGGTGCCCCCTGCACTACCCCAACTCCACCGGGGTACTAGCGACAAGTGCGCCATACTTGTCTCGTGTCCGAAAGCACTTGCCTTGAAAAAGAAGACAGAGGGCCTCGAGGCGAGTACTTCGCTGCTGTTGCACAGTGAAGGTGGGAAGCATCCCAACACACTTCAGACACTAGCCGTACTGCGTGACGCTGGGCGAGTGCCGCTGGTTGTGAGGACTCCCCTGTACTTTTTAACCTTACGTATTCTTACGTATTCTTAGTAAAAAAAATGAAAAAGTGGATACGGATACGTATCCGGATACGGATACGTATCCCGTATTCTTACAGCACTGGCCTAGGGGGGGGGCTAGTAGGGGCTATCAAATGGGGGTAACATTGGGCTTTTTTTCAAGTTCAAATAAAAAACGTGTTTCTATGTCTTCTGATGATGAAATCCACCCCACAGCCCCATAAAAATGACGCATGAGCCCAAAAAACCCGGTTTTGGGGTGATTAGAGACCTTTTTTTTCACTTTTTCGATTTTCTGGGCACACCTAGGTACCTATGTGTGCCCTTCAGTACGTGCTTTTTTTGAAGATACGGAGCTTGATTGTGACAGTGTGCGCTTTGGAGTCCTCCTGTGAGGGACGGAAGGGGGTTCACATTTTATTGTCGATTCTGACCTCGACAAGCTCATCCCTCAGCAGCCCATCGTAACTTAAGCCTAATGATTCGGCTTCTTCCTCAAGTCATCCATTAACACGTCCTTCAGCTTCGTCCGTATTCTTGCCTTCGAGCTCACCGCGTGCAGCTCTCCCCAAACCTGATCTGCAGGCTGGAGCGCGCTGTGGTCCTTGGAACTTCTTGACCACTGCATCACTTGGTACAAGGGGGATTCCTCAGGCGCGCGCGGTACCAGAGTTTTTCTTGTACTGCGCAATTTGGACGTATGCAGAGGGCTAGCTCCTGGCAGACGGTCAGAGAGTTGCGCAAACGTTGCATGCGAAGATTCCGTAAAATCGTTCGATGGGGCGCTACCTCGTACGCCTGTTTGTTCTCCACAAACTGCTGTTCGTCTATAGCCACAAATCGTGCGAGGGCGGGAATCATGTCTGCTGTCCCTTCCCTGATAAGCTTGGCACACTGTGTCTTTTGGGCTGGCTTCAGTGTGCATGATGCTGGACACGTAGGATTCAGGGAACCACGTGGGAGTTTGGAGTTGCTTATAAATTTGACAATGTAGTTAGCCAACTCTTTAACGTGGAGAAGTGGGGACGTGCTTCAGAAGCCGACAACTCACCTTCTTGGCTTTTATCGTACTTCAATAATTTCATGGAGGAGAGGTACCACAGATACACCACTGACGCAGCTGAAAGTGCGGATTTAGAGGCTGGGGCAAAATACCTTCATAGCATTGCCGCCAACAACGTATAAGTTGCTCTTCTTAACTTCCCCGCTGAGGAAATCATACTGCTGTGTCACGTTTGCAGCTTGGCTCAGTTTCCATCCATATTCGTTGCCGATTTGGCGCACAAACTTGGGCCCCCTCATTGGGCACCCCTATGGGCACCCCATTAGTAGGAGAAAAGCGCCTTTTTGGCGGATAAAATTAGTTGATTCGGAATGTCTAAGTACTGAATGTGGCAGCTATATTTTGATCGAATTCAACCCCGGTGTGGTATTTTGTGGCGAACTGGGGGGTTTGAGGGAGAGCAACGGGCCTTTGTTGACATATCATCTATCCTAGAATATGGGCACACTCAGGTACCTAGGTGTGCCCAGTTTTTGAGATTTTTTCGAAAAATGCGAAAAAAAGTTTCGCAGATGCACAAAATGGTGAAAAAACGGGGCACAGGTAGTTTTTTGGGGGGTATGTACCACATTTTCCGGTCGAAAACACTTAGAAACACGTTTTTTAAAAAAAATCGAAAAAATGTCATTTGTTGACAAAATTATACAGCATTTGATAGCCCCTACACGACGGACTAGTTATGGCCATGACAGGTGATATGACAGGTGGTGTTACTAGTTATAAATATGACAGGTGATAATTGAATATTACTAGTAATATGACAGGTGGTACCTGTAAAATGACAGGTGCACCTGTCATTTTGACAGGTGCACCTGTCAAATGACAGGTGGTACCTGTCAAAATGACAGGTACCACCTGTCATATGACAGGTGTTTTTGCCGGTGGCTATTGCCTCCCAGGGAAAGGGACTCTCGAATTTTTTTTTTTGCCCCCTTTTAGGGCGAATTTCGACGATTTGAGGCCGTTAAAAGCAAAATTTGACACTTTTGAGCATCTGTGGGGGTCTAAAACGCGATTTTGCGCACCACGATTTTTCGTGGGATTTACGAAAGACAAGTCAATTTTTGACCCCAAAAAAATTCACAAAATTGCCCTCGGTGGTCCTCACCCCCACATGTCCTCAATACTGGGCGAAAAAATGCAAAAAAACGCAAAAATCGGGTGTTTTAATCTGGGTGCACCAAATACACGGGAGTGCGGTACTAAGCCATAATCAGTTTTTCCGCGCTGAAGAATCCGATGAAGAATTCTTCAAAAAAAAAAAAAAAGGTACAAATAAAAAAATTGAAGAGGTGGGCTGGGGCCCGAAGGGCCGCCCACCTCTTTCATCTTCCTCCCAGCCTCCTCGCCCGAGCCATCTGCCGACTATTTCCTTCCGTTGCAACCCGACCTCGGAGATGACAAGGAGTCGGGAGAAGCTCCTGGTGGATCCGGTGAAGCCGGGGACAAGCAGAGAGGAGATGAAGACGCAACTGAAGAAGGAGTACGGGATAATGCGAGTTTGTGCGACTCGCCTTCTGACCCCCTGTTTCGTCTTGCGAAGATGAGCGGGCATTTTCGTGATTGAAGTTGGTGAAGACACGTCTCCGCTCACAAGTTGTCGACGAACCCCTTGCTGCACTTTTGCATTCCAAGAACCATCCCGAGGGTACCTCAGTGAGGAGGTGTCCGCAGAGATTCTGCATCTCTTTGAATATCATAAAGATCCACCCCACCCACCACCGTGCGAAAGCTCGGACCCTTTTTAGGCCAGGAATTCTAGTTTCTCCGCCGGAGGCCCAGAACTTCCGGCGCGCTACGCGCGCCGGGCTCGGGACGTATTTACCTTTTATGCACAAAATCACTATTCTTCATCAAAAATCCCGCTGCATTTTTTACAATGTACCCTAATTTTTTTCCGATCCAAAAAAATGGAAAAAGCCCGGGTGCCCGCCCACCCCTGCAAAAATCGACTTGTACAGCCATTGCTTTGGTGGGCTTGTTCACACCGGGCAGAGTGCGAGTTATTCTCAGCAACACGGCCCCGGCCCCCCAGATTTTTCCCGTAAGAAAACCACCTGCGCGAACCATAGGCATTTTTTGTCCTCCCTCAAGTGCTCCCTCGAACCTGGCGGGAGGGAGGGAAATAGCTATTTACTGACGCAGTGGTGGGTTTGTATGTCCAATGATGTTCTCGTACCTGGAGAGTGGACCGAGTGCGAGGTATGTTTTTAACCCCCGGTTTTCACCACCCCCGCTCCCCCTTTTCGACATTTTCCCGCTCTGGATGTACGTCTCGCCTCCGGATGTAAATTGAAGCTATTTTTTCCCGCCCAAATTAGCGACTCAGGATTTGTGCACCTCTATCTATCTCTTGTTGGGTGTCCACCCCGGTACAGCCGGTCATGTACCAAGGTACACTGTTCACGAGAGGGTTTTGTATTTCAAGTCAACTTTTTCTTTTTGTTCTAAATGTCACTTTTGTCCTCAATTTCTCTTAACAGGTACCCGAACCGACGACCCTTCATTGTGACAGCGAAGCAGTGCCGACGGACGAGCTGGTGCAAATATTTCAAAATCAGGTGGCGACCGAGACCACCCTAATGAAAAAGTCGGGTTTATAAACCAACTTTTCCATTAACCCACCCCATAGACCACCCTAATTATTATGAAACTCTTAGTCAGTCACTGCTATAGCCATTAACCCAGGGAGCATAGCTAGTGCAAGAAATTCGACTTCGGGATCCGGAAAGTCTGTCCTCTGCTTGCGGAGGACTAGGCACAATAAAATATTGCGTTCCCCCAGAAACCAGTTTTTGTCACAGTAATTTTTGCCCAGGGCATGCTCTTGAAGCATGGCGGCTTGGTGTGAGAAGGGGCAGTGTGTTGTTTTGTTCTAGATTTCAACGGTTGTTAGAACGAGTCAAGTGGATGCTTATCTAAACACTGACTTTAGTACAGACCCGAGAGATCACACATGACTTTGAGGAAAGAACAAAGCAATGCATCTGTACCCGCACGCCAGGTTGTAGTTACTTCAGAATTTTCTTAAGTTTGCGCGAAAGAGAGCGGGGGCAACTCCTTTGTATCATAAGCCCGCTGTGCAGAACAAAGCGAGGAACCTTAAAACACTACCTGCGTGGTGGCTGAATTCACATCCCTTAGAATTACCAGAATTCAGCCTTTGTTGAAGTAACGTACATACTTGTATGTGCGTGTCACGCTTCTCCATCCTTAAATGGGTGCACTGCTTCACTGCAGCGGGTAAGCCTCTCTCGACTAGTGCAAACTTAAGAATTTTCTGCTGTAACTTACCAAAATCGATTTTCTTTCACCCCAAACACCCGCAACACCCCACCTGCTACTTCGGTAGCCTGTGTTGTTGGGAGTTGGTTCTCATGTTGATCCCCAGTGTTTTGCACTGCTTCTTCTGAGCCCAACGCTGTTTGGCCTGTCGACGTAATAAATACGAAGACAGGGCGGCGGTGCCAACAATTTTCCGATGATGTAACGTTTATCTGATTGATTTATCGTTTGATCTACCTTGTGTGCTACTTCATGCACACCCAAGAAAGGTTATTGAACGGTACTTTCAAGCGATACTTCGTTATGTCATTGGGGGTACCTGGGTACCTGGGTACCTGGGTACCTGGTGCCTGTATTTTGACAGGTGGTACCTGTCAAAATGACAGGTACCACCTGTCAAAAATTTTCACCTGTCATTTTACTAGTAAAATCACCTGTCATGGTCATAACTAGTCCGTCGTGTAAGGGGGGGGGGGGGGGAAACAAAGTGAAGTTGATAGTGCCAAAACTAAACATAGTACTCTGCCTTGTCATGCATGATAAAGGATGTGAATTTGTTGTGGACAATCGACAATACCTTCTTCAGAAACAAACTTCTGAAGGACATGTCGGGCAATGTCACCTTGTGCTCAATAAAATACGTTGTCCCGATCTTTGTTGTCTGACTCAACGACTCTGTAGCCAGACCCCTTGTGCGGGACAAGAACGTCTTCAAGTGCAGACGGCAGTGCTGTCCCTTCAGGAGGCTCGTACAGACACACAACCCCGTCACGCACAGCCTCCTCGCACAGCGCCCAACTCCGACGCACAACATCCCCCATCACAGTCACAAAGCGCTGGCTCCGTGCACCAACATCCCCGTGCTGCACAGGACCGCTTGCAAGACCAGCACCGTTCAGTGCAGACTTCACAGACATGCGCTGCACAAACCGTATCGCGTTCTCCATGTGTGCAGGTGCAGAACGCGACACGTTCCACCCAACACACACACAGTTCCCAAGCAGCGTCACCAGACTCCCTCCACTCTGCTCCAGTGTGATCGTCAGTGTTGTGAGTCTTGAGCTCATGTGTGGGAAAGCTGTGTTGTGCGTCACGTCGCCCACTGCAAGCTGTGCAACTCCCACAGTGCCAGAGACCTGCCTGGTAGGATGTGTCAATCGTGAGTGTGAAGACCCCCCTGAAGCCGACGACGGAGGGCCGCTCTCCGAAGCAGCTAATGCTTTGATGTCTGTTAATCCAAATTCCTGAAGTCGTGTGTACTGTCGTCCCCCAAGCGAGACAGGCCACACATAGTGCGCCAACGTGCTCCCAGACACACCCTTCAAGTGAACTGCTTCTGGCACACCAGCAACAGCACTGCACGACCCAGAGACAGATGTCCACAGGTCAGAGGGCAAAGCCACAGCACCAGGTGTGCATGTGCTCTCAAGTCGTGATGCAACGTTCACTGTGTGTCCGAAGTAGTCGGTCCGTCCCGTCAGTGTGTTCTGCTCCACAGTCACAGGGCCAGTGTTCACACCAATGCGCACAGTCAGACCACCCCACAGCGACCCCTGCCGACAGCAGATTGGTGCATCCTCAAGCAGAGACGCAGGCCAGTCTGCTTCAAACAGACGTTCCTGCACACGCAATCCAAACGCCACACCGTCGCAAGTGGATGCAAAGGCAATCATGAATGCGTCGCCAATGGTCTTCACCTCGTACCCACCACACATCCGCATCACCTCACGCATCACAGCGTTGTGGATCTGCAGTCCAGCACGCATCCCCTCAGGTGCGTTCTCCCAGATCGACGTCGACGCACGGATGTCTGTGAACACAATTGTTGCTGTCTCGCTGTCAAGCCCAGGCGGTGCCACAGTCGGCTGCTGCACACCGTCCTCATCCACCTCAGCCTCAAACAGCGCAGCAGGGAGGTAGGGACGGTACTTCCGCAGGTTCTCCTCCAAGTTACGCAGTGCTTCTGTCATCCCCTCAGGCAGGTCACCCTCATGCGTCTTCAACAGCTCCGCCACCTGCTCCACGTCGTAGCCAGCCAGCAACGACGCAATCTCCTGCACAACGTTGATCGTCCGCTCCATTGACTCCTGCTCCTTCAGGAGACCACGCGCAAAGCCTCGCGTTGCGATGAAGTCCACCACAAACACCGCACCAGCATTGATCTGGAAGAGATAGGCGTTTGCATTGGGGCACGGATAGTCAGTGCAGCTCACCTTGTTGGCCATGAGCTCGTGTCGGAACTCCTGCGGCGTGATACCTGGCAGGTCGAGGATGCCAAACCTGAACACCTCTTCGAGACACATGACAAAGAAGTACACAAGTGTGAAGCAGACGAAACCTATGCTGTAGTGTGCGGGCACCTCCATCACAAGGAGCACGTCAACGATGAGCACGAGATTGGGCCACACGGTACTCCCTATAGACCGCGACGTGATGTCCATGCCTAATATCGAGAGGGCTGCTAGATACAGAATGAACACAATGTTGTGTGTGGTCAGCTTGACTCTGCACAGGACCAACACAAGACCGACAAGCAACGCAAAAAGACCGGCAACCTGCGATGCGCAATAAACGTACTGTCCATGTGGGTTCGCAAACACCCCAACAGCTGAATGCATCTGCAAAACCAGCGCCGCAAAGCACACCACAAAGAACAACGTCCGCTTCCGACGTGCACGAGCGTCCAGTGTCCCGTCCAACGACAGCACACCTTCTAGACAGCGCATTGTGTACATTGTAAGATCCTGTGGAAATGGGGGTGGGTGGAGGTGTCAGAACACATGTCTTGTATGCATGAAGATCGACCGCGTGCACCGTCGCGTCTTGTATGGGGTGCAGCCAAAGTGACACAGAGCATGAAGACAAAGGGGTGACGAAAAAGCATAAAAAAGATAAACACCTTGCGTGAGAGATCAAGACTACTCATGACTACACATCAACATTAAGAACCTGGTGGAGAGGTAAGGCTTGTAAAAGCCAACCCCGCAAAGACCTGCACAATCCTTGCTGCTCATGAGAGCCCACAGTCTTGGCGTAGTCACGGGAGGGGAAAATTGACTACAAAATACTCTGTCTCTCCCTTGGAGTAAAAACAAGTAATTGCTATCGGAAAAAAAACGGGGTGTGATGTGGAACTCCATCCTGTAGAAATAATCTACAGCACGTCCAGCATTCTGCTCTTCTGCAGGTATGTTAACGCTCTTCGTACGCTGCCAGATCCACTGGGACGCCAGCATCTGAAACGTTCAAGAAGGGGCGCTGTCCTCTCCGTCCAGCACCATCTGCTCGATAGCGTTGTTGGACGTCGGCTCGGCAGGCTCGGCGTGTTCCAGCTCGTTTTTGTCCACAGGCTCCCCACATTGTCGTCGTCGTTGGAGTGCGGAAGAAGCACAGAATGCACAGACTACAACACATCGATCACACCAGGCGCATCAGCACCTCCAGTAAATCGCCAGGATGCTACGGTGGTTTCGCAAATCGCGCGGGGTTTTCCACAGCACACACCGTTTTTTTTCTTAGCAATTTCTTGTCCTTGTTGTTATTGTTGTTTTCAACCACCTTCCTTCAACCCTTGTAGGATCAGTCGTTATTTTTTCGCGAAAACATGAAATTACACATTTCAAGAGAACAAATTAAAAAGGGTCCTTATTTGCATTTTTGGGCTCCGCCCGTGCAGTGGTGGGGTCAATCTCGAAAATTGGACAATTTTTTGACCACTTAAATTTTGAGAAATATGAGCCCGGTTGCTTATACGTGGGGCCCATTTTCGGCTAAAATTTTCCTCAAAATCTGGTTTTGTAAAATTGACCCTTTCCCCCCCCCACATCGATTTCAATACTATACCTTACTTCACCTTCGGTTGCCCTTACAGGGGGGGTGAAGGAAGGTAAGTTGACAAAATGTAATTGTTGATGCAGGCACCTCCTACTGACCCACGTACGATGCCAGCCATCTGGAGAAAAGCACAACGTACCCTGCAGCCAACAACAGAAGGAGTAAAAGGAATACTAATTTATTACACGTACCGTAGTGTGAACGGGTGCTTTACACAACCACTCGTCAGCCGGCCCACCTTCTGCTGCTGAGCTGTGACTCCGTGAGTAGCGCACGATTGTCGACAAAAGAGAACAGAGGGGAGAATCACAACACCTCTCTCGTGGCGTCCCATACTGTGGCAACAGTGGGGTCTCACGCTGTCGTAGTGATTTACATGGCACGTCCTCACAGGGCACACCGCAACCACAAGGTGTGGCAGAGCAAGCCCTGGCCTGACTGTTGGTCGCTGTTCCATGCTCCGAGTGCAAACACCTTTCATAGCATGGGGAAGCCACTGCCCAGCATATATACCCTAGCACATACCGTAGTCGCGAGCACGACTAAAACACGTTGTCGCATTCCCTAGCTCTGCTGCTTTGTGCCTCAAGGACACGGTAACAACCCTTGTGCCGGACAAGAACGTCTTCAAGTGCAGACGGCAGTGTTGTCCCTTCAGGAGGCTCGTACAGACACACAACCCCGTCACGCACAGCCTCCTCGCACAGCGCCCAACTCCGACGCACAACATCCCCCATCACAGTCACGAAGCGCTGGCTCCGTGCACCAACATCCCCGTGCTGCACAGGGCCGCTTGCAAGACCAGCACCGTTCAGTGCAGACTTCACAGACATGCGCTGCACAAACCGTATCGCGTTCTCCATGTGTGCAGGTGCAGAACGCGACACGTTCCACCCAACACACACACAGTTCCCAAGCAGCGTCACCAGACTCCCTCCACTCTGCTCCAGTGCGATCGTCAGTGTTGTGAGTCCGGAGCTCATGTGTGGGAAAGCTGTGCTCTGTGTCACGTCGCCCACTGCAAGCTGTGCAACTCCCACAGTGCCCGAGACCTGGCGGGTCGAGTATTCCAATCGTGAGTGTGAAGACCCCTGCGAAGCTAACGACGAACATCTGCTCCTCATCGTTTGAAGCAAATTTTGACTCTTGTCCAGCTTCGCACTGGACATTCGCTTAGGGGGCGGAGAAAACTCGCAAAGTGGTGTCTCCCTTCGTCCCCCAAGCGAGACAGGCCACACACAGCACACCAACGTGCTCCCAGACACACCCTTCAAATGAACTGCTTCTGGCACACCAGCAACAGCACTGCACGACCCAGAGACAGATGTCCACAGGTCAGAGGGCAAAGCCACAGCACCAGGTGTGCATGTGCTCTCAAGTCGTGAGCAACGTTCACTGTGTGTCCGAAGTAGTCGGTCCGTCCCGTCAGTGTGTTCTGCTCCACAGTCACAGGGCCAGTGTTCACACCAATGCGCACAGTCAGACCACCCCACAGCGACCCCTGCCGACAGCAGATTGGTGCATCCTCAAGCAGAGACGCAGGCCAGTCTGCTTCAAACAGACGTTCCTGCACACGCAATCCAAACGCCACACCGTCGCAAGTGGATGCAAAGGCAATCATGAATGCGTCGCCAATGGTCTTCACCTCGTACCCACCGCACATCCGCATCACCTCACGCATCACAGCGTTGTGGATCTGCAGTCCAGCACGCATCCCCTCAGGTGCATTTTCCCAGATCGACGTCGACGCACGGATGTCTGTGAACACAATTGTTGCTGTCTCGCTGTCAAGCCCAGGCGGTGCCACAGTCGGCTGCTGCACACCGTCTTCATCCACCTCAGCCTCAAACAGCGCAGCAGGGAGGTAGGGACGGTACTTCCGCAGGTTCTCCTCCAAGTTACGCAGTGCCTCTGTCATCCCCTCAGGCAGGTCACCCTCATGCGTCTTCAACAGCTCCGCCACCTGCTCCACGTCGTAGCCAGCCAGCAACGACGCAATCTCTTGCACAACGTTGATCGTCCGCTCCATTGACTCCTGCTCCTTCAGGACAGCTCGTGCAAAGCCTCGCGTTGCGATGAAGTCCACCACGAACACCATCCCAGCAACCATCTGACTGGAAAATCCTTCAATATTAGGGCACGGATAGTCAGTGCAGCTCATCCTGTTGGCCATGTACTCACGTCTGTACTCCTGCGGCCTGAGACCTGGCAGGTCGAGGATGCCAAACCTGAAGACCTCTTCGAGACACATGACAAAGAAGTATACAAGACCAAAGCAGACGACACCCATGCTGTAGTGTGCGGGCACCTCCATCACAAGGAGCACGTCAACGATGAGCACGAGCAGTGGCCATGCAACTCTCTCTGTGGCACGCACGGCGATGTCGATCCCGACGACTGCGAGAGCCAACAGGTAGCAACAAGAGACGATGATGCGTGTGGTCAGCTTGACTCTGCACAGGACCAGCACGACACCGGCAAGTAGTACAGCAACACCAAGAACGTAGGATGCAACGTAAACGTACCGTCCCTGAGGACTCACCACAGTCCTGAAACCCGCCAACGATGCCGAACACAGTGCCACAAAGCACATCACGAAGAACAACGCCCGCTTCCGACGTGCTCGAGCGTCCAGTGTCCCGTCCAACGACAGCACACCTTCTAGACAGCGCATTGTGTACATTGTAAGATCCTGTGGAAATGGGGGTGGGTGGAGGTGTCAGAACACATGCCACACAAGAGGCATGATATTCAGTCGCACAGACGGATCTGCTCCACGTGTCTTGTGTGCATGAAGATGGACCGAAAATGTGGTCAATTCCAGAACATCGATCGTTGGTTTTTATCGCAAGTATCTTGACGCCAACAAACGTGTCGCACACCCTTGTTGTGCTGCACTGCTGTCAGGATCCTCTCGATCAGACAACCGTGTGCGGAGGGCAGGGATGTGCACCGTTGCGTCATGTGTGGGTGCAGCCATTGTGACACAGAGCATAAAGAGAAAGGTGTGACGAAAAAGCATAAAAAGGATAAGGGTAGGCACAATTTTTCAACTTACCTTCCTTCACCCCCCCTGTAAGGGCAACCGTAGGTGAAGTAAGGTATAGTATTGAAATCGATGTGGGGGGGGAGTAAAGGGTCAATTTTACAAAACCAGATTTTGAGGAAAATTTTAGCCGAAAATGGGCCCCACGTATAAGGAACCGGGCTCATATTTCTCAAAATTTAAGTGGTCAAAAAATTGTCCAATTTTCGAGATTGACCCCACCACTGCACGGGCGGAGCCCAAAAATGCAAATAAGGACCCTTTTTAATTTGTTCTCTTGAAATGTGTAATTTCATGTTTTCGCGAAAAAAATAACAACTGATCCTACAAGGGTTGAAGGAAGGTGGTTGAAAACAACAATAACAACAAGGACAAGTAATTTGGTGTGGCTAACTCCAAAAATAAAGTGTAATTTTTGTACTTCTTTTGTACTTTTTTTGTAGCCACACCATAATTGCTAAGAAAAAAGCGGGGTGTGCTGTGGAAAACTCCGCGCGCTTTTCGAAACCACCGTAGCATCCTGGCGATTTGCTGGAGGTGCTGATGTGCCTGGTGTGATCGATGTGTTGTAGTCTGTGCATTCTGTGTTCCTTCCACACTGCTCCAACGACGACGACAATGTGGGGAGTCTGTGGACAAAAACGAGCTGGAACACGCCGAGCCTGCCGAGCCGACGTCCAACAACGCTATCGAGCAGATGGTGCTGGACGAAGAGGACAGACCCCTCTTCTTGAACGTTTCAGATGCTGGCGTCCCAGTGGGTCTGGCAGCGTACGAAGAGCGTTAGCATACCTGCAGAAGAGCAGAATGCTGGGCGTATTGTAGATTATTTCTACAGGATGGAGTTCCACATCACACCCCGTTTTTTTTCCGATAGCAATTACTTGTTTTTTGTTTAATGCTCGGTCGGGTCCCAAAAAGTTCCGCGCGCGCGCGCAGAAAAAAACACACAAAGAAAAAAAAAACACACACAGAGACACAGCAAAAATAAAACATCGAAGCCAGGCTGTTTTCTAATTCTGGAAATTTTCCGGAAATTCCGACATCCGGAAGCAATTTTTTCCCCTGAAAAAACAGTGAGTTTTCAGCCCAAAACATGCCGCGATTGGCATTTCCGGTATCCGTCCGCGCTGTAGTGGGTTCACTTTGCAGAAAAGGCCAAGTTCTTGGCTTTAGTCAAAATGAGTGCAAAGGGGGCAAGGTAAATCCCGCACCCAGATTTTCTCTCCCTGATCCTGAAAACATGAAAATGCCGAAAACACCGGCATTTGCATTTCCAGAATCCGCTCGTTCTGTGGTGGGGGATGTACAGAAAAATGAACAACATTTTAGTGGCATAAATTTCCACAAAATATGAACCCATACTCATAAACAAGGGTCATTTTCAGGTCGGAAAATCCAAATTCGGATAAAATTGTGGCGTTTTTGACTGGGGACAGGTAGCGCCGCAGGCGCACGGTACCCAACTTTTGTCTTTTTCTTTTCCCCTTTTCTCTACATTCTTTTGATGCGCGAGCCGATTGCTCTCCACAGGTGGGGTCACATGCTGGAATTATATCATGTGACCCACTCGTATATGGAGGATTCTGTGTTCGAAGATATATTTGGTTGATTTTTCCCGTGGAGGAAGACGGGAAGGAAAGTCAAGATAACCTGTTGACGTAAGGCAATGTTTTTTTTTCTTCCATGTTTTTTTTTTTTTTGGAATCTCAAAATTTTCCGCGCGCGCGAGCATTAAACAAAAAAAAAAGTGTGCCTACCCTAAACACCTTGCGTGAGAGATCAAGACTACTCATGACTACCCATCAACATTAAGAACCTGGTGGAGAGGTAAGGCTTGTAAAAGCCAACCCCGCAAAGACCTGCACAATCCTTGCTGCTCATGAGAGCCAAGTTGCGAAGCTCCTCCGTCACATAAAAAGTAGTGCAACGTGCTAAAAACGCAGCTCGGTCGAGCTCAGGCACAGATTGGGACAAATGAGTGCTGCGTACCGTGAGAGAACGTGCACGTGGAGTAGAGAGCACCCTGCGTGCAGGGCCTCGTGTAACGTCCTTTCCTTATGTGCAACGTGTCCTGTAAAGAACTGCATTAGCACACCAGTGCACACGAGGACACATTCGGTAAATAGATCGTCAGGTCTCGTGGCGGAAAATATTGGCAAGATGTGTCTAAGCTGTTGTGTGTAGCCACGGGAGGGGAAGTTGACTACAAAGTGCTCTTTCTCTGCCTTGTAGGAAAATGCTCTGGAGACTCGTTACTCTTTGCTTGTTGCTCAAAAGGCTAAAAACGGGAAGGGGGAAAAATTAATAGTTGTTTGTTGTTCGCTTCCACAATACTATGTGTTTCAGTGTTTTTTCTGGAGGGGGTGCGGGGGTGCGCGCGCACCCCCGTCAGAATTTTTTGAGATTTCAAGGGGGTGCACGCACCCCCTAGTGCACCCCCTAGCGGCCCCCCTTGGGGGCGGAGGGGCAGGGCGGTTGGGGGTGGGACCCACCCCTACCACTCTGCCCCCCTTTCACCTTCCCCATCATGCTCTCGCGAGCCTCACCAGGAAGTAAGGAGTCGGCGTTTCCAATTTCCTAGCTGCAAACATAACTGTTTTGCGTCCCAGGTGCTGTAAGTGTAGCTCTTCTCTGTTGGGCAGTAAAAATGTGCAATTTTAAGCGCAATTTTTTGAAACGTTGCGTACCGTGGCTTCGCCAGAAACTTTCATTTTAGATAATTACCAACGAAAGTGCCATTTTATGCCATCATTTCTTAGAAATGTTGCGTACCGTGGCTTCGCCAGGAACCTTTGGGTGCCATGACCGCCGTTTCTTTTGTAAATGTCCTGAGGTTACTGGTACTTCGTGCACCACGTGTGTCTAGTGCAAATATCAATGAAGTGCCGAACTCCGCAGTTGAATAACTGAGGAATTCCCATATCCGCCGGAGGCCCCCAACTTGAGCTGGGTTGGGGACCGGGTTCGACCGAGTTTTGACCGAGTTTCAGCGAAAACCCCCAAATCCTTTTTAATCCCCTGTTGCATGGTCAACCGCGGGGGAAAAAATATACACGCACTTTTTTGCCCTGTGCACCCCCGTCAGCCAAAAACCCCAAATCCTAGAAAAAACACTGATGTGTTTAGGGGTGGCATCAAAACAAAAAACGCGGACAATGTCCGCGTTTTTGGGGAATTTCAGACCCCCCCCTCCCCCCCCCCCCCAAAACGCGGACATTTTTTGTTTTTTTTCCCCTATTTTTTGCTGGTTTTTGGGTGACGGGGTGCAAATTCGTGACCCAAAACACAGTTTTTTGGCATTTCCGGAATCCGTCCAGAAAGTGGTGGGGTCAATCTCGAAAATTGGACAATTTTTTGACCACTTAAATTTTTGAAAATATGAGCCCGGTCACTAATACGTGGGGCCCATTTTCGGACAAAAAATGCTGCTGAAAAAAATTTTCAGGTGAAAATTTTTCAGCCCCAAAACATGCCGCGATTGGCATTTCCGGGATCTCTCCGCGCTGTGGTCAAAATGAGTGTAAGGTAAAGGGGCCAAGGTAAATCCCACAACCCAGATTTTCTCTCTCTGATGCTGAAACCATGAAAATGTGCAAAAACACCGGCATTTGCGTTTCCGGAATCCGTCCGTTCTGTGGTGGGGTCAATTTGCCAAAATGGACAAGTTCTTGATTTTGGTCAAAACCCGTCAGTGTAAGTCCCAAGGGGTCCAAGTATTTGCCTGTAGAAGCACATGGTAGCAGGGGTTTAAGGGCCCCCCATTCGTGTACATTTTGCAAAAAAAAAACGCGGGCATCTTGTATTTTTTATTTTGCCGAAAACACCGGCATTTGCATTTCCTGAATCCGCCGGTTCTGTGGTGGGGTCAATTTGCCGAAAGGAGGTACCCTAAATTGGTCAAAAATGGTAAAAATGGTAAAAATGGTAGGAATTTTGGGGGCTTTTTTAGGGGAAAAAAAGGGTGAGGGGAGTTGGGTCCAGTCATAGGGGGTATAGCATATTTTTTGGAAAATTCTTCAAAAAATCAAGGATTTTTGCTGGGCACAATGAAAATTTTCAGAAAAATCCCAATTTTCGGCCAAATTTGGAGCAAATTATGGCCCACCCACCCCGATTTTGGGTCAAAAACCGACTTCATTTTTGCACAGGAGTGCCTACGATTTCGTAAACCAGAGGTCCTCTGGATGCATGCATTGATAAACACAACACTGGAAATTGCAAGCAACGGGTCTGCATGTGCGTGTTCTCTAGCCACCACAGTCACAGGGTATGCACAAAATGACCGAAGTGCAATGGCGTGAACGAAGTGCAATGGCGATAATGGAAAGATAGATGCCGGCATTGGTGAATTGCTGGAGTTCTGCACAGGAAGCTAGCATGACGTAGAATCACTGTGTGAACAAAATGACCGTATTTTGGTTGAAAATTTGACTTGAAAATTTTTTTCATAATTTGCCCAATCGAAGGTTTTCCTTGGATTTTTTGGGCCATTTTATGACGTACCACGCCCGATTTTGGGCGAAAAAAAAATTTTTTTTTTGGTCAAAAATCGCCTTGTATTACCACTGTATCAGGCACATACGGAGAGTGGCTATTCTAATACCCACTCAGCCCTCCCCGTACCCGCGTCTGTTATGGCAGCTCCCTCAACCTCCAACACGAGTGAGCAGCCCCGCGCTGTTCCGCCAGCCGCTTCATCGCAGGCGCAGCCTACTAGGACACATACGGGGAGTGGCTATTCAAACACCACCCCAGCCCTCCCCGTATACACGTCCTCTGAGGCAGCTCACTCCCGCGTTGACACGAGTGAGCAGCCACACGTCGCCTCGCAAGACAGTGCGTACTCCGCGGACCTCCTCGACAGGTCCCAACCCGCAGTTCCTTTGCCAGGCGCAACATCGGTCCCCAGCACAGACACATCATCGGAGAGTGGCTCCCAATCCGCACCACCAGCCCTCCCGAACTCTGTGCCGGTATGGAATGACATAGCGCCCTGCCCCGGGTTTGACTTGCCTACTCCAGAGACGGCCGAAGAGTGGGAGAGATTGTTCTATCCCAATACCACTCACTTCAGCTCCCAAGGTGGGTACGGACTGACGGCAGCGGAGGCTTCGAGTACTGTGGGCGGTGGAGGTCTGCAGTGAAGCCGATGTTGAGCCCGAGGGAGCTGAAGAAGTCGGCGGAGCTGTGCAATCGCCTGCGGAGTCTTGTGCAGACGCGTCGTCGGACCGCCTCATAGACACTAGAGTCACCATTTTTCCACTTTTCACTTTTCGTTTCCCTCCCTCCCCCCCCCCTTTTATAGACTAGAGTGTACAGCCAGGCCTGGCTAGACGGCGTTAACAGCTTTGAGCCAAGGAGGTTCATCGTGTCGTCAGCCACGCCCCTAATCCAACAAAAGACTACAAATAAAAACAAACTAGCAAGAGGCCGCCCCGTACCCCCTCCAGGCAAATAAAAAAGTAAAAGAATGCCCTTCCTCAGTCCGGAAGTCAAGAAATCACCTCAACCGGTCACCTGCCGTAAAAGAGAGAGAGGTTACAGATATTTAAAAAAAAGCAAAAAAAAAAAAAAAAAAAAAAAAAAAAAAAAAAAGGTACCCTAACATTTCGGTTTTTTTCGGTTTTCATTTCGTTTTTTTCGGTTTTTCTGGTACAAGGGGAAATTTCCCTTTGCGAAAAAATTTTATAGTCCCTGTTGTACACCACACTGTTTTGTTCTTCCTTTTTCCTTTCAACCTTTTTTATTCATTTGCTTTTTTGTTGTTTGGGGGACACGCCACACGTGTCGGTTCTGTGGAAAAACAAGACACGGAACCACCTGTGCGCTGCCCCTTTTCAGGTCTATCCATGAAAACAGTATCACAAGTGATACCGGGTTTAAAAAAAAGTTTAAACTGCGGAAGACGCAAAACAACTCGCGAACGAAAAAAGAGTTTTTTCTGCGAAGTGTGTGGTAAGGGGGGGAGTATAAAACATTACGAAAAAACCTCCACTAGCATTTCGCAAGCTTCATTACCGTTTTGGTTTTCTCCTCAAAAAAAAACGAAATGGACCGAATTACACCGAATTGGACCGAACAGTTAGGGTACCTCCTAAGGGATCAACAAAAATGTTCCCAACTTTCTTTTTATTTGGTATGTTTTGCAAAACGTCAAAAAGAGAAAAGTAAAATGCTTCATGCACAAGTTGAAACTTCAGTAGATTGGCTTCTGAGTAACTAAAAAAAGAATCATAAAAACCCGGTTCGTCTTTTACGTAAGTAACAACGAATGGCACAAATACCTCCGCCGAAGAAATCATAAGAAGTATTATGCACCGTTTTTGGGCCCTAAATTTAGTAAAAATGGGTGTAATTGTTTTCGGTTGTGCGTAGGTGTAGGTGTGTTTGATAACTAATGGGGGTAATTCTTGTGCAGAATATGGCCCCATGTACGCCGCAGTGTATTTTTTGGGCCAGGCCACATTTTCAAAAAAACAAAACAATAATGTACAGGAAACCAGTATTTCGTGACCCAATTTTTTGCGCACTGCAATCCTTGTAAAAGGACAGAGGTGTTTGAGGATTTTGGGATTTCAAAAACCAACAATGCGTAGCTCTTGCTTTTTTATTTTGTGTAAAATTATCATGTGCACATCTGGGTGAGTCCATAAGCCCTCCTAAAAGGTAACCTTATGTACTTATGTGTAAATGAAATAACTTCAACTCAGACTGTTTGCTCGATTTTGCATCCTTTTGAACTCAGAATGACGTTTCCGAGTTCAAAGGAGCAAAAATCGAGCAAAAAGTTCGAGTTCAAATTATTTCACCTACACATAAGTACAAAATATTACCTTTTAGGAGGGCTTATGGACTCAAATACCGCTAAGCAAGGGCGTTTTTGCAACTCGCCCCACTGCTTTTCCAAAACTTTTAGTCCTATTTTTCAATCACAACTATAATAAGTCTATTGTATGATTTGTCAACTTTTCAGCTCTTGAACTAAACAGCAGTTCATCTTTCAATCGGCTTTGAGCGCACAAACAAAAGACCCGATCTTTGCTGCAAAAAACCACGGAAAACGTCCTGGCTGGACGTTAAATTGCATCCAGGGTTGCGCTCCTCCTGAAGCTCTGTGAAGGACAGCTAGTCTCGCGGTCATAACAACAATATGCAAGGATATCTCTAAATCCGTCCCTTTTTGGCCAAATTCCGAAATCCCAATCCAAAAAATTCCCTGTTTTTTTGGTATAGTTTTTGAGCTGTTTTTTGACTTTTTTGTGGGGGAAAAAAAAATTTCCCGATATGTCGTCAGGGCTCTCGCCGGGGGTCATTTGGGGTCCCGAGCTTTCCCCCCGTAAAAGCGGTCGCTGCGCGCGCTTCGCGCGCGCGACTCCCTGCCAGTGCAGGGAGGCGTGGCGCTTTCTCCCCTCTGATGCACAAAAGGCAGGTGGGGAGGGGTGAACCACAATCCGTAGTGTGTCAGCCTTATCAGTAACCTCAGTACATTTATGAAAGAAACGGCAATCCTGGCACCCAAAGGTTCCTGGCGAAGCCACGGTACGCAACATTTGAGATCTCCTCCGTCTTCCAACCCTCATAATTGAATGCGATTGACACGTCTTCTCCTTCTTCTTGTGCACAACCTCAAATGTCTCTGATGCTGGACGTTTGCCTGCAACTGACGTGAACATCCGCACCCACAACTACAGCAACCGCCTGCAGAGACAATTTTTTCCTCAAAAATCCGGGACTTTTTTTTTTCCTTTTCCCCTTTTTTCGCTTTATTTGATCGCGTTGATCGATCGCATCCCACAGGCGAAACTCTCTGGGGGTGGGGTGGAGTAGAATGTACCTGAAATTGCTGTAGGGAAAAACAGGGAATTTTTTTCAGGGAATTTTTTTATTTTTCCGAAATCCCAATCCCAATCCAGAATTAGAAAAATCCCTGACAATATCAGGCACTCCGCTAGGTCTAAAGTTCTGTTGATTGTCAACAGAACTTTTTGAAAATGGGGAAAAAAAGAGAAGAAAAAAAAAGTTCTGCTGAGTGGTTCAGACCCGTTCTACCTGTCAAAAAAGCTCAGGAGAAGAAGATATGGAGAGGTGAGTGCTCAAACGTCCCAAAAAAGTCAAAATCGGGCGTTGGTAAAAAAAAAAGTTGCGTACCGTGCGCCTGCGGCGCAAGCATGTACCCCACCAACGTGGACCATCAACAGAATATTTTCAAAATCGGAAATCCTAGCGGAGAGCCTGGACAATATGAAAAGAAAAAAAAAAAATGTCATATTACTAAACCACACGTTGAATTCAGAAGATCACTCTGCAATGCTTTCTTTGATGGGCACAATGGGCGTGTCCAGCCGCTCCACCACCTGCTGCATCACTGGCGACATCTCTGCATTCTGCCTGATCGCTGCCACGTCTTTCAGCATAAACATTTCGGTGTATGCAGGGGACCATGACCACTCCTCTTCATCCTCGTCGAACCAGCTCTCAAGAAGACTTTCGCCCTTGAGCTGGTACGCAATGACGCTGTCGTCGTCGGTGTCCACACGCACGAGGGGCCGGACCTTGTGAAGCATACCAGGATCGGAACAGGCACACGGAGTATTGGGCTCTGCGCTGATGACGGCAAACACTCTGAACTCCTGTGCGGTCTTCGACAGGCGCTCTGCAATGGACGCACACTCGCCGATCTGCATGTTGAACTTCTGCGACGTACCAACGTTCCCAGCTAAGACACTGCCCGAGCAGGCGCCGATGTGAGACGTCGAGATGAACAACGGCTTGTGCAGCATGCCGATGAACTTGATAGCGTTCTGCACGTGGCTCGCATTGCGCAGGCCAAGCCATGTAAGGTCGATGCCTGTTGTGGAGAGCGCTGCAATGACACCATTGGTCTGCTCGCATGCGAGGATTATGGGCGCGACGATGTCGTTGACGATGTGCAAAGACTCGCTCGTGCTTTTCTTCTTCAAGGTTTGGCTGAAGGAGAGCCGCATGTGCACGGTAGTCGCGTTCACAACTTCAAGAGCTGTCCTAAGTGCCAGGCGGGGCTTCGCGGCGGTGTTGCGAAGACTGCTGGCGGCGCTGGCGCTTGATCTGGAGCTTGCATTGTCTGAGTGGTTTTCCTTATAACCGGACAAAATTTTTTCCAGGCACATCTTCCTCTCCCGCAGTGCTTGGGGGATGAGCAGACTGAGGGTCTGCTTGTTCTTGATTCCCTTCAGCTCGACTTCGCCAAGTTCAAGCACAGACGCGTTAAGTGAGGTAGGCTGCAGCTTGTCAAGAACGGCCTTCTCAACAGTGATACCACCGCCTCTGCCTGCAGCCTCAAGACGTGCCGCGATGTTCACAACTGTCCCGAAATAGTCTGCCCTGCCTGTCATCGCATTGTCCTGCTTCTCCACCTCACCGTAGTGGAGACCCATGCGCAAACGGAGACCGGAAAAGGCATGTGGTACCTTAGCACACTGAGGCAGATCAAGCAGGCCTTCGGGCCAGTCCACCTCAGTCAGATCGACCTGAACTGCAAGGCAGAACTTCGCTGCGTCGTCCAAGTCTGCAAACGCAAGCATGAAAGCGTCGCCAATCGTCTTCACTTCGTAACCGTCGTACTCTCCTGCAGCCTTGCGGATCACATCGTTGTGCAGCTCCAGTGCAGTCTTCATCTCGAAGGGGGCACCCTCCCATGTCATGGTGCTGCTTTGGATGTCGGTGAACACAATGGCAACGTGGCCGGATGCAGGTGGGTTCACCAACGCGATCATGACACAGTCTTCCTTCCCTTTCATCTGATGGTTCTGGTCGAGTGTGTTCAGAACGGACTTCGGGATGTAGCTGCGGTACTCCTTGAGCGTCTCTGTGATGTTGATGAAGATGCGCTGCATTTTGTTCGGGTTGGTGAGGTCGTGTAGGTAGTCCAGCTCTTCGAGACGCATTTCTTGCACACTTTCTGCAATCTGCTCTGCAATGGCTTGGTCGGAGTAGATCTTGTCTGCCTGCTTGCTCACCATTTGGAACCTGTAGACCAATCCGATCATGACCAGAACAGCAACGCCACCAAGAGCAGAGAAGGTGGGGATCATCCAAGTGGGCATGTCTGACGAGGAGCTGATAATCAGAGAGGACGTCGTGAGGCCCAGGGCCTTCCTGTACGCAGGGAGCAGCACCTCGGCACCACCGTTCTGCTGCACCACAAGGTTGTTCGCTGCGCTGAGCTGCGTTGCTGCCTCTGCGGGGGACGTCCCCTCCGTCACAGCCAGCACCGCGTGGTGGAAGTTGTCGCGTATCACACTGTACCCAACGGCACGTGCCACGTCAATGTTCTTTGAGTCCAGAGAATCGGCCAGTGCATGCACGTAGTTATCTGCGCTTGCAGGCGCCATCCCTGCTGCTACCCAAAGGCCTGCGTGAGAGATAGAAGAGTGAAGAGGATTGGGGTATTGTGCAATAGAAAACTTTGTAAGATGAATGTGTCTCTTGTGCACACATCTAAAAACCTCAGGGGTTTGTTCCTTACCTCAAAAACACTCACTTTTTTTAATTATTACCGAAGGCACCCATATCTACATCACGTCGTTGATTCTTCTTTCCCTGCGTTGACTGCAGGAAAGTTCGCGTACATTGCGACAAGGACAAAAAAAGGTCGAGAAGAAAGGGGGCTGTTAATGTAGCAATTAAAACAATAGTAATACCTGCAAGCATGTGGCTGTATCTGTACGGCTCGAGCCCGGTGGTCCCGTCAACGGCATCTTCAGCAGAGATCTTCGGGCTGCACATATAGGAACCAAAGTCGTACACAAACTGGTGCCGCTCCTCCTTGATCTTTCTGTTGATCTGGTACGACCACCCGCCAGATGCGTAGATCGCTGAGTTGATGCCCTCATCCCCACCGAACGGGCACAGCGTCGTGTCGCAGGCACGGTATGCCTTCTGATCGCGGTCCCACACCTTGCGCGAACCTGGCAGACGAGACATCCCCGTGAGGCCGTTCACGTAGGAGCCGATGCTGAGCCCAGCGATGTCGCCCCAGTCAATGATCATCCCACACTTCCCCGATGTGAACAAGCCTCTCACATCCCAGCCCAAAGTTTGCAGAAAATTTTTGTTAGACCCAAGCGTGATCATTTCTGCAAGCATCCTGAGCCCATCTGCCATTGCTGGGTTGTCCTGAAGCGCCTCCATGGTGCTAGGGTCGTACAGGTACCCCTGCGACGTGCCCTTGCTTTGGATGAGGGGCAGCAGCAGTGAGACCAACATGAAGCCCTGCGATGGCGCGCCAAGCCCAAAGCAGAAGCCAACATCCCCGTGGCCGTCCCCATCCATGTCGGTCCCGTTGATGGCCTTCGCAACTGAAAGCATTTCCTCAAGTGTTTTGGGAGGGGCCAGCCCGGCCTTGGCCAGGACGTCTTGTCTGTAGTACATAAGATGGAAGTCGCCGTCGAGCGGGAGTGCGAGGATTTCGTTGTTGTATACCCCGAGGGTGCGGAACCAGGACCCAATGTCACTCCAGCGGATTTCCTCATCCTCCTCGATAAATTCGTTGAGCGGGAGCAGGTTCTGGACTTGATAGGCAATCATGTCGGACGCGGTGCTGATGTACGCATCGTACAGCGCCGTGCCGGTGCTCAGCTCGGTGGCCTGCTCCTCCACTTGGTTGGCTACCAGCACCACCTCCACCTGCGCTCCTGTCAGCGCGTTGAACACGTTGGCACGGTTGCGAACACCTGCACCCACATTATTATCCTTGGCGAGGACCGTCATCTTCTGCCCAGAGTAGTTCGGAAGTGCACTGACCGATCCTGCCATGAGCAAGAGCAAGAAATAGGACATCTCTGCAAGGTTCGAGTGTAGTGTAGTGTAGACTAGCCTGCGGTGTTGGGGTGTACAACCTAGTGATAGGCAGAAGAAAAAGAAATACACAAAAAAAAACCCCCCCGAGTCACTTACTTCGCACAAGGATTTGCTCCCTTGTGTTCTAATTATACCCGTTTCGTTGACTGACGAGCGGTAGCGGGAGTAGGACATCTCATCTCAACGTAGACCGCGAAATGGAAGTAAGCTGGGCGGAGGGTGGGCGTGGCGTGGATATATTCTGTTGCGACACGTGATTTTTCCAAGTTTTCAAAAAAAAAAAAAAAAAAAAATGTCGTTTTGCCCTCTGGGCAGGGTTGTTCCTTGTTCTCGGTTTTGGTATTTACCACTACCACTAGTGAGTTGCTCACAATGCTAAATGAGTGTCAGAACTGTGATTCTGGGCCCACTTTAACCGCCCCTCGAAATTCAAAAAGGGGTCTCAAACCCAGGCGCGCTACACGCGCGCGGAACTTTTTGCAGGTTTGGTCTAGTTGCATTTTTGGCTGCAAAATGCAAGGGGATCCCCAAATACGTTGGGAATATTATTTGGATGGGGCAGTGATTTTGTACCTGCATTCACCCTCCGTGGTAACCGTGTGCATGCCAATGAAGTGCGAGGCGTTTGCACTTCTCTTTTTGCGGAGCAAAAATAATATAAATGGCGCCGCAGGCAAAAAATTTAGGGTACAGTGTAAAAATGTAGCTTCCAACGAACCCTTTTGCAGAGCAAAGAAGGAATAATGGCGCCGCAAGCAAAAAAAGTTGGGGGTACAGCCCTGGACGGTGCAGGATTTTGGGCAGTGCTCTCAAGATCCTCCACGTAGGGGAGGATATTTCCTCCAGGGGCTTTTTTTTTTTTTTTTAGGCTTTTTTGGTGGAGGATTTCCTCCATTTTTTTTTTTTTTTTTGGCGGGCTCGGGTGGAGGATTATCCTCCTAGGGGTTTTATAGTGGGGGGTCACTTTGTCTCCCCCGAGGGAGCCAATATTTTCCCGAGCCTGTATGCACCGTCCAGGGCTGCACCTTAAAAAAAATTTGCCTGCGGAGGCACGGCAAAAATGCGCATTTTTGATATTTTTGATATTTTTGGCAGAATTTTTTGGGCGTTTTTTGGCGTTTTTTAGGGAAAAATAGTGAGGGGAGTTGGGTCCAGTCATAGGAAGTATAGAGAATTTTTGAAAAATTCTTCCATTGGAATAAGGGTTTGCGGGCCTTGCCCTCTGAGGTGTTAGAAGGTTTGCAGGTTTGCAAGTTTGCAGGTTTGCAGGTTTAAGGAGGCGAATCTGTGTGGATGAGGGTTGAGGGTGCTTAGATGGGGTATGATACTGAGGTGCTTAAATGGTGGTTTTGTAGGTTACATAGTCACGAGACTGCCCTTGTATTAAAAGGGGGAAGAGGGGAGATGATAGGGGACAAGGCTACCAATCCGACTTAAACCGACTCAGTAGGGTCAGGTTGGACCGACCCAAACCTACCCAGCAAAAAGGTCAAAAAATAGATGTCAATTTTGAGACACTTTTTTTCCACTTTTTTCCTTAGGGATTTTTCCAGGTACTTAGCGAAGCGTTAGGGCGACTTAAGTCCCTTGGCCCCAGCGCCCTATGGGGCGCCTCCTCGTCGGGCCGTTAGGGCCCTCCGGTGGCCAGGTTCTTTCTCTGGGCTTAGAGGCTCGAAGTTCCCCGTCAGATTGGAGCTGGTGTGCTTTATGAGGCTCGCTCGTCTAGATTGAGGCTCGCTCGTCCGGATTGGGCTAACTCGTCCGCCTTCGGCTAGACCCTCCGCCTTTGGGTGAGCTCGTGTATCTTCGTTATGTGCGTACGGGTTCGATACTCTGGTTGGAGTGTGACAGCACGTCATTTCTTGAGCACGTTGGTAACACACGAAGTGCAATGGCGATAATGGAAAGATAGATGCCGGCATTGGTGAATTGCTGGAGTTCTGCACAGGAAGCTAGCATGACGTAGAATCACTGTGTGAACAAAATGACCGTATTTTGGTTGAAAATTTGACTTGAAAATTTTTTTCATAATTTGCCCAATCGAAGGTTTTCCTTGGATTTTTTGGGCCATTTTATGACGTACCACGCCCGATTTTGGGCGAAAAAAAAAATTTTTTTTTGGTCAAAAATTGCTTTGTATTACCACTGTATTGGTGTAGGCTTGTACACAGAAGTGTGTTTTGTGTAACCACAGATGGTCAAAACACCCGATTTTTGCATTTTTTTGCATTTTTTGGTGCCCAAAGACCCACCTCAGTGGTCGAAATTTTCCCGAAAAAAAAATTTTTTTTTTTTTTTTGAGATTTTTTGATTTTTCGACAAGGCGCTGGCCCATACAAAGTGCACTGGTGGTACAGAAAATGGCTGGGGAATAAACTCTAGATGCTCAAAACAGCCCAATTCTTGCTTTTTTTGCTTTTTTGGTCCCAGAAGGGTGCCTAGGGTGTAGTGAGCAGGCCTCAAAAACACTTGTGAAAAAAAAAAAATTTTTTTTTTTTTGAGATTTTTTGATTTTTCGACAAGGCGCTGGCCCATACAAAGTGCACTGGTGGTACAGAAAATGGCTGGGGAATTAACTCTAGAGGCTCAAAACAGCCCAATTCATGCTTTTAATTCACTTGTTAAATAAAGTTCTAGTGGGGCTCCGTTGGAAAAGGGTAATTTTAATTGTCGATAATTTGTCTCTGCGGAAATAAAACTACTGTATTTTCACTTTTTTTCACTTGTGTTTTTATTTTCTGTGGGAAAATACGTAGGAGCGTGATTTTTTTTTTTTTTTTTTTTTCACGCCAGTGGCCAGGGTCCTCAGCCTGCACCCCCCTGTGGGAATTTTAGGGGTGCAAAAATTTTTCTGTACAAAACCCTTCAGAAAAGTCCATTCCGAGCTTTCTCCCCACACAAGCGGTCGTCGCGCGCGCTTCGCGCGCGCTCCTCCCTGACAAAGTTGGGAGAGGCGTGAAAATTCACGGGAAAATGGGGAAACCAGGGCCTGACGCTATTTTTTGGGTTTTTGTGAAATCGTGGTTGGCTCAAAAAAATTTTCCCGCGCCCGTTTTTTTATTTCACATTGGGGTGTCTTTCCGCGAGCGAAGCGAGCGGAAAAAAATTTTAAGGTGTACCTCCGCGAGCGCAGCGAGCGGAAAATTACACTCAGTACCCATGCATAAAACGAAATACACTTCCACGTAATCACTTCGCTTGCTTTCCTGGAACTGCTATAGGTGGCGACAATCGCAGGGAGCATCCCTGGCACCACTTTCACACATTGTGAGTGTGACAGCCACCGAGTGGTGCTTGGCTATGTCCGTTGTGGTACTGACGAAAAGCCAGAGAATCCCTGCTGAAGCCTGAAATCCCCCCTCAAAAATTTTTTTTCGTCCCAAAAAAACTTTTTTTTTTTTTTGGGGGGTGCAAAAATATTTTTTGCACCCCCCCGATTTTTCTTTTTTTTTTTTTTGGGTGCAAAAATTTTTTTTTGCACCCCCTTGAGGACCCTGCCAGTGGCGTGATTTTTTTTTTTTTTTTTTTTTTCACTGTATTTCAGGCTCTCCGCTAGGATTCCCGATTTTGAAAATATTCTGTTGATGGTCCACGTTGGTGGGGTACATGCTTGCGCCGCAGGCGCACGGTACGCAACTTTTTTTTTTACCAACGCCCGATTTTGACTTTTTTGGGACGTTTGAGCACTCACCTCTCCATATCTTCTTCTCCTGAGCTTTTTTGACAGGTAGAACGGGTCTGAACCACTCAGCAGAACTTTTTTTTTTTTTTTTTTTTCCCCCATTTTCAAAAAGTTCTGTTGACAATCAACAGAACTTTAGTACCTAGCGGAGTGCCTGCTGTATTTTTGTACAGGAAAAACAGCATTAATGGATTGCACAACAAATAAGTTACCCTTTTCCAACAGAGCCCCCACTAGAACTTTATGTAACACGCAAATTAAAATCACCTATTCGAATTTTTATGGAGGTACCCTAAATTGGTCAAAAATGGTAAAAATGGTAAAAATGGTAGGAATTTTGGGGGCTTTTTTAGGGGAAAAAAAGGGTGAGGGGAGTTGGGTCCAGTCATAGGGGGTATAGCATATTTTTTGGAAAATTCTTCAAAAAATCAAGGATTTTTGCTGGGCACAATGAAAATTTTCAGAAAAATCCCAATTTTCGGCCAAATTTGGAGCAAATTATGGCCCACCCACCCCGATTTTGGGTCAAAAACCGACTTCATTTTTGCACAGGAGTGCCTACGATTTCGTAAACCAGAGGTCCTCTGGATGCATGCATTGATAAACACAACACTGGAAATTGCAAGGAACGGGTCTGTATGTGCGTGTTCTCTAGCCACCACAGTCACAGGGTATGCACAAAATGACCGAAGTGCAATGGCGATAATGGAAAGATAGATGCCGGCATTGGTGAATTGCTGGAGTTCTGCACAGGAAGCTAGCATGACGTAGAATCACTGTGTGAACAAAATGACCGTATTTTGGTTGAAAATTTGACTTGAAAATTTTTTTCATAATTTGCCCAATCGAAGGTTTTCCTTGGATTTTTTGGGCCATTTTATGACGTACCACGCCCGATTTTGGGCGAAAAAAAAAATTTTTTTTTGGTCAAAAATCGCCTTGTATTACCACTGTATTGGTGTAGGCTTGTACACAGAAGTGTGTTTTGTGTAACCACAGATGGTCAAAACACCCGATTCTTGCATTTTTTTGCATTTTTTGGTGCCCAAAGACCCACCTCAGTGGTCGAAATTTTCCCGAAAAAAAAAATTTTTTTTTTTGAGATTTTTCGATTTTTCGACAAGGCGCTGGCCCATACAAAGTGCACTGGTGGTACAGAAAATGGCTGGGGAATAAACTCTAGATGCTCAAAACAGCCCAATTCATGCTTTTTTTGACTTTTTGGTCTCAGAAGGGTGCCTAGGGTGTATTGAGCAGGCCTCAAAAACACTTGTGAAAAAAAAAAAAAAAATTCCCCCCTTTGGAAAAAAAACGAAATCGACCAAAAAAGGTACCCTAACATTTCGGTTTTTTTCGGTTTTCATTTCGTTTTTTTCGGTTTTTCTGGTACAAGCCACCTGATTTTGCCCCAAAAAAAAAAACGGGATTCGGGCCTATACGGCCTCTACGCAGCCTGTACGGGCCTATACGGCCCTTTACGCGCCTTTACGCGCCTATACGCGCCTATACGCGGGGCCGAAAATCCAGAAAAAAAATTTTTTTTGGGTGGGTTCTAGTGCAGGGCGCGCGCTAAATCCACACCCTCACACCCGGTTTTTTCGAGGTTTTTTCGCGGTACAAAAATTTTTTGATTACACGATTTCCTTTAGAAAATCAGAGAATCCCATATTGTACAGTAAGGGCACTTCAGATAGTTTTTGGACACACATGTGACCCCACCGTGGAGAGCAATCGGCTCGCGCAATCAAAAGAAAGCAGAGAAAAGGGGAAAGAAAAAAGAAAAAAGTTGGGTACCGTGCGCCTGCGGCGCTACCTGTTCCCTACCCCCCCATGATGTACTTATGTATATTCCACCTGATTTTGACCATGTTTCGGGTTTGCGGGTTTGCCGGTGTTTTCCGATGTTGGCCGGTGAAGTCACGGTACTGTGTACTGTGTACTGTGTACTGTGTACTGTGTACTGTGTACTGTGTACTGTGTACTGTGTACTGTGTACTGTGTACTGTGTACTGTGTACTGTGTACTGTGTACTGTGTACTGTGTACTGTGTACTGTGTACTGTGTACTGGCTGTCCGAAAGACCTGAAAATGACCCTTGTTTACGAGTATGGGTTCATATTTTGTGAAAATTTAAGTCACCAAAATTTTGTCCATTTTTCCGTATATCCCCCACCACAGCCCGGGATTTTCTCGGAAATGTAACATGACCCTGATTTTTCTGCCCCCCTTCACATACTTCCTGTAGGTACATTTTTTTGGACCCGATATCCATTTTTTCGGGAAATTTCCGAAAAGTTAGCGCGCGCCCTGTTCTAGTGGGGGAAATTTTGTGGGTGAGGGTTGGGGTAACGTAAAAATGTTGGGAGTGGGTGCCCAAACCCTGAAACTTCACGCACATCTTCAGAATCCCCTTCCGGAGGGACAGAATGTCACACGCTCGCAACACCCCTAAAATCGACAAAATGGATATCCCTCTTTCTCACACCGGGGTTGTTGCAACCGTTGCATAGAGGAAGGTACCCGTTTGGTTGCTTCTTATACAAGTCAGAGTAGCACGTATGGGGATTCTGCTGCAAGTACTCCTTCACCAACGAAGTGCGTGGATAAGTCCGACGCTTCGCGAAGGAAGGAGTACAACACTACCATTCAACGATTTAACAAAATCATTGAATGGACTGCTAAACACTGGGCCGGGTGCAGTGGCCGCCTCAGAGACCCTTGTCATCGACACCCCAACGTGGTTCCCTTTGCGGAAAATTTCGGCAGCTCGCTTCCATAACTTGTTCGCCAAGATATTGCCAATCAGACGGCGTGTCGCGTCCTCTACTGCAATCGGCGCACGTCATGTCGTCGGTCATCCTGATTGCCAGGTGCGAACATCAGCAACGCTGATCTTCGGGCGAAAGAGCTGCTTCGTCGTACGACGGTGGCAATGGCGTTATGCGGCCACCACTACGAGGCGATTCGGCCGGTGGGGAAGGTGGACTTACCAGAGGAACAAATGATGTGTCGTCGGACTTGATAAAGCGACGCTGAACCCGGGGCCTCCTTGGCCACCTGAGGATCCACGCGCGGAAAATGAGTATGTCCTGGACCACATCTTCTCCTTCGGATTTAAGAATCCAACGCTCTGGATGGGATACAGGACCAGCCGAAGTGGACACCGGGGATACTTTGGATGCGCGCCAGAAGCGCTCTCGAGTGAAGGTGGCAGCGGGACTCCCACGCCAGGCCTTGACTTCCCTCACCAGCGATGGTCTCGCCCCGTATAGACCTGCAACGTTTGCCAAGCTTAAGGGCAAGCACCCTACGGCGCCCCTACCTTCTGTGCATGGGGACATGAAGAACCCCTCTGGCCCCGCCGACTTCACCACCAAAGAGGTCATGGCAGCAATCACCAGCATGCCGCGAGCCACTACTGGTGGCCCGTCAAACCTGACAGATTCACTCCTCCGCACCTTGTGTGTTGTGCAACCAAAAGCACACCCCTGGCACGCTTGCTGCCCTGGCGAAGGTGCTGTCATCACTGGCAAAAGGCGAGGCTCATCGATCGATCGCAACTTTCTTCGCTGTGCCAAGGTAGCCCTCATGAAGGTGTCATGAGGGCCAGCCTGGCGATGCGCTCTCTCGGTGGATTGATTGGCATCAAAGGCACTGCAAAGTAAGACCACCTTGCATTACGTCTCTTCGTCATCGTCCAGTCGGTGGGTAGGACGGTGGAGAGGAGCGCCTAGCACATGACTGCAGCCAAACGGTCCTTCACCCCGAGGGGTGGATGGCCGCTAGGCTGCAGTCATGTGTGAGGGTGTGCCACGGTGGGCTCGGACTTCCGCCAGAACTTTGTCGACCTCATGTGCCTGATCCCCGTACTCTGCGGACGAAGTGGCATCAACGCATCCACCACAACTGGTTGTGAGGGAAGTATTCCTCAAAGAAATCCCAGTCGTCACACAGCCCCCATGCCCAGTCGTCGTCTCCTACGATCTCGTCGTCCCAGAAAGCGACCTCCTCATCCTCCGCTTGGCGCAGTGGTGATGCCCGAACAAAGCGGTGCCGAAGGTGTCCCAGGGAGAGGGAAAAGAGTGGCTTTGGCGGGTTGTGGGGGATATGTACACGTATAGAGGGAAAATGGGTGGGGATGTGCCTTTACGGACCTATACGCGCCTTTACGCGCCTATACGCGCCTATACGAGCCTATACGCGGGGTAAAAATCAGGTGGACAAGGGGAAATTTCCCTTTGCGAAAAAAAAAAAAAAACGAAATGGACCGAATTACACCGAATTGGACCGAACAGTTAGGGTACCTCCAAATGGACGAGTTTTTATAAATTTTGGTCAAAATCGTGTACAACCCCAGTGAAGAAAATTTTCGAGGAAAAAAAACCCCCAAAATGTCCGCGTTTTCTGGAATTTCAGACCCCCGGGGACATTGTGTGCGTGTGTGCAGCGGTGAAAATCTTGGGCAGTAAGCCCGGGAAAACCCGGGCTTAATTAATTTTGCGCAGAGCAAGCCCGGGTTTGAAGGCCGGGTTTACCCGGGCTTAAGCCTGGGTTTTCCCCGGGTTTTAACTTTTCTGGGGTGGGCTGCCCCACCCCACTCCGGGGGGTGTAGCCTCAGGGTGCAGCCCGGGGTAGTCAGTCGCCGAAACGAAGCTCTGTTGACAGAAAACAACAAAGTCAGTAAAGAAAACACACACGTCTATACTCAAGGGTTACCCACACCCAGAGCGCGACTGAATTGGTCAAACGCCGAAGGAAAAGGAAGCATGCATCATGGCGAAATAATAAAAGTAGCGTACCGTGCGCCTGCGGCGCAAGATTGCAACCCACCCTTCCCATCACATAATTTGGCTGTAAAAATGTGCAATTTTAAGCTCAATTTTTTGAAATGGTGCGTACCGTGGCTTCTCTTTGGGTGCCATGACCGCCCTTTCTTTGTTATAAATGTACTGTGGCTACTGACAATTCGCGCCTGGTGCACGAATTGCTATCAATGAAGTGCTGAATTAGATAACCGAGGAATTTTCATATTCCGCCGGAGGCAACTTGAGCTGGGTTGGGGACCCGGCTCGACCGAGTTTCAGCGAAAACCCCCAAAACCTATAATATCCCCTGCGGAGGGGGAAATTATTTTTTTGGGCTGACCGAGCCAGCCCCTCGTGGGCGGAATTCTCTTTTGAACCCTGGGTTTGCAGAAAAATTTCTTACACCAGTATTTTATTTAATTTTAATTTTATTTAATTTTATTTAATTTCTGCATTGGCTTTATTTCACACAAAAGCTCGACATAGTAATTTTTCACATTTTTTTTGACAAAAATTTTCACATCAAAATCACGTGCTCCGTGGGACCCCTAAAAAATACACCCAAAAATGGGGTCCATTTTTGCATTTAAGCATCTCACAAAGGCACTATTGTGCTGATTTCTGCATTTTCCCCGCCGGGACTGACCTCCGCTGAGTCCACCATATTTTTACTCGATTAGATTAGTGGAGCGGAAGTTGATTTACTGCCAAAAAACACAAAATTTCTAAAATCGGTGTAATTATTTTCACAAAAAAACCAAGCCCGGGTACAAACCCGGGCTTCGAATTAATTTTGCTAGCTGGGGAAGCCCGGGATTTTCAACCCTGGACCCCAGTGTTGGCAGAGTACGTGTCCAATTTCAAAAAGTACGTAAAAAGTACAATAGTACAATAGTACAAAAAGTACGTAAAAAGTACAAAAAATACACAAAAAGTACATCTGGGTTTGTGGCCGGGTTTGTGCAGCTGGTGTACCAGTGTGGGGGCAAAAAAAAAAGGTTTGGGGGCAGTGTTGGCAGTACGGAAAATGCTCAGTGCACAGAGCTATAAACGGCTTCTCAAGAATGTGCGCGTGGTGGGCTCTGGGCGACCTTATGGTACTATGGTACTATGGTACTATGGTACTATGGTACTATGGTACTATGGTACTATGGTACTATGGTACTATGGTACTATGGTACTATGGTACTATGGTACTATGGTACTATGGTACTATGGTACTATGGTACTATGGTACTATGGTACTATGGTACTATGGTACTATGGCCGAGTTGTCGCAACTCCGTGTGCTCAGACCACTAGTAGGCACCACCTATGATGCCTACATAGCCCAGAAGACGGCCACTTCCAGACTTCGGGCGGTTTTGAGCACTACCCCTTCCTTAGTGGGTGATTTTCCCGGGCAAAAACAAAACCCACTCTTAAGCAAATTACAAAATGACACCCCCCACTGTCGGGGACATGTCAAGGACATGTCAATATGGGCCCTCTCCGGAACACCATTGAATAACAAAAAACCTTTTTTGAGTGTGATTGGGGTGAAGAGAGGGGAAATACGGATTTTGCTTCCAATTCTCCAATTACGTTTCCAATTACGGGGCGGTGAATAAAATCTGTTCGATAAAAGAAACGCAAGCTTTTTTGTTTTATCTTGTTCATGTTGATGCGGGTGCCTCAGACTGACCCACGTACGATGCCAGCCATCTGGAGAAAAAGCACAAAGTACCCTGCAGCCAGCAACAGAAGGTGTAAAAGGAAAACTAATTGCTTACAACGTACCGCTCGTCAGCCGGCCCACCTTCTGATGCTGAGCTGTGACTCCGTGATTAGCGCACGATTGTCGAGAAAAGAAAACAGAGGGGAGAATCACAACATCTTTCTCGTGGCGTCCCATACTGTGGCAACAGTGGGGCCTCTGTCGTAGTGATTTACATGGCACGTCCTCACAGGGCACACCGCAACCACAAGGTGTGGCAGAGCAAGCCCTGGCCTGACTGTTGGTCGCTGTTCCATGCTCTGAGTGCAAACACCTTTCATAGCATGGGGAAGCCACTGCCCAGCATATATACCCTAGCACATACCGTAGTCGCAAGCACGACTAAAACACGTTGTCGCATTCCCTAGCTTTGCTGCTTTGTGCCTCAAGGACACGGTAACAACCCTTGTGCTGGACAAGAACGTCTTCAAGTGCAGACGGCAGTGTTGTCCCTTCAGGAGGCTCGTACAGACACACAACCCCGTAACGCACAGCCTCCTCGCACAGCGCCCAACTCCGACGCACAACATCCCCCATCACAGTCACAAAGCGCTGGCTCCGTGCACCAACATCCCCGTGCTGCACAGGGCCGCTTGCAAGACCAGCCCCGTTCAGTGCAGACTTCACAGACATGCGCTGCACAAACCGTATCGCGTTCTCCATGTGTGCAGGTGCAGAACGCGACACGTTCCACCCAACACACACACAGTTCCCAAGCAGCGTCACCAGACTCCCTCCACTCTGCTCCAGTGCGATCGTCAGTGTTGTGAGTCCGGAGCTCATGTGTGGGAAAGCTGTGTTGTGTGTCACGTCGCCCACTGCAAGCTGTGCAACTCCCACAGTGCCGGAGACCTGGCGGGTCGAGTATTCCAATCGTGAGTGTGAAGACCCCTCCGAAGCTAACGACGAACATCTGCTCCTCATCGTTTGAAGCAAATTCTGACTCTTGTCCAGCTTCGCACTGGAGACTCGCCTAGGGGGCGGAGAAAACTCGCAAAGTGGTGTCTCCCTTCGTCCCCCAAGCGAGACAGGCCACACACAGCACACCAACGTGCTCCCAGACACACCCTTCAAGTGAACTGCTTCTGGCACACCAGCAACAGCACTGCACGACCCAGAGACAGACGTCCACAAGTCAGAGGGCAAAGCCACAGCACCAGGTGTGCATGTGCTCTCAAGGCGTGACGCAATGTTCACTGTGTGTCCGAAGTAGTCTGTCCGTCCCGTCAATGTGTTCTGCTCCACAGTCACAGGGCCAGTGTTCACACCAATGCGCACAGTCAGACCACCCCACAGCGACCCCTGCCGACAGCAGATTGGTGCATCCTCAAGCAGAGACGCAGGCCAGTCTGCTTCAAACAGACGTTCCTGCACACGCAACCCAAACGCCACACCGTCGCAAGTGGATGCAAAGGCAATCATGAATGCGTCGCCAATGGTCTTCACCTCGTACCCACCACACATCCGCATCACCTCACGCATCACAGCGTTGTGGATCTGCAGTCCAGCACGCATCCCCTCAGGTGCGTTCTCCCAGATCGACGTCGACGCACGGATGTCTGTGAACACAATTGTTGCTGTCTCGCTGTCAAGCCCAGGCGGTGCCACAGTCGGCTGCTGCACACCGTCTTCATCCACCTCAGCCTCAAACAGCGCAGCAGGGAGGTAGGGACGGTACTTCCGCAGGTTCTCCTCCAAGTTACGCAGTGCCTCTGTCATCCCCTCAGGCAGGTCACCCCCATGCACCTTCAACAGCTCCGCCACCTGCTCCACGTCGTAGCCAGCTAGGAGCGACGCGATGATTTGCACGGTCGCGACTGTGCGTTGCATTTGTGCCTGCTCCTTGAGGAGACCACGTGCAAAGCTTTGCGTTGCGATGAAGTCGACAACAAACACAGACGCCGCAAGCGCAAAGGTGGACAACGCTTTCTTCTGCTTGCAAGGCAGGGCAGCGCAGTCACCCAAGCTGTCTACGTACTCACGACGGTCCGCCTGGGAGACAAGCCCTGGCATGTCCAGCAGACCAAACCTGAAGACTTCTTCAGCAGCGGTGACGGCAAGATACACCAGCGTGCACACCACGACAGCTGTGCTGTACCGTGTGGGTACCTGCATGACGAGGAGAAAGTCCACCATCAGCACCATCATCGGCCAGCGGAGAGTGTACTCACTGCGCGCACTCAAATCGACGGACAACAGCGTCACGCCGTACACGGAGCAGAGTACCAGAATGCGGTTCGTGGTCAGCTTGCACTTGCACAGAATCATGAGCACTGCAGACAGCGTGGACGACACAAGCACGAACGCAGCCACCCAGTATAGGTACTTCATGCGCAAGCTCGCTAGCTGCACTGATGCCACCAGCAGCACCCCCACGAAGGCAGCTACATTAAGACTTAGAAAGAGATTCCGGATGCGGATGCTTGGCGCGTCTAGCGTTCCGTCAAGAGACAGCGCACTGTCGAGACAGCGCATTGCACAGTATACAGGTGACGCCTGTGTGTGGGAGGTTTGGGGTGTTTTGTGTTGAAAAACTGCACGCCTGGCTTGTTCGATGTTTAACCACAAAAACCCTCTTCCAAAAAGAATTGTACACAAACTAAGCAATAGAGAGTCAGAGGAAGGGACAAAACTGCCGCTGGATAGCTCTGGCTTAAGGTTCCCTTTTCACCCGGTCACAATCGAGTCTCGCTCCGTCGGCGTTGACTGGGGAGTTTTGTTTGTGGGAGTACCCTACTACGTGGTGTACTCCCCCTTATTTGTGGTACGATATTGGAGTCCCGGGAAGCACCCTTCGCACCGAGGTCCCACCACCCCAGACAGTTTATAGGTCTAAAAGCCCAACGTACTTGTCCAGGACCTGGCCGCTCTTAGGTCCTCTCGAAAAAAAAGATACCAATCCCCTACGCCCGTGCACCGTAAAAATGTGCTGTCTAGATACATGCACTTCGGAGAAGAGCATAAGCCCCGAGTCGCTAATTTGGGCGAAAATGAAAAGTAGGGTCAAAACGTGAGGACATGCTAAGCGGTGACGGAAAGGGGGATGCCCTTGCGTATGAACTAGGGGTGGGGGTGGAAACTAAGACTAATGCCGTGCAATCATTAATTTTATAGTCCCTGTTGTAAACCACACTGTTTTGTTCTTCCTTTTTTCCTTTCAACATTTTTTATTCATTTGCTTTTTGTTGTTTGGGAGACACGCCACACGTGTCGGTTCTGTGGAAAAAAACATGGCGCGGAACCACCTGTGTGCTGCCCCTTTTCATGTCTATTCATGGAAACTGTATCACAAGTGATACCGGGGAGACACACAGGATTTTGATCTTTTTAACGGGAGAACAAAGAAAGAAGAGGGGAAAAAGATAAACAGGTGTACAATCATGCCAAGGAAAACCAAACCACGTTGGTTGCATCGCCCTCAAGAGGGTTCCGCAAGCGCAGAGTATGCGGTGAGAGTAAAGTGAGGGGAGAGAGAAAAAAAGATCGGGTCTTTTGTTTGTGCGCTCAAAGCCGGGAAAACCATAGATGGTAGTCGGGCCGAGTCGGGCCGAGTCGGGCCGACTCGGGCCGACCACTTTTCGTTATTTTTTTTTTCAAAAATTTTTTTTTCAGGGTCGGCCCGAGTCGGGCCGAGTCGAAAAAACTCGGCCCGACTCAAAAAAAAGTCGGCCCGAGTCGGGCCGAGTCGAATTTTTTTTGGTTTTTTTTTTTTGGGTTTTTCAGTGTTTCCCAGCATCTCACCTAACTCTGAAAATAGGTGAGATTTTGCGGTTTTGCGGGTTTTTGTATAGGTGTGGCGAGCCCGGGCGCGCTTCGCGCGCCCGGGTCCCCACCTTAGCTCAAGTTGGGGGCCTCCGGCGGAATGCGAGAATTTCTCGGAGTTCGGCACTTCATTGATATTTGCACCAGGCACACGTGGTACACGAATTATCAGTAACCTCAGTACATTTACAAAATAAACGGCAGTCATGGCAGTCATGGCAGGCATGGCACCCAAGCGAAGCCACGGTACGCAACATTTCTAAAAATTGTTGACATAAATGTCACTGTCGTTGGAAGATTGGGGGGTCAGCTTGTTTTTGTGCCCAAAATTTCTCAGCACTGCTGACCAGGGACATTGGGAACATAGGGATTTTTGCGGAGCAAAAAAAAATCAAACAAATGGCGCCGCAGGCGAAAAAAAATTAGGGTACAGTGTAAAAATCTATCTTTTTTACAGCACATAGTCACACACCTAACCCTTTTTTGCGGAGCAAAAAAGGGAAAATGGCGCCGCAGGCAAAAAAAAATTGAGGTACAGCCTGGATGGTGCGGTCAGCAACCCAGTTCCCATGGTACTCCCGTGGTTCAACCATGATTTTTTTTTTTTTTTTTTCCTGCAGGTGAGATTTCTCACCTCACTTTTTTTTTTTTTTTTTTTTTGTGAGATTTCTCACCCCAAAATCTCACCGTGGGAAACACTGGGGTTTTTTTTTTTTGTTTTGTTTTTTTTTGGTTTTTTTTTTTTTTGGAAAAGATTTTACTGTGGGGGGGCCGACGGGACCCGAGTCGGGCCGACTCGGCCCGACTCGGGCTGACTCGGGCCGAGTTTTTTTTTCGACTCGGGCCGACTTTTTTTTTTTTTTAAAAATTTTTTTCGACTCGGCCCGAGTCGGCCCGACTTTTGAAAAAAAAAAAAAAATTAAAAAAAGTCGGCCCGAGTCGGCCCGACTCCCAGATTTTCCAAAAACTCGGCCCGACTCGGGCCGACTACCATCTATGGAAAACAAAAAGGTAAATTCATATACTTTCAAATAAAATTTGAAAGTATATGAAAAGGTGAAAAAATTGTGTTAAACTGAAGTACGGTTGTTGTGGTTAATTGAGTACTAAAAAAGAAACAAGCGAGCTTCTGTCCTTTTCAATCCGTTTTGTTTGCCCTGCAGCGCTGCCTCCAATCCTTTTAGAATTGACAACAAGTTGTTTTATCAAACAAAAGGTGTACTCATGCCAGGGATAACAGATCCAGGGAGTACTCATAACAAAGATATAGATCCAAGGGTGGTGCCTCGCTCTCTAGAGATCCGCAAGCGTACCACACTCTGTGCTCATGCCAAGGAAAACCAAATCACGGTTGGTTGCATCGCCCTCAAGAGGGTTTCGCAAGCACAGAGTATGTGAGAGAACAAATTCATGTGGGGTGAGTGAGAGAAAAAAAAAGGGGAGAGGAAAGCGACAGGGATAGGGATCATATGCAATCAATAAATTGATAGTATATGGTGAGGGATCAACAAAAATGTTCCCATCTTTCTTGTATGGTGTGTGTTTTGCAAAACGTAGTAAAGAAAAGTAAAAATGCGGAACAATTTTATTTCCCAACCCAACAACAACGATAAAGCGTGAAGACAATAAATAAATGCAAATAAGAAGTAATTTTAGGTTTTGTGAGGCACTCAACGAGTGTGCCGGCTCTGTGGCGTCACGGAGCCACCAACACTCCCCAGTCATTTTTCCTGCGCATCCAGGAAAACTCGCAGTACGCGACCAGTCAAACAAAAAAAATTTTCCTCACAGTAACAAAGTGTGAGGAAGAAGAAAAGAAAGCGAATAAAAACGAAAAAACAATGTTTTTCTGAATGTGATGTTGTTGTTGGGGTGAGGAGAATGAAAACAGTTCCAAGAAAAGCTCCTGCGTCGGTTTTCTTTTTGTTAAAAAAAATTGTGCTTCCCTTGGAAAAATTTGATAAATTTACGACGTGTAGGCACCTCGCTTTTTTTTCGTATGAACTCCACGGAATATAACTTTTTGTTGGAGGGCTCTGTCCAAGAGGGTGGAGGGGTACAACGGTACGGGGAATACTCCAGCACAGCGAGGCTGCTGCAGCGGCCAGCTCTACGATGTGTGATGACTGCTTGGCAGTTTTGAAGAAAACATTTACCGATCCGAGTGACACGGCTCAACCCAGAGAGGTCGAGTCTTGTTAACCCCATGCACTGGTACAGGAAGTGCGAGCCAATGGTGGTGACATTTGTCAACCCAGAGAGATCGAGTGTCGTTAACTCAGTGCAACCTAGAAGAAAGCCATCGTGTATTGTGGTGACATTTGTCATCCCAGACAGGTCCATTGCTGTCAACGCTTCGCAGTTAAAAAAAAAGTTTTCCCCAATCCCCTGCACAAAGCCCAACCCAGAGAAGTCAAGTGTTTCATTGCTGTCGGTGACGTCCCTGTCACCACTGTAAGGGCTGTCCAAACTGCGACTCACAACAGATACGTTTGTAATACCAAGGCTCTCGAACCGCTTTCCTGACATGAACTTGTTCGGGGTCACAATCGCAACCTCCGCCTGCAGAAACAAACACGCCACTTGAGGATCCCCCACATTTGCCAACCTCTCCTCCGATAAACGTTTTTAAAAATAGGATGGAACACCCCGTTCCGAAGAGGAATGCAGCCACCCCGAAAAAGTGGGGGTGTCGCCAGTCTGCGGTGAGAAACTCCTTCCCTGAGTCAAAACTGCCGCTGGTTAGCGCTGGCTAAGGTTCCCTTTTCACCCGGTCACAATCGAGTCTCGCTCCGTCGGCGTTGACTGCACTGCAAAGCCCCTTGGTCCACCGTCGTAAAAAGACACCACAAAAAGCGTAGGTAGGTGGGGGACCGGCAGGTTACAGACAGAGGCAGTACGGAGCTAAGGTGTCGGCGGTCGCGGGTTGCCGTGGAGGCCTGCCCCCCGTGGAGGTCTTGGGATCTGGGAGTTTTGTGGAAGTAATCGGCTCAGAGTACCCTGCATTCCATGCACGACTCGAGCTCCTTGTGGTAGGATATTGGGGTCCCGGGAAGCACCCTTCGCCCCGAGGTCCCACCACCCCAGACAGTTTGTTGGTCTAAAAGCACAACGTACTTGTCCAGGACCTGGCCGCTCTTGGGTTCTCTCGAAAAAAAGATACTAATCCCGTACGCCCGTGCACCGCAAAAATGTGCTATGGGGGGCGGTCCGCCGTCGGGATTTGCCAACCTCTCCTCCGTCAGGTCCTTCTCACCCAATGCACGAAGTGCTGCAATGGCCTCGTCCTTCTTACTAGTCAGCACAATAGTGTCCCCAGCACTCAGCTTCCTCACGTCAGCTCCGTACATAACCTCTCCTCCGAACCTCATGCTGAAGCTGTCTTCGTGCAACCCCACTGCAGACGCCGCGTTGCGACGCACGTCCATCACAGTATCGTCCACACCCACCTCGATGACGTGGTCCTTCTTATCGAAGCTTTGAATGGTCACGTCCATGGTTGTTGTGTTGTGTTTTGTTGGTAACTGTGTTTTGTGTTGTGGTTTGCGATGCATGCACTACGGAGAATAAGAGACATCAGTGCGATGTGAATGTGAATAAGATCGCGACAGGACACATGCAAAGCGAGTCTCCAAGAACGACATAGAGTGTCGGACGCAGAGAGCTGTTGTCGAGCAAAGAAGATCGCGGTCATTAGTTTCTTGCAAAAGAGGAGAGCGCGAAGGTACAGAGGTGAAACAAAGGTGTGGGGTTTCGTGCTATGCTTTTGTTATTGAAAATTTTGCTTCTCTTTGGTTGCATGAGTGTAGACACCAAGAATGAGCTACATAAAATCCCCTCTTCCAGGAAAGGGGCAAAATGTGTTTTGGGTGATACTGGGGAGAGTGTGGTATGCTCACATGGTTGTAGAACACACCAATGATGAATGAGAACAGAATGTTCTCATCCTGAGATCTTCGTGCTTTCTCTTGAAGAGGTCCTACTTGCGTTGATTTCAGGACTCTTACTTTCTGTTCCTTTGAATGTATTGTATTCGAAACTACTTTTTCTATTAGGATATTTTCTGTAAACATATAAGTTTAAGGTACAAGTTGTTAACTAACAACCTATCGCTTCTTGTCTCCCATGTTCCTGTGTTGTGCTCAAAAGGGTGCCACGATCCTGTTTTTCAAAACTATCACGCATCACAGCGTTGTGGATCTGCAGTCCAGCACGCATCCCCTCAGGTACGTTCTCCCAGATCGGCGTCGACGCACGGATGTCTGTGAACAGCGCAGTTGATTCTGTTGGCCATGTACTCACGTCTGAATGTGACACGAGGATGCCAAACCTGAAGACCTGTTCGAGACACATGACAAAAAAGTACATGAGCCCATGGAGAGGTAAGGCTTGTAAAAGCCAACCCCGCAAAGACCTGCACAATCCTTGCTGCTCATGAGAGCCAGGTTGCGAAGGTCCTTCCATCACATAAAAAGTAGTGCAACGTGCTAAAAACGCAGCTCGGTAGAGCCCATGCAAATAAAACCGCTAAAACACGTTGTCCCGTTCTTTGTTGTCTGACTCAACGACTCTGTAGCCAGACCCCTTGTGCCGGACAAGAACGTCTTCAAGTGCAGACGGCAGTGTTGTCCCTTCAGGAGGCTCGTACAGACACACAACCCCGTCACGCACAGCCTCCTCGCACAGCGCCCAACTCCGACGCACAACATCCCCCATCACAGTCACAAAGCGCTGGCTCCGTGCACCAACATCCCCGTGCTGCACAGGACCGCTTGCAAGACCAGCCCCGTTCAGTGCAGACTTCACAGACATGCGCTGCACAAACCGTATCGCGTTCTCCATGTGTGCAGGTGCAGAACGCGACACGTTCCACCCAACACACACACAGTTCCCAAGCAGCGTCACCAGACTCCCTCCACTCTGCTCCAGTGTGATCGTCAGTGTTGTGAGTCCGGAGCTCATGTGTGGGAATGCTGTGCTGTCCGTCACGTCGCCCACTGCAAGCTGTGCAACTCCCACAGTGCCCGAGACCTGGCGGGTCGAGTACGCCAATCGTGAGTGTGAAGACCCCTCCGAAGCTAACGATGGACATCTGCTCCTCAACGTTTGAAACAAATTTTGACTCTTGTCCAGCTTCGCACTGGACATTCGCTTAGGGGGCGGAGAAAACTCGCAAAGTGGTGTCTCCCTTCGTCCCCCAAGTGAGACAGGCCACACACAGCACACCAACGTGCTCCCAGACACACCCTTCAAGTGAACTGCTTCTGGCACACCTGCAACAGCACTGCACGACCCAGAGACAGATGTCCACAGGTCAGAGGGCAAAGCCACAGCACCAGGTGTGCATGTGCTCTCAAGGCGTGATGCAACGTTCACTGTGTGTCCAAGATAGTCTGTCCGTCCCGTCAGTGTGTTCTGCTCCACAGTCACAGGGCCAGTGTTCACACCAATGCGCACAGTCAGACCACCCCACAGCGACCCCTGCCGACAGCAGATTGGTGCATCCTCAAGCAGAGACGCAGGCCAGTCTGCTTCAAACAGACGCTCCTGCACACGCAACCCAAACGCCACACCGTCGCAAGTGGATGCAAAGGCAATCATGAATGCGTCGCCAATGGTCTTCACCTCGTACCCACCACACATCCGCATCACCTCACGCATCACAGCGTTGTGGATCTGCAGTCCAGCACGCATCCCCTCAGGTGCATTCTCCCAGATCGACGTCGACGCACGGATGTCTGTGAACACAATTGTTGCTGTCTCGCTGTCAAGCCCAGGCGGTGCCACAGTCGGCTGCTGCACACCGTCTTCATCCACCTCAGCCTCAAACAGCGCAGCAGGGAGGTAGGGACGGTACTTCCGCAGGTTCTCCTCCAAGTTACGCAGTGCCTCTGTCATCCCCTCAGGCAGGTCACCCTCATGCACCTTCAACAGCTCCGCCACCTGCTCCACGTCGTAGCCAGCAAGCAACGACGCAATCTCTTGCACAACGTTGATCGTCCGCTCCATTGACTCCTGCTCCTTCAGGACAGCTCGTGCAAAGCCTCGCGTTGCGATGAAGTCCACCACGAACACCATCCCGGCAACCATCTGGCTGGAAACTGCTTCAATATTAGGGCACGGATAGTCAGTGCAGTTGATTCTGTTGGCCATGTACTCACGTCTGAACACCTGCGGCGCGATACCTGGCAGGTCGAGGATGCCAAACCTGAACACCTCTTCGAGACACATGACAAAGAAGTACACGAGTGTGAAGCAGACGACACCCATGCTGTAGTGTGCGGGCACCTCCATCACAAGGAGCACGTCAACGATGAGCACGAGCAGTGGCCATGCAACTCTCTCTGTGGCACGCACGGCGATGTCGATCCCGACGACTGCGAGAGCCAACAGGTAGCAACAAGAGACGATAATGCGTGTGTTCAGCTTGACTCTGCACAGGACCAGCACGACACCGGCAAGTAGTACAGCAACACCAAGAACGTAGGATGCAACGTAAACGTACCGTCCCTGAGGACTCACCACAGTCCTGAAACCCGCCAACGATGCCGAACACAGTGCCACAAAGCACATCACGAAGAACAACGTCTGCTTCCGACGTGCACGAGCGTCCAGTGTCCCGTCCAACGACAGCACACCCTCCAGACAGCGCATTGTGTACATTGTAAGATCCTGTGGAAATGGGGGTGGGTGGAGGTGTCAGAACACGTGTCTGGTATGCATTAAGATGGACCGCATGCACCGTCGCGTCTTGTATGGGGTGCAGCCAACGTGACACAGAGCATGAAGAGAAAGGGGTGACGAAAAAGCATAAAAAAGATAAACACCTTGCGTGAGAGATCAAGACTACTCATGACTACACATCAACATTAAGATTAAGAACCTGATGGAGAGGGAAGGCTTGTAAAAGCCAACCCCGCAAAGACCTGCACAATCCTTGCTGCTCATGAGAGCCAGGTTGCGAAGCTCCTTCCATTACATAAAAAGTAGTGCAATGTGCTAAACGCAGCTCGGTAGAGCTCAGGCACAGATTGGGACAAATGAGTGATGCGTGCCGTGAAAGAACGGAGCTTGGCAAGCCACGCAACCTCTTTAACGTGGCCTCGAGAAGTCATTAACAAGCACACCTCACCCGACGACGTGATTTTCATTGGACGCATCCCCTGCTCCAATTCAATTCGACAAACCGATAGCTTCCCTCACAGTTTCGTGACAACTCGCGATCAAGGCTGCTGAGTCGAATAACAAAGAGTGAGGGCGTTCCGCCACACTCAAGGCACCATTTTGCAGCGACTGTGTACTGTAACTGCCTGCTACCAGTAGTGGTACAATAGGCGTAGCCTTGTATCATACAGGTTACAAACAGTGCGCCAATCGGCCCTGAACGTTATCCAGGTAATAGCACACCAATAAAAAATATGTGTACTGTGTAAACAAAAAAGCAGCAACAATGCGCAAACAGGGGGGGAAACAATAAATAAGAGAACAATATAGCGAGAGTGAGTATTTGTTTCCGAACTCACACTCTTCTAATCATTCAATCCGAAAGAGCCCAATTATTTCGCTTTGTATTATTTCCATACAACCGCACACGTATCTCTTCGTATATTACAGTAAGACAACAAACACCGGAGGGGTAAAAACTAAGGTGGATTTTGGAATTTCAAAATTCTAAGGGGGGTCCGGCGAATATAGGTCCAGTCCGGTCGAGTCCGGTCAATATCGGTTTTTTTTCCAGGCTTGGAAAAGTAGTTGTCGAAAAAAAATTTTCAAAAAAAAAAAAAATTTTTTTTTTTTTTTGACAACTACCATGGCTGTGTAACTTAGGTGACCTAAGTTTTTTAAAAAAAAAAAACTTAAGTCACCTAAGTTACCTTAGGTCATCGTTTTTTTTTTTTTTTTTTTTTTTTTTTTTTTTTTTTGCTTGGGTGGTGAACAAGCTTTTTCCCAGATCGTGATCATGATCTGGTTTTCAGGAATTTTGGAAAAAAAAAAAAAAAAAAAAAAAAAAGTGCTCGCACACGATCTGCAGCTGTTCTACTCAATATTTTTTCAGATGAGTCACCACCACGGTTCGCACGGATCGCGATCCGTCAATTGCGGTACTTTTCCGGGAAAAACAAAAAAAAAAAAAGTGGGGTGCGCACGGGGGTCGCGCTACGCGCCTACCGACTACCGTAGATTTTTGACGATTTTGCTTGGGTTTTTCCTTACTAAAACCAGAGAATCTCATATTTCATAGTAAGGGTACTTCAGAGTGTTTTTGCACACACATGTGACCCCACCGTGGAGAGCAATCGGCTCGCACAATCAAAAGAAAGCAGAGAAAAGGGAAAAAGAAAAAAGACAAAAGTTGGGTACCGTGCGCCTGCGGCGCTACTGTGTTCCCACTCAAAACACCACAATTTCATCTGAAGTTGGGTTTTCAAACCTGAAAATGACCCTTGTTTACGAGTATGGGTTCATATTTTGCAAAAATTTAAGTCAATAAAATTTTGTCCATTTTTCCAAAATGACCCCATCACTTTCTGCAATCGCACCGAATCGGACGATGCGATCGACAAAAACGCCCAAAAACGCACCCCATACCCCTTTTTTTTTTCGTGATCTGGACCCCAAAATTTTGGTCAAAATCACGTGATCTGGGAACATGCTTGGTGGTGAAGCTGCAGGTGGTCTGAAGAGTGATGTGACCGTATTCTCTAGGTATAACAGTTACTCAAAAAATGCATTGACGAAGGAATTTTGCACTTTGACCACCATAGATTACATACTGTGTACTGTGTACTGTGTACTGTGTACTGTGTACTGTGTACTGTGTACTGTGTACTGTGTACTGTGTACTGTGTACTGTGTACTGTGTACTGTGTACTGTGTACTGTGTACTGTGTACTGTGTACTGTGTACTGTGTACTGTGTACTGTGTACTGTGCGGAAATTTACCAAAAACAAGAACTTGTCCATTTCGGCAAATTGACCCCACCACTGGCCGGACGGATTCCGGAAATGCAAATGCCGGCGTTTAAAAGCTTCACCAGGCATCCGCCCCCTTCAGTGATGTTCATCGCCCAAGCAAAAAAAAAAAAAAAAAACGGTAACTTAAGTTAACTTAAGTGACTTAAGTTGGTAACTTAAGCTGTTTTTTAAAAATAAAAACTTAAGTTACGTTTTTTTTCTAAAAAAACTTAAGTTTTTTTTTCGAAAACCTAAGTTTTTTAATTTAAGTTTTTTTTTTTAGTAGCTTAAGTCGCCTAAATTTTCCGGAGGATTTCGGAGAAAACTTAAGTTTTTTATTTAACTTAAGTTACACAGCCATGAACTACTTTTTCAAGCCTGGGAAAATTTTTTTTTTTTTTGGGCCTGACCTTGGGACCTTGTGCACCGAAAAATTCAAAAAAAACCAAAAATTTGATGTTTTGACGATCTGTGGGTGAACCATATGCACTGCTACAGGGGCCTAATATTTGGCCTTTTCCTTAGCAAATTCCTTCACAAAACACATTTTTCGTTTTGGCAAAGGCAAATTTCAGGCCCAAAAAAAGCCACCCCCAATAGTGGGTCCTTGGGTGTCCAAACATGCAAAAAACACGAAAATTTTGATGTTTTGGCCTTCTGTGACCACCTAAAACACACTTCTCTGCCCAAAAAATGAATCATTCACATTTCAGAGGTCCTGCATGAAAATGCCCATTTGACCCCAAATTTTTTGAGATTTTTCGATTTTTTTTTTTTTTTTTTTTTTTTTTCTTTTTCTGTAACCTCTCTCTCTTTTACGGCAGGTGACCGGTTGAGGTGATACTTCCGGACTGAGGAAGGGCATTCTTTTACTTTTTTATTTGCCTGGAGGGGGTACGGGGCGGCCTCTTGTAAGTTTGTTTTTGTTTGTAGTCTTTTGTTGGTTTAGGGGCGTGGCTGACGACACGATGAACCTCCTTGGCTCAAAGCTGTTAACGACGTCTAGCCAGGCCTGGCTGTACACTCTAGTCTATAAAAGGGGGAGGGGGGGGGAAACGAAAAAGGAAAAGTAGAAAAATGGTGACTCTAGTGTCTATGTGGCGTTTCGACGACGCGTCTGCACAAGGCTCCGCAGGCGATTGTACAGCTCCGCCGACTTCTTCAGCTCCCACGGGTTCAACATCGGCTTCACTGCATTCCTCCACCGCCCACAGTACTCGAAAGCCTCCGCTGCCGTCAGTCCGTACCCACCTTGGGAGCTGAAATGAGTGGTATTGGGATAGAACAGTCCCTCCCACTCTTCGGCCGTCTCTGGAGTAGGCAAGTCAAACCCGGGGCAGGGCGCTATGTCATTCCATACCGGCACAGAGTTCGGGAGGGCTGGTGGTGCGGATTGGGAGCCACTCTCCGATGTTGTGTCTGTGCTGGGGACCGATGATGCGCCTGGCAAAGGAACTGCGGGTTGGGACCTGTCGAGGAGGTCCGCGGAGTACGCACTGCCTTGCGAGGCGTCGTGTGGCTGTTCACTCGTGTCAGCGCGGGAGTGAGCTGCCTCAGAGGACGTGAATACGGGGGGGGCTGGGGTGGTGTTTGAATAGCCACTCCCCGTATGTGTCCTAGTGGGCTGCACCTGCGATGAAGCGGTTGGCGGAACAGCGTGGGGCTGCTCTCTCGTGTTGGAGGTTGAGGCAAATTTTCGGTTTTTTTTCAACATTTCTTCAACACAGGCCCCGCCAGGTGGTCTGGGCGTCCAAAAAAAAAAATTTTTTTTTTTGCGAAAAATTTTTTTTTCGACAACTACTTTTCCAAGCCTGAAACCGATATTGACCGACATTGACCAACATTGGCTTTTACTCTACGACGGACTCTCTTCAGATACCGACTATTTTTACGTAGAAAAAAAAATTTTTTTTTGGACAACTACTTTTTCAAGCCTGGAAAAAAAATTTTTTTTTGGGCCTGACCTTGGGACCTTGTGCACCGAAAAATTCAAAAAACGGCAAAATTTTGATGTTTTGACGATCTGTGGGTGAACCATATGCACTGCTACAGGGGGCATGAAAATGCCCATTTGACCCCAAATTTTCGGTTTTTTTTCAACATTTCTTCAACACAGGCCCCGCCAGGTGGTCTGGGCCAGGGCGCGCGCTAACTTTTCGGAAATTTCCCGAAAAAATGGATATCGGGTCCAAAAAAATGTACCTACAGGAAGTATGTGAAGGGGGGCAGAAAAATCAGGGCCATGTTACATTTCCGAGAAAATCCCGGGCTGTGGTGGGGGATATACGGAAAAATGGACAAAATTTTGGTGACTTAAATTTTCACAAAATATGAACCCATACATAAAAATATTTTTTTGACCACTTTTTTGCCAGACCGGGTAGACAGGGTAAAATTTCAAAATGTTTTTTCAAGATAAAACCCTGTTGGATGCAAAAAAAAAAAAAAAAATACCCCCAAAATCTCAACCTGATCTCTTATTCGGCCCTGATCTCTTATTCACCCCTGATCTCTTATTCGCCCCCCCCCCCTAGGGGGTCCGACTCCTAATAGACTTGTGTATAAAATTTCGTACAAAAAACTCATTATTAAACTTCTGGTCATTTCCAAGGCAACTGCGGGTGAAAAACACCCTCAGAGTGGGTCACAGGGGGCCTGTGGGCCGAAAAACGACCCAGAAGTCACCCCAGAATACAAAAAAATGGAAAAAAATAGTGAAAAAACGGCTTTTTTCAGGTTTTGGCCATATTGGGCAAAATAGCGATTTTTCAAGAAAAACCCAAAAAAACGGTTATTTTTTGACATCACAAAGCCTCCTTTGGCACAAATATACCCCAAAAGTGGCCCGTGAGTCCATTCCAACCTGTTTTGGACATATTTGACACTTTTGGAAGTGTTTTTTTGGTGTTTTTACGTCAAAAAAAATACCCTGGCAATACCCTGACCGCGCTCCGGCAGCATTCCAGCATGCTGTTTGACCCATATAGGGGTCAAGAAATGGCCAAAAACCCCTGAAAAAGGACCCTGGGAGCCCAGATAGTTCCAAATTTCCACCACATCCCCACCCAAACACCGCAAAAACACGACAGAAAATCGTCTTAAAAAACACACTTTTTTCAAAAAGGTCGTCAGACAGGCTCCATAATGACCTTTTTGAAAAAAGTGTGTTTTTTAAGACGATTTTCTGTCGTGTTTTTGCGGTGTTTGGGTGGGGATGTGGTGGAAATTTGGAACTATCTGGGCTCCCAGGGTCCTTTTTCAGGGGTTTTTGGCCATTTCTTGACCCCTATATGGGTCAAACAGCATGCTGGAATGCTGCCGGAGCGCGGTCAGGGTATTGCCAGGGTATTTTTTTTGACGTAAAAACACCAAAAAAACACTTCCAAAAGTGTCAAATATGTCCAAAACAGGTTGGAATGGACTCACGGGCCACTTTTGGGGTATATTTGTGCCAAAGGAGGCTTTGTGATGTCAAAAAATAACCGCTTTTTTGGGTTTTTCTTGAAAAATCGCTATTTTGCCCAATATGGCCAAAACGTGAAAAAAGCCGTTTTTTCACTATTTTTTTCCATTTTTTTGTATTCTGGGGTGACTTCTGGGTCGTTTTTCGGCCCACAGGCCCCCTGTGACCCACTCTGAGGGTGTTTTTCACCCGCAGTTGCCTTGGAAATGACCAGAAGTTTAATAATGAGTTTTTTGTACGGTAATTTTACTCACAGTCGGACCCCCTAGCCCCCCCCCCAGTAATACAGCCCCGCCGCCAGGATTTTGGGTTTTGAAAAAGTTCTGTTGATGGTCCAAAAAAAAATTTCGCGCTTCGCTCGAAAACCCCTGCAAAGCTCCTTCTCGTGGCCTCCGGCGGAGAGACGCATGTTCCCCAAGCCCGGTCAGAGTTCCTCCGAATCAGCGACATTTGCTCTTTCCTCTCACCAGGCTGTACATCGTACTCTTCGGCGGCCGTCCACAAGCCGTAGTGGGTGTCAGCCTTCTTATCAGTAAGCAGCGGTTATGGCACCCAAAGGTTCCTGGCGAAGCCACGGTACGCAACATTTTTAAACAATGTTCCCATAAAATGGAACTGCGTTAGTGGGAGCTGCTTGCGCCGTAGGCGCACGGTACACAACTTTTTTTTTTCTTCACCACCCGATTTTGACTTTTTTGGGACGTTTGAGCACTCGCCTCTCCATATCTTCTTCTCCTGAGCTTTTTTGACAAGTAGAACGGGTCTGAACCACTCAACAGAACTTTTTTTTTTTTTTTTTTTTTGTTTTCATTTTCAAAAAGTTCTGTTGACCATCAACAGAACTTTGCTAGGTGGCGGCCCCCCTGGTTTAATATCTTCATCATTGTCGTTGATTTTATTGGGAACTCACGTGATTCGATCCGAGAATGCTGCGACAGAGCGGAGACGGTTGTGTCCCCAGAGGCTGAAATGCATTGTAGAGACTAAGCGTTATGGTAGTTGCATCTTGCTCTGTGCTGTGACAATGGTATGCTTTAAATTATTTTATTTTATTTTTCCTGTGTCTACGAGAATTACTCGTTATATAATATCAATAAACATTAGAAAAAGTGACATGCAAAAAAAAAAAAAAAAATGTAAAACAAAGGAGAAACTGGCGAAACCAGAAAGATAGGAGTCAGCCCATAATCCGTTTCTACGCGGGTCATGCTACATTTATTTAGGATAGGTAAAATGTACTGGCTGTATCCTTGTCCTTTTTTGTGCTGTCAGCCCAGAATTCGAACCAGGGTAATGATATTTTTAAAAGGTAATATTTACTCGCTGTAACCGGACGGTCATGTATGAAACTGTACAGTAAACTTTCTCTTTAAAACCAGTGCTGACGCCAAGGAAAAAACCGGTCATATATGCAGTGTTTCCGCGACCCAAAAAACGGAAGGATTTCATCCGGCCGGGGAAAAAAAAAACGGGCGGAAGACATCCGGATGAGATTTATCCGGCCGGGGGGGGGTAGGGGGTCCGACTCCCTAGTAAATGACCGTACAAAAAACTCATTATTAAACTTCTGGTCATCTCCAAGGCAACTGCGGGTGAAAAACACCCTCAGAGTGGGTCACAGGGGGCCTGTGGGCCGAAAAACGACCCAGAAGCCACCCCAGAATACAAAAAAATGGAAAAAAATAGTGAAAAAACGGCTTTTTTCAGGTTTTGGCCATGTTGGGCAAAACAGCGATTTTTCAAGAAAAAAACCAAAAAACGGCATATTTTTTGACATCACAAAGCCTCCTTTGGCACAAATATACCCCAAAAGTGGCCTGTGAGTCCATTCCAACCTGTTTTGGACATATTTGACACTTTTGGAAGTGTTTTTTTGGTGTTTTCACGCTGAAAAACACCCCCAAAAAATCCTTGGACGGTCCTTGGACAGCACTGCCACCATTGCTCCGACCACATTCTCGGCCATATTTTTGCTTAAAACCCCCGAAAAAGGGCCCCCGGAACCCCAATCTTTCCAAATTTCCACCTCATCCCCACCCAAACACCGCAAACACACGATAGAAAATCGTCTTAAAAAACACACTTTTTTCAAAAAGGTCATCAGGCGGGTTCCATAATACCCTTTTTGAAAAAAGTGTGTTTTTTAAGACGATTTTCTATCGTGTGTTTGCGGTGTTTGGGTGGGGATGAGGTGGAAATTTGGAAAGATTGGGGTTCCGGGGGCCCTTTTTCGGGGGTTTTAAGCAAAAATATGGCCGAGAATGTGGTCGGAGCAATGGTGGCAGTGCTGTCCAAGGACCGTCCAAGGATTTTTTGGGGGTGTTTTTCAGCGTGAAAACACCAAAAAAACACTTCCAAAAGTGTCAAATATGTCCAAAACAGGTTGGAATGGACTCACAGGCCACTTTTGGGGTATATTTGTGCCAAAGGAGGCTTTGTGATGTCAAAAAATATGCCGTTTTTTGGTTTTTTTCTTGAAAAATCGCTGTTTTGCCCAACATGGCCAAAACCTGAAAAAAGCCGTTTTTTCACTATTTTTTTCCATTTTTTTGTATTCTGGGGTGGCTTCTGGGTCGTTTTTCGACCCACAGGCCCCCTGTGACCCACTCTGAGGGTGTTTTTCACCCGCAATTGCCTTGGAGATGGCCAGAAGTTTAAAAATGAGTTTTTTGTACGTTGGGTCCCAGCCAAAAACGGCTGAGTCGGACGCCATGTTGCAGTCAAACGTCCAGCATCGGAGACATTTGAGGTGGTGCACAAGAAGAAGTGGAAGACGTGGCAATTGCATTCAATTATGAGGATTGGAAGCCCAGGATATCTGAAATGTTGCGTACCGTGGCTTCGCCAGGAACCTTTGGGTATCATGACCACAATTTCTTACATAAATGTCCTGAAGTTATTGATAAGGAGTCTGACATCACTCCGGCTTGTGGTTCCCCACCAGCCGTCCACGATTTTGTACATCACGGGGGAAAGCGCGTCACCTCCCTGCACTGGCAGGGAGTCGCGCTCGCGAAGCGAGCGCAGCGACCGCTTTTACGGGGGGAAAGCTCGGGACCCCAAATCACTCTACTAAGCACTAGTAAAAAAAGAATATTTTGGGGTGAAAAAAATTTATCCTCCCCCCTGGAAAGCCCCGGAAGAACGCGGAAACACTTTTTCGTTTTATATCATTTTCTTTTACTTTTATTCCTACCTTTTAGCGAAAAACACTCCCACCCAATAAAATTACGCAAAGATAGATGCGCATGATGCGCATTCTCTAGCTATGTAAAAATAACCCCGGAATGTGGAAAGACAGTGTCGTTGTGGATTTACTAATTCAACCCCCTCCCCTCCCCCCTCGTAAAATTCCGCACCCCTACACCGCATAAATGCTTTACACCTTTAAAAGGGCAGCGGTCTTCTGACTGGTGACTCCTCCGACACCTCCCTTGAGACCTATGAAACAGTAGCAGAAGTCCTACTAGGCTCTGCGACTGGTCAGTGTGCCATATGTGTGCCATATTTACTTGCCTTTTTCGACTCCCCCCGGCACTGCGGTGCGAAACGCCAAATTGAGAGTAAAAGACAAACAAAAAAAAAGGGGGTGGTGTAAATCATTGTGATTCATTTTAGAGGTCTGGTTTCAGGTCCAGGCGTCAACCAGCAGCAAACTTCCACCTTTGGATCAGGTCAAGGTGTTTGTCCATCGAGTTCACACCCCTCAAACCTTCCGTTTGTCCACTTGGTCCCGCACTTCTTTATCGATAGTAATATTATAAATGTAACGTGTATAAAATATATTGAATCAATTCACCATCCTCACTTATCACAGGTCGCCGTGAACACCCACCTAAAGAAAAGGTCCCGCCCGCGTGAGATTTTTGACTTCTTTGTGCCAGCAAATTCCGGTGTTTTTTTTGAAGAATTTTCCAAAAAATATGCTATACCCCCTATGACTGGACCCAACTCCCCTCACTATTTTTTGCCTAAAAAAGCCCCAAAAATCCTGCAGTTTTTTCAGGTTTTTCCAATTTTACGACATTTAGCGGACCCCCCTAAGGAGGGTTTTTACCCCTCCGATGTTTTTACCCCACCGGTGTTTTTACCCCTGGACATGAGAATTTTGATGGCAAGCCCCACCCTTTTCCCCAATATCTCACCTCATTTCCCCATATTTTCCATGTTGCCCCAAAGTATCATGTCCACTGGTATAAACACCGGTGGGGTAGGAACATAGGTGGGGTAAAAACACCGGAGGGGTAAAAACTAAGGTGGATTTTGGGATTTCAAAACTCTAAGGAGGGTTTTTACCCCACCGATGTTTGTTGTCTTACTGTATACAAAAAATAAAGAAGGGTTCGTAAGAGGTGCCTGACACTCTCGTCCTTGGTCACACTAATAAGTACAGGGGTAAAGCTAACGTCGGGTGCCCCAATCACCTTGTGAATAAAGCCGCTAAAATACTCTGTCTCGTTCTTTGTTGTCTGACTCAACGACTCTGTAGCCAGACCCCTTGTGCTGGACAAGAACGTCTTCAAGTGCAGACGGCAGTGTTGTCCCTTCAGGAGGCTCGTACAGACACACAACCCCGTCACGCACAGCCTCCTCGCACAGCGCCCAACTCCGACGCACAACATCCCCCATCACAGTCACAAAGCGCTGGCTCCGTGCACCAACATCCCCGTGCTGCACAGGACCGCTTGCAAGACCAGCCCCGTTCAGTGCAGACTTCACAGACATGCGCTGCACAAACCGTATCGCGTTCTCCATGTGTGCAGGTGCAGAACGCGACACGTTCCACCCAACACACACACAGTTCCCAAGCAGCGTCACCAGACTCCCTCCACTCTGCTCCAGTGTGATCGTCAGTGTTGTGAGTCCGGAGCTCATGTGTGGGAATGCTGTGCTGTCCGTCACGTCGCCCACTGCAAGCTGTGCAACTCCCACAGTGCCCGAGACCTGGCGGGTCGAGTACGCCAATCGTGAGTGTGAAGACCCCTCCGAAGCTAACGATGGACATCTGCTCCTCAACGTTTGAAACAAATTTTGACTCTTGTCCAGCTTCGCACTGGACATTCGCTTAGGGGGCGGAGAAAACTCGCAAAGTGGTGTCTCCCTTCGTCCCCCAAGTGAGACAGGCCACACACAGCACACCAACGTGCTCCCAGACACACCCTTCAAGTGAACTGCTTCTGGCACACCTGCAACAGCACTGCACGACCCAGAGACAGATGTCCACAGGTCAGAGGGCAAAGCCACAGCACCAGGTGTGCATGTGCTCTCAAGGCGTGATGCAACGTTCACTGTGTGTCCAAGATAGTCTGTCCGTCCCGTCAGTGTGTTCTGCTCCACAGTCACAGGGCCAGTGTTCACACCAATGCGCACAGTCAGACCACCCCACAGCGACCCCTGCCGACAGCAGATTGGTGCATCCTCAAGCAGAGACGCAGGCCAGTCTGCTTCAAACAGACGCTCCTGCACACGCAACCCAAACGCCACACCGTCGCAAGTGGATGCAAAGGCAATCATGAATGCGTCGCCAATGGTCTTCACCTCGTACCCACCACACATCCGCATCACCTCACGCATCACAGCGTTGTGGATCTGCAGTCCAGCACGCATCCCCTCAGGTGCATTCTCCCAGATCGACGTCGACGCACGGATGTCTGTGAACACAATTGTTGCTGTCTCGCTGTCAAGCCCAGGCGGTGCCACAGTCGGCTGCTGCACACCGTCTTCATCCACCTCAGCCTCAAACAGCGCAGCAGGGAGGTAGGGACGGTACTTCCGCAGGTTCTCCTCCAAGTTACGCAGTGCCTCTGTCATCCCCTCAGGCAGGTCACCCTCATGCACCTTCAACAGCTCCGCCACCTGCTCCACGTCGTAGCCAGCAAGCAACGACGCAATCTCTTGCACAACGTTGATCGTCCGCTCCATTGACTCCTGCTCCTTCAGGACAGCTCGTGCAAAGCCTCGCGTTGCGATGAAGTCCACCACGAACACCATCCCGGCAACCATCTGGCTGGAAACTGCTTCAATATTAGGGCACGGATAGTCAGTGCAGTTGATTCTGTTGGCCATGTACTCACGTCTGAACACCTGCGGCGCGATACCTGGCAGGTCGAGGATGCCAAACCTGAACACCTCTTCGAGACACATGACAAAGAAGTACACGAGTGTGAAGCAGACGACACCCATGCTGTAGTGTGCGGGCACCTCCATCACAAGGAGCACGTCAACGATGAGCACGAGCAGTGGCCATGCAACTCTCTCTGTGGCACGCACGGCGATGTCGATCCCGACGACTGCGAGAGCCAACAGGTAGCAACAAGAGACGATAATGCGTGTGTTCAGCTTGACTCTGCACAGGACCAGCACGACACCGGCAAGTAGTACAGCAACACCAAGAACGTAGGATGCAACGTAAACGTACCGTCCCTGAGGACTCACCACAGTCCTGAAACCCGCCAACGATGCCGAACACAGTGCCACAAAGCACATCACGAAGAACAACGTCTGCTTCCGACGTGCACGAGCGTCCAGTGTCCCGTCCAACGACAGCACACCCTCCAGACAGCGCATTGTGTACATTGTAAGATCCTGTGGAAATGGGGGTGGGTGGAGGTGTCAGAACACGTGTCTGGTATGCATTAAGATGGACCGCATGCACCGTCGCGTCTTGTATGGGGTGCAGCCAACGTGACACAGAGCATGAAGAGAAAGGGGTGACGAAAAAGCATAAAAAAGATAAACACCTTGCGTGAGAGATCAAGACTACTCATGACTACACATCAACATTAAGATTAAGAACCTGATGGAGAGGGAAGGCTTGTAAAAGCCAACCCCGCAAAGACCTGCACAATCCTTGCTGCTCATGAGAGCCAGGTTGCGAAGCTCCTTCCATTACATAAAAAGTAGTGCAATGTGCTAAACGCAGCTCGGTAGAGCTCAGGCACAGATTGGGACAAATGAGTGATGCGTGCCGTGAAAGAACGGAGCTTGGCAAGCCACGCAACCTCTTTAACGTGGCCTCGAGAAGTCATTAACAAGCACACCTCACCCGACGACGTGATTTTCATTGGACGCATCCCCTGCTCCAATTCAATTCGACAAACCGATAGCTTCCCTCACAGTTTCGTGACAACTCGCGATCAAGGCTGCTGAGTCGAATAATAAAGAGTGAGGGCGTTCCGCCACACTCAAGGCACCATTTTGCAGCGACTGTGTACTGTAACTGCCTGCTACCAGTAGTGGTACAATAGGCGTAGCCTTGTATCATACAGGTTACAAACAGTGTGCCAATCGGCCCTGAACGTTATCCAGGTAATAGTATACCGGTCGCGTACATATTACGTCGCGTACTAATTAAGTCGGTCAGGGCAAATGCCGACTTAATTAGTACGCGACGTAATAAGTGTGCGACGTAATTAATTTTTTGAAGAAAAACAAAATCTACGGACAAGGTGAGTGGGAAGGGTGTCTGGCATTTCTCTTGGTGTTGGCGTGTTGGCCCTCGGCCCTTTACAAGGTTACATTACCCAAAACATTAATTTCCCATACAAAAATGCTCGCATTCAGAAGGAAAGCGCTCGCGAAACCCGAGGGGGCTCAAGGGCACACCGTGGGAGAACTCGACTCAATTGGTCAAACGCCGAAGGAAAAGGAAGCATGCAGCGAAGCGAAAGCAAAAAAGTAGCGTACCGTGCGCCTGCGGCGCAAGATTGCAACTCACCCTTTCTCATGACATAGTTTGTCAGTAAAAATGTGCAATTTTGAGTGATTTTTTTGAAATGTTGCGTACCGTGGCTTCGCCAGGAACCTTTGGGTGCCATGAGCGTCGTTTCTTTTTGTAAATGTACTGAGGTTACCGATAAGCGCACGATTCTTTCGTGCCACACATTCTTGGGTAGCATCATTGTCGTTGGAGTAATCATTTTTTGAGGCTGTTGTGGGGTGGTAAATTTTCCGCGCGCAGCGCGGAAATTTTTTTTTTGCAGCACCTTTTCCGTTTTCGTTTTTTTTATTTGGACCTAGAACCCTGCAGGAATACCAGTGCTCTCAAGATCCTCCACGTAGGGGAGGATATTTCCTCCAGGGGCTTTTTTTTTTTTTTTTCAGGCTTTTTTGGCAGGCCTTTTGCTAACCATCATGCCATCATGCCACGTTTTTGGGCGTTTTTTATTTTTTTTTCCATCATGCCACCATCATGCCACGGGGGGTGGTGGGGCAGGGCTTTCGCTCTCCATCACCCAGATGGCATGATGGCATGATGGCATGATGGCATGATGGCATGATGGCATGATGGCATGATGGCATGATGGCATGATGGCATGATGGCATGATGGCATGATGGCATGATGGCATCTTAAAATTTTTCTGCTCGCTGCGCTCGCGGAGGTATACCTAAAAAAAAAAAATTCCCGCTCGCTTCGCTCGCGCTGTACGCTATTTTCTTCCTGCCTACGGTGCCATTTTACAATGTCTAAGGGGATTCCCTTGCATTTTGCAGCCAGAAATGAAACTTGACCCAAGCTGCAAAAATTTTACCATTGTTATTTCAAAGTGACCCAACCGTTGCAACAGCCCCTGCTTCTGGAAGACGTAGTGATTTTGTACGGTCAGTGTACGTAAGGCGCAAGACCAAGCACCGTTAATAAAGGATTAGATTCCGTTTTTTTTTGTTATCTTGCAAAGCTGACCCTTCGCCTCTCCATCCTGTGGCTGTCAGGGAGGCGCGCGCGAAGCGCGCGACGACCGCTTTTACCAGGTGGGAAAGCTCGGAATGTACTTTTTTTCCAGGAAATTATTTTTTTTTGACCATCATGCCATTCCTGGGGAAAATCCCAAAGTTAGCAAAAGGCCTGCTTTTTTGGAGGTACCCTAAAATAGTGATTTTAAATAAAAACGCTAAAAAAAGGTAAAAATTTGGGGGGCTTCTTTCGGGGAAAAAATAGTGAGGGGAGTTGGGTCCAGTCATAGGGAGTATAGCATATTTTTTGGAAAATTCTTCAAAAAAGCAAGGATTTTTGTTGAGCACAATGAAATTTTCAGAAAAATCCCAATTTTCGGCCAAATTTGGAGCAAATTATGGCCCACCCACCCCGATTTTGGGTCAAAACCCGACTTCATTTTTGCACAGGAGTGCCCACGATTTCGTAAACCAGAGGTCCTCTGGATGCATGCATTGATAAACACAACACTGGAAATTGCAAGGAACGAGTCTGCATGTGCGTGTTCTCTAGCCACTACAGTCACAGGGTATGCACAAAATGCGTATTGTGGCTGAAGTTTGACTTGCGAAATTTCGCGAACATCTATTTCTGAGGTTTTCTTTGGATTATTTGGGGTGTCCCCAACCCCGGTGAAATCCGGGCGAAATCGGGCAAAAACAGGGTTTTTTGGCTTCTGTGAGGGTTTGGCCCAGTAAAACACCCAGAAACCGCGCTTTTCGAGATTTCCGGGCTGGGTCTGGATGAAATAAAAAACAAGTAATTGCTATCGGAAAAAAAACGGGGTGTGATGTGGAACTCCATCCTGTAGAAATAATCTACAACACGCCCAGCATTCTGCTCTTCTGCAGGTATGCTAACGCTCTTCGTAAGCTGCCAGACCCACTGACGCCAGCATCTGAAACGTTCAAGAAGGGGGGGGGCTGTCCTCTTCGTCCAGCACCATCTGCTCGACAGCGTTGTTGGACGTCGGCTCGGCAGGCTCGGCGTGTTCCAGCTCGTTTTTGTCCACAGGCTCCCCACATTGTCGTCGTCGTTGGAGCAGTGTGGAAGGAACACAGAATGCACAGACTACAACACATCGATCACACCAGGCGCATCAGCACCTCCAGCAAATCGCCAGGATGCTACGGTGGTTTCGAAAATCGCGCGGAGTTTTCCACAGCACACCCGTTTTTCCTTAGCAATTACTTGTCCTTGTTGTTACTGTTGTTTTCAACCACCTTCCTTCAACCCTTGTAGGGATCAGTTGTAATTTTTTTCGCGAAAACATGAAATTATACATTTCAAGAGAACAAATTAAAAAGGGTCCTTATTTGCATTTTTGGGCTCCGCCCGTGCAGTGGTGGGGTCAATCTCGAAAATTGGACAATTTTTTGACCACTTAAATTTTGAGAAATATGAGCCCGGTTCCTTATACGTGGGGCCCATTTTCAGCTAAAATTTTCCTCAAAATCTGGTTTTGTAAAATTGACCCTTTCCCCCCCCCACATCGATTTCAATACTATACCTTACTTCACCTACGGTTACCCTTACAGGGGGGTGAAGGAAGGTAAGTTGAAAAATCGGCCACTTTCGTTGAGCAGAACCCCTTTAGGTGACTCACAGTACACAGTACACAGTACACAGTACACAGTACACAGTACACAGTACACAGTACACAGTACACAGTACACAGTACACAGTACACAGTACACAGTACACAGTACACAGTACACAGTACACAGTACACAGTACACAGTACACAGTACACAGTACACAGTACACAGTACACAGTACACAGTACACAGTACACAGTACACAGTACACAGTACACAGTACACAGTACACAGTACACAGTACACAGTACACAGTACACAGTACACAGTACACAGTACACAGTACACAGTACACAGTACACAGTACACAGTACACAGTACACAGTACACAGTACACAGTACACAGTACACAGTACACAGTACACAGTACACAGTACACAGTACACAGTACACAGTACACAGTACACAGTACACAGTACACAGTACACAGTACACAGTACACAGTACACAGTACACAGTACACAGTACACAGTACACAGTACACAGTACACAGTACACAGTACACAGTACACAGTACACAGTACACAGTACACAGTACACAGTACACAGTACACAGTACACAGTACACAGTACACAGTACACAGTACACAGTACACAGTACACAGTACACAGTACACAGTACACAGTACACAGTACACAGTACACAGTACACAGTACACAGTACACAGTACACAGTACACAGTTTGGGTGGGTATTGGCACAAACCATTGTAGGTACACGCGCCAATAACGTTCAACCCGCTCCTCCAGGCTGTTTCCTAATACTGGAAATTTTCCGGAAAATTCCGACATCTGGAAGCAAATATTTTCCCTGAAAAAAAGTGGGCTCCAAAACATGCCGCGATTGGCGTTTCCGGAATCCGTCCGCGCTGTGGTGGGGTCACTTTGCCGAAATGGCCAAGTTCTTGGTTTTGGTCAAACCCCGCCCAAGCTCCCCACCGCCAACCCAAAAAAAGGAATTTTTGAAATCCGGGCGAAATCGGGTGAAATTGGGTTCAGGTGGGCACAGGTGGGCCCAGGTGGGCTCTAGGGGGGCGATTGTGGGCTGGTCGCGGGACACCACATTATTTGGGCCATTTTATGACCTACCACGCCCGATTTTGGGCGATAAAACAAAATTTTGTCAGGTCAAAAATCGCCTAGTACTTGTGAAAAGAATTGCTAAGGAAATGTGTAATATAACGTGTTTTTGTACACAAAAGTACGTGTTTGGCTGCTTTGGGTGCTTCTGGAGGGTCAAAACACCAAAATTTTGCGTTTTTTTTTTGCATTTTTTGGTGCCCAAAAACCCAACTCAGGGGTCGAAATTTTCCCGAAAAAAAAAATTTTTTTTTTTTCGATTTTTCGATTTTGACAAGGCGCTGGCCCATACAAAATGCACTGGTGGTACAGAAAATGGCCGGGGAATAAACTCTAGATGCTCAAAACCGCCTAATTCTTGCTTTTTTTTGACTTTTTGGTCTCAGAAGGGTGCCTAGGGTGTAGTGAGCAGGCCTCAAAAACACTTGTGAAAAAATAGCTATTTATTACTGGGGGGGAGCTAATACAAGTACCGGGTACTTGTATTGAGCGGGTAAAACTAATAGATCCGGGTTTTTCAAAAATAAAAAAGGTGATGGGGGTACTTGTATTAAAAACTTTTTCCCTGTACATTTTGTATGGGGGGAAAATAATTTTTTTTGTATGGGACAACGCCTTAGCAAAAATCCGAAAAAACGAGAAACGAGAAAAGGTGTGAAGCAGGCTTCGCGCTAACTTTTAGAAAAAATCTGAAAAATCATGTTTCGGGCCCAAAAACGCACCTCAAATAGTTGCGACGGGTAACGTCTGGGGTGAAAAAACAGTGTTTTGTGGCATTTCTGAGACAATCCCGGCTTGCGGTGGGGCATATTCGGGAAAATGGACAAAATTTTAGTGACTTAAATTTTCACAAAATATGAACCCAGACTCCTAAACAAGGGGCATTTTCAGTCTGAAAACCCAATTTCAGATGAAATTGTGGTGTTTTTGACTGGGAACAGGTAGCGCCGCAGGTGCACGGTACCCAACTTTTTTCGTTTTTTCTTTTCTCTGGTTTCTTTTGATTGCGCGAGCTGATTGCTCTCCACGGTGGGGTCACATGTGGGTACAAAAACACTCTAAAGTACCTTTACTATGAAATATGAGATTCTCTGGTTTTGGTAAAGAAACCCCGGTTTGCAAAAAACGCACCACAAAAATATCCAAAAATCCCGGGCCAAGGGCCAACAATTAGCGCAAAGCCTGGCACCGAAATCAGGGGAGGAGCTTGGGGGTTAAATCGGGTCAGATTGACCCGATTTCCTTAGGCCCCATGGAAAAAAACGGGTCAGGGCAAAAAAAAAAAAAAAACTATAGATTTTTGAGGGAAAAAATCAAAAAATGTAGGGTACTCTACTTGTCGCATGAGGGGGTCTGAGAAGGATGAGGAACTGCTATGTGACCCCATCGCGACGAGCACGAAGCTCAAAGAAGCCAGAATGCCCTCAAACGCGCGCTCCACCCCGATCAAACCCGAACCCAAGAGGGATGCCCAACTCGACCTAGCCGTTGGTTTCTGGCGCGAGCTGACGATCCAGATATTGGATCAACTCGCTGGGTGACACACCAAAGAGGGGCTCAGACAGTGACAAGTCTTGCCGGGGATACGACCTCCGACGTTTGCTCGAAGGGGACACCTGCCCAGAGAGAGTACCTGAACTGGCGAGGGCCTACACACACATTCCACACCTCCATTGCGCAACCCTACCTTGATGACCTCATCGCCAGTGTCAAGGGCAACATGCATTCCGCGGGGATGGTGCAACACTTGTGTATCATCAACGTGCACCATTTTGTGAAACGCGCCTTCTCATTCTGCATGTGTTTGTCTTCACAAGAGCTTTTCCGCCGAAGGCGGAAAGCTCGGGACCTGACCCGATTTAACAGAATTTGACCCGATTTTGCCCCAAACCCATATTCCAAGCTCCTGCCCTGGGTGACCGAAATAGAAAAAAAAAAAATTCTCGATTTTTTGTGGGTAAAAATTGCTGGGAAAATTTTTTTGGCACCACCTGCTAAGAAAAACGTACACAAAAGTGGGGGGTACTTGTATTAAAAATATAAATTAATTTAAATCGAAAAACCCGGGGGGTACTTGTATTTGCAGGGGTACTTGTATTACCCGGGGGTACTTGTATTAGCCCCCCCCCAGTAACAACAAATAATGGGTCATAATTTCACTCGAGAATCGGTGAGTGCTCCTCGAGTGCCCGAAGGGCACGAGAGGGGCACGAACCGATTCGAGAGTGAAATTATGGCCCAATTTGGAGTTGATAAGGTAGTTTTATTGCCCGTGGTGAAAATTTTGAGCACTCTTGATTTTTGGAGTTAAATAAAGTGGCTTTATGGGGTGTATCTTCACTTTATGGGGTGTATTTTCACTTTGTGGCCCAAAAACAGGGGTTTTTTGTGTTTTTCTGACTGAAAAACACCACAAACAGGCAAAAAAAGGGTGACAGGAGGGGATGGGAGTGTAACATCGGGGGCGAAGTGTAAAAAAATCAGAAAAAAAGTGAAATTCCGGGGGTGTCACTGCAAAAGCAACCCAGCAATGCTCAGTTTACCGCAGCATAGTAGTAGCATCCCAGGGGGAGTACTGAACGGGATACAACCCGAACTCAAACAGAAAAATTATGCTCACATCGGGTCGTTCTTCCTCTTCGGGAACATTTTTTGTGTTGTGGTGTGTGATTTTTTCGCATTTTCTCTGGGGAAATGGTATAGGTGGCGTTATTTATTGGGTCGAGATAGGGGAAATCAAGCCTCAAGTAAAATACACCCCCACAAACCACAATAGTAACCCCAAATTGGGCCAAAATTTCACTCGATAATCCGTTGTGCCCCCTCTCGTGCCCTTCGGGCACTCGAAGAGCACTCACCGATTCGAGAGTGAAATTATTTGCACCACAGCATTGTATATGGGGGAAATTTTTTTGGAAACGCAAAACCGCATTTTAGACCCCCACAGAGCCTCAAAAGTGTCAAATTCTGGTTTTAATGGCCTCAAATCGTCGAAATTAGCCCTATATAGGCGAAAAAAAAAATTTGCAGAGTCCCTTTCTATGGGGCACAATAGCTGGAAATGGGTCACTTTATGGAGTGAAAAAATCACTTTATGGAGTAAAAAATCACTTTATGGAGTAAAAATTTACTTTTTCTCATATGAAAAAAAGTACTCTGAGAGATTCGTTAAGGATTCGTATGACATAATATTAACTTTTTGTCAGCGGTGTGGCAAAAAGTGAAATTGTGTTTTTAGCCTAAAAATGGGTGGGGGAGATGTAAAAAGTACTTTTTTTTTTACTTTTTGTCACACTTGATCTGCCTTTGTTTTTGGTGGGATTTTGGGTTGGTGTGGCATAATGTTGTGGTCTTCATGCCCAGGTCATATCCTGCTACTTATTTCTCGGCATTGTGTTGGGATTTGTGTATTCAATATAATTTATGCCTTACGAACACTTATCGATCTCTCAGAGTACTTTTTTTTATATAGAGAAAAAATTATATATTGAGTAAAAAGCGGACTTGTCACACTCGTGTGGTTCTCACAAATCAGTTGGTTTTTTGTATCACTCGCTTCGCTCGTGATACAAAATTCTATGTCACACTCGCTTCGCTCGTGAGACAACATAAATTACGTCACTCGCTTCGCTCGTGACGTAAAAGAACCAACTGATTTGTGAGAACCACACTCGTGTGACAAAAAGTCCACTTTTTTTCACCTCAATAAATAGCTATTATGGAGTGACCATAAAGTGAGTAGAGTTGTATAAAGTGGGGGTGGAGGGTACATAATAGAGTGCAAAAAATTTTCACCAGGGCAATAAAAAAAAAATTTTTTTTTTTTGGGGAATAGTCCAGGCTCTCCGCTAGGATTTCCGATTTTGAAAATATTCTGTTGATGGTCCACGTTGGTGGGGTACATGCTTGCGCCGCAGGCGCACGGTGCGCAACTTTTTTTTTTACCAACGCCCGATTTTGACTTTTTTGGGACGTTTGAGCACTCACCTCTCCATATCTTCTTCTCCTGAGCTTTTTTGACAGGTAGAACGAGTCTGAACCACTTAGCAGAACTTTTTTTTTTTTTCTTTTTTTCCCCATTTTCAAAAAGTTCTGTTGACAATCAACAGAACTTTAGTACCTAGCGGAGTGCCTGGAATAGTCCAGGCTCTCCGCTAGGATTTCCGATTTTGAAAATGTTCTGTTGATGGTCCACGTGGTGGGGTACATGCTTGCGCCGCAGGCGCACGGTACGCAACTTTTTTTTTTTTCAACGCCCGGTTTTGACTTTTTTGGGACGTTTGAGCACTCACCTCTCCATATCTTCTTCTCCTGAGCTTTTTTGACAGGTAGAACGGGTCTGAACCACTCAGCAGAACAGGCTTCGCGCTAACTTTTGGAAAAAAATCTGAAAAATCGTGTTCCGGGCCCAAAAAAACGCACCTCAAACAGTTGTGCATCAGGGGGTGAAAAAACAGTGTTCTGTGGCATTTCCGAGCCAATCCCGCGCTGTGGTGGGGCATATTCGAAAAAATGGACAAAATTTTAGTGCCTTAAATTTTCACAAAATATGAACCCATACCCCTAAAACAAGGGGCATTTTCAGTCTGAAAACCCAACTTCAGATGAAATTGTGGTGTTTTTGACTGGGAACAGGTAGCGCCGCAGGCGCACGGTATCCAACTTTTTCTTTTCCCTTTTCTCTGCTTTCCTTTGATTGCGCGAGCCGATTGCTCTCCACGGTGGGGTCACATGTGTGTGCAAAAACACTCTAAGGTACCCGTACTCTGAACTATGAGATTCCTCTGGTGTTAGTAAAGAAACCCCGGTCTCAAAAAGTGCGTAAATTTCCTTTTTCTGCCCAAGAGGTCGTGTTGTTGCATTTCTGAGCCAATTCCTGCTTGTGGTGGGGGATATTCGAAAAAATGGACAAAATTTCAGTGACATAATTTTTTACAAAATATGAACCCATACCGTAAACAAGGGTCATTTTCAGTCTGAAAACCCAACTTGGCATGAAATTGTGGTGTTTTGACTGGAAACACCAATGTACTGAAGAAGCTATGGAGTTTCTGTGACCACAGAGAAGAGTGAGAACCAAAACCAGGACGGTTATGGCCTCGGAGGGGTGCCGCCCTCACGCAGCGGGGGTGGAGACGGTTCAGCAGCGCATTGTCGTACTCAAAAGAAATGAACACTGTACATAAGTACATCATGTTTAAAAATATAGTAGGGTAGGGAACAGGTGGCGCCGCAGGCGCACGGTACCCAACTTTTTTCTTTTTATATTTTCCCTTTTCTCTGCGTTCTTTTGATTGCGCGAGCCGATTGCTCTCCACGGTGGGGTCACATGTGTGTACAAAAACACTCTAAAGTACCCTTACTATGAAATATGAGATTCTCTGGTTTTCTTAAGGAAACCCCGGTTTGAAAAAAAAAAAAACGCACCACAAAAATATCCAAAAATCCCGGGCCAAGGGCCAAAAATTAGCGCAAAGCCTGCAGCAGATTTTATTTTTCCTTCCTTCAAAACTTCACACACAACGCTTTTTTGGTTTTTGGGAGACACACAAGGTGCCAGGTTCTATGGTAAGCACGGAACCACCCTGCACCTGTTTGTCATGTTGTTTCCCGTGCAATACATGGAGAAACGTTTCGCACTCGAAACAAGGGAAACCATGACAACACAGGTGCAGGGGTTTTTTAAAGTTTGCTGCATTTTGCATATTTTTCTGCTTTATGACAAAGAAACAAGAGATACGTAAGAGCAGACACGCCGCTAGGCTGTGTACTGACAGAGCAAACAGAAACATGTATACATGTTCCAGAGAGGGAACCGAGAAGCGTCACAAGAAAGCGCTACGACGAGCGTAGCAGAAAAAATCGTAAGAAAGCCACAAGAGATGTTAGCAAGCATCCAGCACTCAATCCACTAAAGGCTACAAGAGCACTATGTAAGAGAAAAAACAACACTAACCAGGGTTCTATACAGCATTCCGCCCACGAGGGGCTGGCTCGGTCAGAATCGGTTTGACTCGGTCAGCCCAAAAAAAATTTTCCCCCCTCCACAGGGAATTATATAGGTTTTGGGGTTTTTCGCTGAAACTCGTCGAGCCCGGGTCCCCAACCCAGCTCAAGTTGGGGGCCTCCGGCGGAAAGTGAGAATTCCTCGGTTATCCAACTGCGGAGTTCGGCACTTAGGGGGTCTCATCCTGTACAATTTGTGAAGGAATTTTTGTCGTAAAAACTATTTTGTCGTTTTTGGCCGTTTTTGTCAAAAAAAACAAAATTTTTTTTTTTTGTTTTTCCCCCCCCCGGCAGGGTTTCCGCCAGGATTTGGGGTTTCAGGAATCGGAGATTTTTTTTTGTGACCCTGGACCAAAAAATGTGGGGGGAAAATATTTTCAACTTACCTTCCTTCACCCCCCTGTAAGGGCAACCGTAGGTGAAGTAAGGTATAGTATTGAAATCGATGTGGGGGGGGAGTAAAGGGTCAATTTTACAAAACCAGATTTTGAGGAAAATTTTAGCCGAAAATGGGCCCCACGTATAAGCAACCGGGCTCATATTTCTCAAAATTTAAGTGGTCAAAAAATTGTCCAATTTTCGAGATTGACCCCACCACTGCACGGGCGGAGCCCAAAAATGCAAATAAGGACCCTTTTTAATTTGTTCTCTTGAAATGTATAATTTCATGTTTTCGCGAAAAAAATAACAACTGATCCCTACAAGGGTTGAAGGAAGGTGGTTGAAAATAACAGTAACAACAAGAACAACTAATTGCTAAGAAAAAAGCGGGGTGTGCTGTGGAAAACTCCGCGCGATTTTCGAAGCCACCGTAGCATCCTGGCGATTTGCTGGAGGTGCTGATGCGCCTGGTGTGATCGATGTGTTGTAGTCTGTGCATTCTGTGTTCCTTCCGCACTGCTCCAACGACGACGACAATGTGGGGAGCCTGTGGACAACTACGAGCTGGAACACGCCGAGCCTGCCGAGCCGACGTCCAACAACGCTATCGAGCAGATGGTGCTGGATGAAGAGGACAGCCCCCCTTCTTGAACGTTTCAGATGCTGGCGTCCCAGTGGGTCTGTCAGCGTACGAAGAGCGTTAGCATACCTGCAGAAGAGCAGAATGCTGGGCGTGTTGTAGATTATTTCTACAGGATGGAGTTCCACATCACACCCCGTTTTTTTTCCGATAGCAATTACTTGTTTTTTTTTTTTGGGGCCAGCTGCCAGCACCTTAGCAAAAATCTGAATTCTGTGAATCTACCAAAATTTTGTTTTCATTTTGCATTTCCCCCCCCTCAAAATGCGAAAAAAATAAGTGGTGCGACACTGCGGACACTGGAAATTTGGTGGCGTGCGCGAGTTTTGTTTCAGCAGGGAGAAATGGCACTTCTCAGGTGCTGCTGTATCCCCTTGTTGCAGGATGACGCGAACATGGGTCGCTTCCGGATTCATCACAACACAAGTATTGGTGTCCTCGTGGACCAATAGCACCCTTTTGCCGAACGCCACTGCCACTGCCTCGATTTCTTCACAGACAGGTAATAGTCCCGACTGACGAACTTCTTCCTGTACGCCTCTTGAGGAATAGAACTCCTCCTGCTTGCGCGTGATCACATCTGTCTGACGCTGAACAGCCTCATCCTGCGGGAAGAGATCAGCAACAGCAACGTCGCGCACACGTTCACGAATGTGGTCACACGTCTTGTAACCCTCATTGCACAAATCCGGATTCACGTGTGGCATGAAGTCCGCGTGACTCATCTCGCGATGAAGTTCATGCAGCGTCCTCATTTCCAGTAAGAACTGCGAATCTTCAGCACACAAATCCCTAGCCTTGACGTGCTCAAAAATGAGAGCACCTCGTAGCGACTCGAGTCTGGTCAACTCGGCCTTCGCGTCCGCACAGTGCTTATCGAGCTTGGAGTCAAGCCGCAAAACTGTCGGGCACACCTCAAGAACAAGCCACTATGCTTGACGAGCTCTCTCAACGCATATACCCTGGCATGATGCCAAGGCCTGTCCCTGAGCTGTGACTCCGTCACATCTGGCAGACCTCGGCACACAATCTCGCCATGCAACAAATGCCTCCCCAGCAACGCATGCAACGCACATGCTCCGTCTCCCCGAGTTGCGATAGGGCGCGAGGTGAGCGACGTCACATCATTGGCCTGGAATCCTGGCGGCGACACTGCTAAGGAGGTTTCGTATCCCACCATGTGCAAAGAGGAGAATCCATAGGTCGAATCTTCCACATCGTCCAGCGCAATGGGGAGAACCCTCTACATGTTGTGCACCAGAAGTTCTTCCTGGTGCAGAAACCCCGTATCCTGTATTCCATGTGGCAACCCACTGGCACGTGTCGTCCCTGCCGCCGGGCCTGCGGACTCCTGCTTGCTCACAGCCATAGCGATATCGAGTCCGGGCCACTCGGCATCGGCGCCGTCATCACTGCTGCGCTTCACCCCACTCGCAGACTCCTCTTTCCCCTGGCTGTTCGCAGCAGCATTCTTTGCAGTGGACTTCTTCTGCTTCTTTGCATCACTCTCTGCATCACTCTCATCTCTCTTCCGCTTGCCAGCCGTCTTCCCTAATTATTGCGGTTGCGGTTGTGGTACGGGACCAATTCCACAAACACATGTCAATTTATTTGCGTCACGGAATACCTAGCGCTTGCAGCATTTACCCTCAGAATCTATCCATTTCAGCACAAATCACACCCAACAAGACACCTTGGTACGGGACCAATTCCACAAACACATGTCAATGTATTTGCGTCACGGAATACCTAGCGCTTGCAGCATTTACCCTCAGAATCTATCCATTTCAGCACAAATCACACCCAACAAGACACCTTGGTACGGGACCAATTCCACAAACACATGTCAATGTATTTGCGTCACGGAATACCTAGCGCTTGCAGCATTTACCCTCAGAATCTATCCATTTCAGCACAAATCACACCCAACAAGACACCTTGGTACGGGACCAATTCCACAAACACATGTCAATGTATTTGCGTCACGGAATACCTAGCGCTTGCAGCATTTACCCTCAGAATCTATCCATTTCAGCACAAATCACACCCAACAAGACACCTTGGTACGGGACCAATTCCACAAACACATGTGCATTTACCCTCAGAATCTATCCATTTCAGCACAAATCACACCCAACAAGACACTTTGGTACGGGACCAATTCCACAAACACATGTCAATTTATTTGCGTCACGGAATACCTAGCGCTTGCAGCATTTACCCTCAGAATCTATCCATTTCAGCACAAATCACACCCAACAAGACACTTTGGTACGGGACCAATTCCACAAACACATATCAAATTATTATGTGCCACGGAATACCTAGCGCTTGCAGCATTTACCCTCAGCATCTATCCATTTCAGCACAAATCACACCGAACAAGACACCTTGGTACGGGACCAATTCCATAAACACATGTCAAGTTATGCCGTTTCTGAGCACATAGAGCATTTTATATTTATTTACTAATTTTTCGGACAGCTAATATACTGACCAGGAGACCCCCTAGCAAGCCCACAAGATAGCGCACAGTCTCGGTATGCCCACGATATGCCGCAATGTTGAGAGATGTGTGACTCTTGTTGTCCACCACACTCTCGTCCGCACCTGCTTTCACCAACATCTCCACAATTTCGAGTGCCCCAACCTCACAAGCACAGTGAAGAGGTGTCCTGCCTATGTAATTAACGGCTTCGATGTCTGCCCCTGCATCAATGAGCAACTTCGACACATCTGGGTGTTTCTGTGACACTGCGCCATGCAGTGGAGTGAAGCCGCTCGTATTTGACTGATTCACACAATCCACCTCAGGCAGGCACAGAAGAGTGCGTACAGTCTCGGTGTGATGTGCCGCAAGGATAAGACATGTGTTTCGATTGTTGTCTGTGACACACACTTCCGCACCTGCTCTGACCGACACCTTCTCAACACTCAGCGTCCTTGTTCTTTACCTCAATGTCAGCACCTGCATCACATCTCCACCACCACCCCCAGCTGTTGCGAGCACCGCAGCGTAGCCGATATCATCCAAAATATACCGCAAGAATAAGACACGTCCCTTCATAACCAATTAGCACAATACAATTCGGATCAAAATATCGCAATTGCAGCCAGCGCACGCAGCATGCACCCATAAGACAGGTTACAGATGTGAGAACTGGTTCGAATAGTGACATTTTAGCTGGCGACCAATTAGTACCATACAATTCGGCTCAAAATATCTCAATTGTAGCCAGCGCACGCAGCATGCACCCATAAGACAGGTTACAGAAGACAGAACTGGTTCGAATAGTGACATTTTAGCTGGCGACCAATTAGTACAATACAATTCGACTCAAAATATCTCAATTGCAGCCAGCGCACGCAGCATACACCCATAAGACAGGTAACAGAAGACAGAACTGCTTCAAATAGTGACATTTTAGCTGGCGACCAATTAGTACAATACAATCTGACTCAAAATATCGCAAGTGCAGCCAGCGCACGCAGCATACACCCATAAGACAGGTAACAGAAGACAGAACTAGTTCGAATAGTGACATTTTAGCTGGCGACCAATTAGTACAATACAATCTGACTCAAAATATCGCAATTGCAGCCAGCGCACGCAGCATGCACCCATAAGACAGGTTACAGATGTGAGAACTAGTTCGATTAGTGACATTTTAGCTGGCGACCAATTAGTACAATACAATTCTTCTCAAAATATCTCAATTGGAGCCAGCGCACGCAGCATGCATCCATAAGACAGCTTACAGATGTGAGAACTAGTTCGAATAGTGACATTTTAGCTGGCGACCAATTAGTACAATACAATTCGACTCAAAATATCGCAATTGCAGCCAGCGCACGCAATAAGACACGTTACAGAAGACAGAACTGGTTCGAATAGTGACATTTTAGCTGGCGACCAATTAGTACAATTTTATTCGACTCAAAATATCACAATTGCAGCCAGCGCACGCAGCATGCACCCATAAGACAGGTTACAGATGTAAAATTAGTGACATTTTAGCTGGCGACCAATTGGCACAATACAGTACGGCTCAAAAGATTTCTTGAATAGACATTGACCCATTTTCCGATGGGTCACTCAACAGCTCCCCTACCTGTAAAGGTAGGAGCCTGGGCCTTGTGACCCCAGGTGGCGTTTTACCCCATTTTTTATGATTTTGTTTTACTTTTTTTTAAAAACGCGTCGATCTGAACACTTAGGTACACATAGTTAAGAAACTTTCTTGTGGGTGCGGTGGGTTAGTAGAGTTTGGTGGAAATGTGTATTTTTTATGATGCATTGGGTGTGGAAAAAAATATAAAAAAACCTGTTTTTTTGGGGCATATGGGTGCCAGAACGACGCTGTGGGGAGAATGTTGGGTGGGAAGCCGTATTTTACATGATTTTTGGCGACTTTGAAAAATCATGAAAAAACACGCAAAAAACGCCCTTGTACAAAGCCATTTTTGAATTTTTGAATTTTAGGCCCAAAAAAAGGCACTAATCCAGTGCGGGTTGTGACGAATTGTGCAGAAAATGTTTTCTGGGGGACCCCTGTGCCGTTTCTGAGCACATAGAGCATTTTTTATTTATTTACTAATTTTTCGGACAGCTAATATACTGACCAGGAGACCCCCTACACTATTGTACAAAACAGCGCCACAAAGCACATCACGAAGAACAACGTCTGCTTCCGACGTGCTCGAGCGTCCAGTGTCCCGTCCAACGACAGCACACCCTCCAGACAGCGCATTGTGTACATTGTAAGATCCTGTGGAAATGGGGGTGGGTGGAGGTGTCAGAACACATGCCACACAAGAGGCATGATATTCATTGCGCACAGACGGATCTGCTCCAGAGCTACAAAAACCTGCGTGTACGGGACCTACCTTGTCGTACACCACCTTCCCCTAGGCATAGCAGAGCAGCCGTCGCTAGCATAGGACCTCCACACACCCTCTGCGACACTTTGCGAAGGACCTGGGGACGGAGAACGAGCCTATCGAGCTGAATCTGGACTGCTCGAGAGACAACTTCAGGCGGGCGGTGCAGTACTCCTGTTGAGGACTTGGTCGGGGGGCTGCAATCTTCAAATGTAATGACATTCATTAGTGTCGTGAAAGTAATAACTAGTATGCCTTCCATGGAAGGGGGAGCTGGGTCACATGGGGATAAACATTTGTAAGGGGGAAGGGGAGATCTTTCATTTTTTATTCAGTCGCGACAAAAAAACGACAAAAAAAAAGCGGTGGCTAGTGGGGTATTTTTCATTAATCCTCATACGTGGCAGGCGGCCTTTCTTGAAAAAGTTATTTTTTTTTTTGGGTATTTTTGGGGTATTACCATAACCATGGAAAACAAAAGATCTTAGTAAGGGGAATTTTTTTTTTGAGCGGGGTTTTGATATCTTCTTAGTTTTTTTTTTCCACTAAGATCTTAGTTTTTTTTTTTTTAAGATCTTAGTTTTTTTTGTTAAGATCTTAGTTTTTTTTATTAAGATCTTAGTTTTTTTTGTGAAAACTAAGATCTTAATAAAAAAAACTAAGATCTTTTAAAAAAAAAATCTAAGATCTTAAGAAAAAAACTAAGATCTTAACAAAAAACACTAAGATCTTACTTAATTAAAAAAAAACACTAAGATCGGTCATATCTTAATTAAGATCTTTTGTAATCCATGCATAACCGAAGAAAGCTAAAGCACTATTACGTCCCAACGATATATTAAGGAAACTCTTAAGAAACGCTCAACACAAGGAATGTTAACGTTTCTCGTTTACTGGCAACATGATGAGATATATTGTTCTTGAAACGCCAGCGAGAGGGAAGAAGGAAGCGCATGTGCAGCGGAGCACGTCCCCTGGGTGCCTGCACTAAGACAATTTAGTTTTCAAAAAGAAAAAAAAGGGAGAAAAATGGCTTCCTTTTCATGGGTGTTGTACCCAAAAACAAAAAGCCAAAAAAAAAGGGGGGGGAAGTTTTTCATCATACTTTTCCTTCCTTCAAAACTTCACACACAACGCGTTTCGCACTCGAAACTAAGGGGGGGAAAAAAATCTGTTTTAACCCCCAAATTCCCAAACTCCCAAACCCCCCCTCACCGACAGAACTCCTTCCATCTCCCCCCATGAATAAAGAAATGGTTTTGAAATATGTAGTGGATGCAGCTACCTGCCATCACGGCGGACTTGCCAGGCGGACTACTATTAGTGGAACGACTCGTCGAGTAGAACGACTCGTGCTAAACTAGTAGTGATACTGGTGGAACCATACTATCGTAGTAAAACACTGCAGTCATTTGTCAGCAGCACCACCAAGAAAGCCCCCCCCCTCCCCGCACATCTCTGGGGGGGAAAAAAACACACAACAATCAGAGCGCCTTCGCCACCACGACGGCTCGTGGGTACAGCTTCTCCTCCTCAATTGTTGTGTCGGAATCAAGCACCTGTGTTGTGTCGTTGTGTTTTTTTTTGCACCTAATTGCTGCCAATCAGGGCCTTCAACGTGTCGAAGTTAAGCCTTAACTTCGACAACTTTTTTTTTTTTGGTTTTTTTTTTTGTCGAAGTTCGACAAATCTAAAAAAAATATGGGATTTTGGCAAAATCCTTTTGTTTCTGACCGAGTTGCAGGGTAGTCCACGGGAGAAACTCGGTTCAGGGTTTTAACTTTAACATTCTCCTGTGATCCACTGTGACCATTTGGACAGAGCTCGTAGAACCGCTCGTAGAACCCAACGAGGAGTGAGCCAGACAAAAGTAGCGTACCGTGCGCCTGCGGCGCAAGCAGGCATTCCACCCTTCCCATGACATAGTTTGGCTGTAAATAAAGCGCCATGGTATGCGCAATATTTGAAATGTTGCGTACCGTGGCTTCGCCAGGGACCTTTGTTGTTATAAATGTACTGAGCTTACTGATACGACAGGTGTGATACCCACTACGGCTTGTGGATCACCAGTGGCTACAAAGCTACCAATGCTGCTTGTGTTGAAATACACGTGTGTGGGACAGGCGGAGTTTTTTGGCTGACAGAGTTTTCAAAAATGACCAAAACCTGTATAAACCCCTGAGAGCTTCTCCCTGTGATTTGCTACACCCGCGCGCGCGAAGCGCGCGCGGGCTCGGGGAGGTCAGTTTTTTTTTTTTTTTTTTACTTCGACAAAACTGTGGACAGACTTTGTCGATGGTTGAAGGCCCTGCTGCCAATCAATTCCTGGAGTATTTTTTTCCCAACCTTCCTGTATACACGCGTCAGCAACCAATACAGGTAGTGTATTGAAATGATTCTGGGTAAGGGGTCTAATTTTAATTTCGTCGATTTTGAGAAAAATTTTGGCCAAAAATGGGCCCCACGTATAAGGAACCGGGCTCATATTTCTCAAAATTTAAGTGGTCAAAAAATTGTCCAATTTTCCGAAATGACCCCACCGCTGCACGGGCGGAGCCCAAAAATGCAAATAAGCCACTTTTTGGTTTCATTGAAATGATGCGGCTGACACTGAGGACTTATGGTTTACGGCGTCCCATTGACGGGACCCTTTTTAATTTTTTGTTCTCTTGAAATGTGTAATTTCATGTTTTCGCGAAAAAAATACGAACTGATCCTACAAGGGTTGAAGGAAGGTGTGTGGAAAACAATAATAACAAGAACAACTAATTGCTAAGAAAAAAAATGGGGTGTGCTGTGGATAACTCCGCGCGATTTTCGAAACCACCATAGCATCCTGGCGATTTTCTGGAGGTGCTGACGATGCCTGGTGCGATCGACGACGCGTTGTCGTCTGTGCATTATGTGTTCCTTCCGCACTGCTCTGATGACGACGACGATGCGTGGGAGCCTGTGGACGACTACGAGCTGGAACATGCCGAGGCCGCCCGAGCGAATGGTTATCGAGCCTGCCGAGACTACGTCCAATAACGCGATCGAGCAGATGGTGCTGGACGAAGAGGACAGCCCCACTGTTTAAAAGTTTCAGATACAGCCATCCCAGTGGGTCCAGCGTACGAAGAGCGTTTTAGCATACCTGCAGAAGAGCAGAATGCTGGCGTGTTGTAGATTATATTTTTTTCAGAGTGGAGTTCCACAGCACACCCGGGTTTTTTTCCGATAGCAATTACTTGTTTTTTTTTTTTTTTTACGCACACTACTTTGTGAGCGGAAAGTGTCACGTCGTTCACTCACCCAACCGTGCTCCGCAACACCACCAACCAACAGGTAATTTTTAGTGTGTGTGGAAGCGTCAACGCATCAAACAACTACAAGAAGGGGGGAGGGAACGACAAGTGACACTTTTTGTGTGTGTTCCCCAATAAGATCTTCCACTTTATTAAAATGCTTCTTGGTCTGACTCACCACTTTTTTTCAGACACACACACCTATCGGAGCCATATTCTGCGCAAGAATGACCCCCAGTGTTCCTAACCCGAGTTTTAAACTAAACGTTTTAAACGTTTTAAACGCAAAATTAGGAACACTGATGACCCCCCCTATTAGTTCTCAAACACACAACACGCATACCTTGGCCGGGAACGTCGTGCAAATCGCAAACCCTTTGTCATTCGTAAACGACGGGTGTGTGTAGACTAGCGCCGCTACCTTCGCTATTTTATCGCTTCTGAGGAAGCGCCGTTCCACACACGACCCATCCAGCATGGTCACACGGAGCTTTGCGAGGCCTACACCACCGTCACTGCCTTCCGACGGCTCTTCCCCGAGACGTTCCGCCTCGCGCACCCTGATCGCTGCCAATTCCTCCTCCTTCAGCTTCAAGGCCCGCTCTGCCTCAACCCGCTCCCTCTCCAACCTGCTAGCCTCCGCCTGCACCCTCTCCCGCACCACTCTCTCCTCCTCCGCCCTCCGTCTGTCCTCCTCCTCTGCAGCCTGCAGCGCCGCGTCCTGCTCTTCCTGCAAACGTCTCCTCGAAGTCGCCTCCATCCTATCAGCGCGCTGCGTCACCAAAAGGTTCCCCGCAGTGTCTTGACAATGCCTCAACGTAGCGTCAATGACCTGAGGACGGTGAGAGCCTTCCAAAGATTTGAGGCAAATCATCTTGGTGGAGGTATGGCTGTAGAGCACAGCAAGATAAGGGAAGGTGGCGGCACGCAGACGGCGGGAGAGGTCGCAGCCCTCAGGGGTGTGCACGTTGCCGACCCAGAGAATGTACTCTCGGCGCAGGATGTCACAGACCTCGTCGCTGAAAAGGTTTGTGATGTAGGCACGCATTTCTTCGTGCTGCGGGCTCAAAAGCAGTACACAAACAAATTTGCAGTCCGCCCTCGCCGCAGTAAGCGCCTCCTGCAAACTCGTCTGATGAAAGTTAAGCCCCCCAACAACCTGCCGAGACGCTCCAAGCGCGACAAGATCCTCCATCGGTGTGCCTGTAGGCACGCCAGTCAGCATTTCCTCAAGACCAAACACCTTAAGAACAGAAGTGGCGGTACGAAGCATTGTGAAGAGAAGGGTAAGAGAGAGGGGGAAGAGCCTCTGGAGTCTTGTGGGGGATGTGCGTTTTTGGAAGTTGGGGTGGAAGTGGAGGGAAATAGAAATCTGACTTCAAGATAAGAGGGGAAAATAGTTGGTGCTGCATGGAAGTTGTCGCTAGAAAATAATTAAAAACTTTTGTTTTTGAAATTTTCGGTTTGACGTGGTTCTCGACGCAATCCCCCCCCGGTGAGGATCATTCCCAGTATGCGTCGTCATATGACCATCGAAGGCCAGTCCAGTGTTCTAAACTCAACTCAACTCACTGAAGTTCATGAAGTAGTGCCCGATTCGTGTTTACCTAGTACATTTGTTCCACCCAGACAAAGTTAAGAAGGAGTGATCAGTGCGCTGTAGTGCTCTAGTTTTAGAGGAAGTGGCGTCAATTTCGCACATTACAAACAAAAAACAGTTGTATTCTTTTTTTGCTTTTTTTGAAAAAATAATAAAAGTAAAAAAAGAGGGGACGAGAATTCTTGTATTGTGTGGTTATAGTATCAGTTGAGAGCACCCCCTTGTTTTATTGTCGTAAAGATGCTTTCTGATAACGGATCAGTTCCTTTGGATAAATTACCCACGGACTCCTTTCAATGTAATCCAACAACGTTGGCATAATTATTTTCCTTATTTCTTCTTGAAAAAGTATCAAAAAAGGGGGCAAATCATCATGAAAAAAAGGTACTCAAAAAAGTACTAATTTTGTTGTTGTTGCTGTTTTATTTGAAATTCTCGCGGTTTTCTTTTCTTTTCTTTTTGTTTTTTTTTTTAAAAAGGCGGATTAGCAAAAAAAAAAAAAAAAAAACACCAAAAATAGCCCCCCTTCCCCACCATAAGGGCTAGGGATAGAGGGTACACACAATCACAAAATAAAACAAGGGAGAAAAAGTTTATAGGTGAAAAGTCAGCCCAAGAGTACTTGGTTACAGCTTTCAAAGGAGAACGTCGTAAATAGCAAAACCCTTTTCTGGGCAAGTTATTTTGTAAAAACAACAACAACAACAACAGCGCTATAGACGACCTTATCACGAAAAAAAGGGGGGGTATGGGGGTACACGACGTTGAAGTAAATTACTTTACTTGTGGTTTTACATGTCATTTTTTTTACTTGTGTTTAAGCTGTACGCTTATGTTTTTACGTGTGCTACAAAAAACAAGTAAACTATTTTCACAAGTAAAATTACATGTAAAACCACAAGTAAAGTCAGTTACTTCAACGTCGTGTAAGGGGGTGGGGTGGGGGTGGGGAAAACTAAAACCTCCTGCCCCCGTTTGTTAGCCCTCCGGAAAGTTGGGGGGATCGTTAATTTGATATAAAAAAATAGTAACTCTGATAGGTAAGAAAAAAGGGAGAAAAAAAAAAAGGTTTTTTCGTTGATTGCTCAATTACCCCCTTGTTGGAGGGGGGGTGATTGGCGACCGTATCTGAGGTAACTATTTTCTCCTTTTAAGCTTGTAGGTATAAAAAAAACAACCCACAAATGAACCCTCCCTTCCTCTTTCAGTTTCAGTTTTAGTTGTTGTTTTTTTTTTTTTTTTTTTTTTTTTTTTTTTTTGAGTTTTGCTTCTTTCTTTTTTTTTGATTTACTTTTTTTTGTTTTGTTTGTTTATCTCGTTGGACAAATTCACTTCTGTGCCTCGGCGTAGGCCTCAGTGTACGCCTGGATGATCACCTTGGTGCAGTGACGAACCTCAGCCTCCGTGATCACAAGAGGGGGGGAGAATCTGTTGGGTTTTGAGGGAGGGCGTTAACTTTGAAAAAAAAGAATACGGTACTTCGCGTACATGATTTGTCTCCCCGTTCGTTTACTTTAGTGGACGTAACATTATCCACAAAACGAAATCAAATATTTCGAGAGAGAAAAAAACGCACATACCTGACAATGTTGCCGTGGGTAGGCTTGGCGAGGACACCCTGGTTTGCCATCTTGACGCACCAGTTCTTCGCGAAGTTGCCTCCGTCGAGCACGGGGTCAACCTCCATAGCGTTCAGAAGCCCACGACCACGGACGACGATCTTGTGTGCGGTCTGTGTCTCGGCGAATGCCGAGAGCTCATCACGGAAGAGCTGTCCGAGGGTGTAGGAGGCCTGGACCATGCCACCGTCGAGAAGGGTCGACACTGCCTCGATACCGACCGCGGCGGCGATGGGCGATCCTCCGAAGGTGGACCCGTGGGTGCCGGGGGTGAAGACGTCCATCACCTCCGCATCCGCCAGCACACCCGAGACAGGGTACAGCCCACCCGACAGCGCCTTGCCGACCACAATAATCTCCGGCTTGATCTCATCGTAGTCCGACGCAAAGAGCTTTCCGGTACGTCCGAACCCGGTCTGCACCTCGTCCGCCATCAGCAGCACGTTGTGCTTCTTGCACAGCGCATGACACTTCGCGAGGTAGCCCTCATCAGGCACAAACACTCCGGCCTCCCCCTGGATGGGCTCCACGAGAAACCCTGCGACCTTGTCTCCCTTTGCTGCGAGCAGAGCCTCCAGCTGTTCGGGCGCGTTGAAGTCGATCACCTCGAAGCCAGGCGCGAAGGGTCCGTAGTCCAGGTAGGCATCAGGGTCGGTCGAGAACCCAATAATAGCAGTGGTACGTCCGTGGAAGTTCTCCTTGCACACCACGATGATGGCCTCATCCTTGGGGATGCCTTTGACGCGGTAGCCCCATTTGCGGGCAGCCTTGATGGCAGCCTCGACAGCTTCGGCACCAGAGTTGGCGGGGAGGAACTTCTCGTAGCCGGTCACTTCGGTCAGGAACTCTGCGAACTTCGGGAACATATCGTTGTAGAAGGCGCGGGAGGAGAGCGCGAGGGAGTCGATCTGGTCCTTCATGGCCGCGCAGATGCGTGGGTTGTTGTGCCCCTGGTTGGTCGCGGAGTAGGCGCTCAGGAAGTCGTAGTACTCCTTGCCTTCGGGGTCCCACACCTTCACGCCCTCCGCGCGCGAGAAGACGACGGGCATCGGGGAGTAGTTCTTCGCTGCGTAGTTGCCCTCCATCGTCATCAGCTCTGCGGAGCTCTTCTTGAACATACCGGCCTTGCGGTTCGCCAGGTTCGGGGCGCGCTTGAGAGTGTCGCCGATAGCGGCGCGTGCAGCAGAGATGGCCATAGTTAGAGTGGTGTTGTGAGGATCCTGTAGGGTGTTGTATGGGGGTGGGTGAGAAGGTGTGGGTTATAAGTAGGTAGGAAAGCTGCTGAGAGCTAGCTGACAGAGAGGGGGTTTCGTCGTGGTGAAGCTGAAGACAGAAAAGGTTTTAATGCTGGGCTGTGCGCTGTGCTGGTGATGTGTTCGACAGCAGTGCACTAGCCTTTGGCGCTACAAATGGTGTGCGGCTGTGTGGAGGGGGGGAGGAGAGAGGAGGAGGTGGAAAGGAAACCGGAACCACCCTGCACCTGTTTGTCATATTGTTTCCCGTGCAATACATGGAGAAACGTTTCGCACTCGAAACAAACATATTTGGAGTACTGTATACTTTTCGTTGAACTGCTTCTGAAGGTTCTTGCCCCGTCAGTTGAAAACAGACAATACCTTATTGCGCAAAGACTTCCCCACGATGCTCGAGGAGAACCTGCACCACATCTGCATGTTGTTTCTGCCCGGCACGATCCAATGCAGTGTGGCCCAACAAATTTCTGTGACTCACATCCACCTCTGGCAAGCCCACAAGATAGCGCACAGTCTCGGTGTGTCCATAACGAGCCGCAACGCTGAGGCATCTGTCACTCTTGTCATCCACCTCACACACATCCGCACCTGCTACAACCAACATCTGCACATTTTTAAGATTTCCCACCATACAAGCACAGTGCAGAGGCGTACGTCCCTTGCTGTCCTTTGCTTCGACGTCTGCCCCAGCGTCAATGAGTACCTTCACCACAACTGAGCGCTTCCGTAACATTGCGCGGTGCAGTGAAGTGGAGCCCCTGTTATTTGAGTCATTCACGTCCACCTCTGGCAGGCAGAGAAGATAGCGCACAGTCTCGGTGCGCCCCTGACATGTAGCACGCAGAAGACATGTGTTTCCGTCGTTGTCCGTTACACCCACCCCCGCACCTGCTTTCACTAACAACTTCATAACGTCGAGTGCTCCTAAACGGCAAGTCCAGTGCAGAGGCGAACGTCCCATGTTATCCTGCATGTCGATATCAGCCCCTGCATCAATGAGCACCTCCACCACATCTGCATGCTTTTGATCAGCTGCGCAGTGCAACGCAGTGCAGCCGTCATTATCCTTGTGACCCAGATCCACCTGTGGCAAGCCCACAAGATAGCGCACAGTCTCGGTGCGTCCAGGCCCTGATGCACAAATAAGACACGTGCGTCCTTTGTTGTCTGTAACACTCACTCCTGCACCTGCTTTTACCAATAACTTCACCACGTCAAGTGTTCCTGAACGGCAAGCTACGTGCAGAGGCGAACGTCCCGTGTCATCCTTTGCTTCGATATCTGCCCCACTCGCACCTGCTTTCACCAACAGCTTCACAACTGCAAGTGCTCCTGAATGGCAAGCCCAGTGCAGAGGCGAACGTCCCATGTCATCTTTGGTTTCGATATCAGTCCCTGCATCAATGAGCACCTCCACCACATCTGCATCATTTTGATCAGCTGCGCAGTGCAACGCAGTGCAGCCGTCATTATCTTTGTGACTCAGGTCCACCTCTGGCAAGCCCACAAGATAGCGCACAGTCTCGGTGTACCCAGAATAGGCCGCAAGGATAAGACATGTGTTCCCATCGTTGTCTGTGACACGCACCCCCGCACCTGCTTTCACCAACAACTTCACCACGTCAAGTGCTCCTGAACGGCAAGCACAGTGCAGAGGCGAACGTCCCGTGTCATCCATTGCTTCGATATCAGTCCCTGCATCAATGAGCACCTCCACCACATCTGAGTGATTTTGATCTGCTGCGCAGTGCAACGCAGTGCAGCCGTCATTATCTTTGTGACTCACGTCCACCTCTGGCAAGCCCACAAGATAGCGCACAGTCTCGGTGTGTCCAGAATGGGCCGCAATGATAAGACATGTGTTTTCTTCGTTGTCTGTGACACTCACTCCTGCACCTGCTTTCACCAACATGCTCACAATCTCGACATTCGCAGCATCACTTGCCACGAGCAGTGGCGAACGTCCGTCGTCGTCCTTTTCCTCAATATCTGCCCCTGCATCAATGAGCACCTCCACCACATCTGCATGATTTTCCCATACTGCAGAGACCAACGCAGACCAGTCGTCAGATATGAGATTCACGTCCACATCCTTCAAGCCCACAAGATAGCGCACAGTCTCGGTGTGTCCATGGTATGACGCAAAAATGAGACATGTGAATCCGTCGTTGTCTGTGACACGCACCCCCGCACCTGATTTTACCAACATTTTCACAACTGCAAGTGCTCCTGAATGGCAAGCCCAGTGCAGAGGCGAACGTCCCATGTCGTCCTTTGTTTCGATGTCTGCCCCTGCATCAATGAGCACCTGACACACTGCAGGGTCTGCCCACATGGCTGGACAGGCACGCCCTTCTGTATCCTCCTGCCCGTGTGGGACCATCGCCACGTTGCTGCAGACTGACTTCCAATGCTGCAAGAGGACCTCCGTGCACGCAACGTGGTCTGCGTGAACGCACTCACTCAGCAAGTTCCCGAACCCCATCTGCGTTGTCTCAACATACGGAAGAAGCAGTGCGAGGCATTCATCGTGGTTCCCTCTGCATGCCTCATGCACAGCATCCAAGACCACTGTTTTGTTGTCTGTGTCTGTTCTGAGCTTCTCAAGTCCCGTCCGCACAGCAGTCGTGTCCCCCTTCTTGGCAGCCTCCACCAAGACCTCGTCTGCAGAAAGCTTTCTTCTCGTTGGTGGGTTCTCGTCCAATGTAGTGTCCACATCCACGTGTCGCTTCGACATGGTTTTTATTTAGTATGCTGGTGGGTGGTGTGTTTTTCTCTCTCCAAATTGAGGGGTAATTATGTGGCAATTTGGCGCCTATTTTGGACGCCTAACATATTTGAGCACTTGTACACCACAGAACCTGACAACACGACTTTAACTGCACATCGGACGGCACATCATGCAAGCAGACCCCTAGCTCCTCATAGCTAGGAATGCTCCTTGGTCCTCAAAGCAGGCACACTACATGTGTGGAGGCGCCAGCCTTTGTACTAAGGGGCTAACTCTTCACTCTGCTCACAACGCCTGGGTTAAGATGTTTTCCAAACACCACGAAAATGGGTTTAAATGAATTTCCGACCTCCCCACTTTCCAATTTTGGAAAATATGAGCCCGGTCACTAATAAGGGGGCCCATTTTCGGCTGCAATGTTCCCCCAAATACGGGTTTTTTTTGTAAAATGGACCCTTGAACCCCGTTACATCGATATACCGTAACCTACTCCACCTTCGGTTACCCTTACAGGGGGCAAGGGTGCAAATAAGACCGACTCCCGACTCCTGGACCCCCAACCCCCGAACTCTGGTGCTGTACTGCTACTGTGCACTGTGAGGAAATTGATCAAAAACGAGAACTTGTACATTTCGGCAAATTGACCCCACTGCTGGACGGACGGATTCCAAAAATGCAAATGCCGCTGTAGAAAAGCTTCACCAACGTGGAAAAAAAAAAATGTCCCCACGAACATGGACACCCTACACGGCATGACACCCGGGAGAAATACGGTAGACACACCGGGAAGCAGTTGCCACCCCCTTTTTAGCAACCGTAAATAGCCGACTCCCGACTCCGACTCCCGGACCTTATTTATACCCTTGCAGGGCGGCGAAGGAAGGTTGTGGAAAAAGTATAGGTAAAACTGAAAAGGGAGAGGTAGTATTTCTGAATCATTTTTCACACAATTCATCATGCATTCAATAATTCTCAAAGTCTGTCGAAGGACTTCTCGCAAAGCCGATCCCACAAGGTGTAACCTCAGTGGGAGTGTTTAGTTCAGTTGTCGAAAACAGACACGCTATATACCTTATTGCGCAAAGACTTCCCCACGGTGCTCGAGGAGAACCTGCACCACATCTGCATGTTGCTTCTTCCTCGCACAGTCCAATGCAGTGTGGCCCAACAAATTTCTGTGGTTCACGTCCACCTCTGGCAAGCCCACAAGATAGCGCACAGTCTCGGTGTGTCCATGACGAGCCGCAACGCTGAGGCATCTGTCACTCTTGTCATCCACCTCACACACATCCGCACCTGCTTCGACCAACATCTGCACATTTTTAAGATTTCCCACCACACAAGGACAGTGCAGAGGCGTACGTCCATTGTTATTCTTTGCCTCGACGTCTGCCCCAGCGTCAATGAGCACCTCCACCACATCTGAGTGCTTCCGTAACACTGCACGGTGCAGTGAAGCGGAGCCACTGTTATTTGAGTCCTTCACGTCCACCTGTGACAGGCCGAGAAGATAGCGCACAGTCTCGGTGCGTCCATGCTCTGATGCACAAATAAGACACGTGCGTCCGTTGTTGTCTGTGACACGCACACCCGCACCTGCTTTCACCAACAACTTCACAACTGAAAGTGCTCCTGAACGGCAAGCCTAGTGCAGAGGTGAATGCCCTACGCCATTCTTTGTTTCCATGTCTGCCCCTGCATCAATGAGCACCTCCACCACAGCTGAGTACTTCTTATTAGCTGCGCAGTGCAACGCAGTGTGGCCGTGAACACCCTTGTGACCCAGGTCCACCTGTGGCAGTTTCACAAGATAGCGCACAGTCTCGGTGTGCCCACAATAGGCAGCAAGGATAAGACATGTGATTCCTTCGTTGTCTGTGACACGCACCCCCGCACCTGCTTTCACCAACAGCTTCACAATCTCTACATTCGCAGCATCACTTGCCACGAGGAGTGGCGAGCGTCCTTTATCGTCCTTTTCCTCAATATCAGCCCCTGCATCAATGAGCACCTCCACCACATCTGCATGCTTTTCACATACTGCAGAGACCAACGCAGACCAGCCGTCGTCAGATTTGTGATTCACGTCCACCTCCTTCAAGCCCACAAGATAGCGCACAGTCTCGGTGTGTCCATGGCATGACGCAAAAATAAGACATGTGTTTCCGAAGTTGTCTGTGTCACGCACCCCCGCACCTGCTTTCACCAACATTTTCACAACTGCAAGTGCTCCTGAACGGCAAGCCCAGTGCAGAGGCGGACGTCCTATGCCATCCTTTGTTTCGATGTCTGCCCCTGCATCAATGAGCACCTGACACACTGCAGGGTCCGCCCACATGGCTGGACAGGCACGCCCTTCTGTATCCTCCTGCCCGTGTGGGACCATCGCCACGTTGCTGCAGACTGACTTCCAATGCTGCAAGAGGACCTCCGTGCACGCAACGTGGTCTGCGTGCACGCACTCACTCAGCAAGTTCCCGAACCCCATCTGCGTTGTCTCAACATACGGAAGAAGCAGTGCGAGGCATTCATCGTGGTTCCCTCTGCATGCCTCGTGCACAGCATCCAAGACCACTGTTTTGTTGTCTGTGTCTGGGCTGAGCTTCTCAAGTCCCGCCTGCACAGCAGTCGTGTCCCCCTTCTTGGCGGCCTCCACCAAGACCTCGTCTGCAGAACGCTTTCTTCTCTTTGGTGGGTTCTCGTCCAATGTAGTGTCCACATCCACGTGTCGCTTCGACATGATTTTTCTTTAGTATGCTGGTGGGTGGTGTGTTTTTTCTCTCCAAATTGAGGTGCACGACAACGAGTCATTCGGACTCAACTCTTCCTGAGTCTTTGGAGTGTACAAGACACACATTAGTCGAATTCAGAGAACAATGTCACAAGACCACTGTCCAGTACTTGAGGAGGATACACTGTCTAGAGTACTGGGAAATAAGTTGAGGAACAGAATTCATTGGATAGGAGAAAAGAGAGAGAGAGAGAGAGAGGCATTTTTCATTTGTTCTGATGCACTATTGTTTTTTGGAGCCATTTTTTCTGTCTAACTTAGGCACGGCACTCAACTGTTACCTGAAGCCATCTTGTTGTATTGATGAATAACCCACCCACGTCGAGCGTCTGCAATGCGCAAAAATGCCACTTCTTGAAAAAAAATTTTGTTTTGACCTCTTTTCGTTTGTTTTCTTTTTTGGGGGAAAATGATTGAAAAGAAAAGAAACTGCAGTCACCACCCTTTGTATGAGTTCCACACGCAGCCGTCGCCTTGCCTGTTTCTCTCGGACTCCTTACTGTTGACTAGATCCTCTGTTCACCTCTCTCCGACTCAGGTGAAAAAAAGAAAGACCGCAGATGAAATGGCACTTGGCCAAATCTGTTCAGGCTACACAGTGGTGGTCAAAAAGGCTAGAAGGAGGTGGACCACAGGTTTATGTTGGCAGAAAAAAGCAAAAATAATAATAAAAGTTTTGTGAGACAATCGCATCTTCTCTCTGAGGTAACCTTAGTACACAAAGACAGCCTTCGGAATAAACCTTTTTTCTTTTCCTTTTCCCGCTCCGTCCCTTCAACAAGCCCCCGGGTCTCTCTCTCTCTCTCTCTGTCTCTCTGAAACACGCTTTAGCGGAGCAGCTTCGCTGCGTGTTTGATACAGACTACCGTTCTTTTGATTTGACATGGCACGCACACTGCTATTTGGCAGAATATTTATTTGATTTTCCTCGGGCTTTGTCCTGGTTGACCGGGGTCCGTTTATGTTTCAGTCTCTACCCTCACCAAATCACCACACCATCTTCATCAGATTTTTTGTTGGGTTTTGTTTTGGGTTGTTTCGGCTTCCACATTCGCCCCCCTCATCGTAGCGCCTATTTCGAGATAAAAGTATCCCCCTCCCCTCCTCTCCGTTTTTATCATTGCTGTTCGCCCCTCGCGGGTCTTTTAGGTACTCTCTATCTATCTCAGATCTCCTTCTTCCCCTCCCTCAGGAGGGGCATCAGCAACCCGCAGCCGTTCCCTCATGGCAGCGCACTCTGCTCCACACCGTGCTGTGTACCCTGCCCACATAATCCCCCGTGCGACAACGTTAGCCACTGCAGGGTGAAGCGGCAGGGCGAGGAAGCCGCAAAGCGCCTGAAGAAGAACAACGCAGGGTGCCCGATGTAATACTGCTGGGGAAGAGGAAGAGGAAGAGGAGGAAGAGGCCATTCTGCCGACGAGTCCCCGAGTGGCGAAATTTTTTCAAAGTTCATAAAAATACTCCTGGACCAAAACATCTCGCCAATCCCTGCCAACACGGTGAGATCGTGGAGTTTGCCCTTCTCGGCTATCGTCAGGCGTCAGGTATTGTTCACCTTCCTCCGTAAGACCTCCCCTCCCTGCACTCACTCTCTGCCAAGATGCGGCATCTGCGAAGAACGGATATGGCCTTAGTGCCGTCAATGCTTCCGTGAAGGATCCCGAGCGCCCTAAAAAGGTGCTCGTTTTTAATGAGGGAATCGATGTCGTCACGTGTGGGAGTGCTGCTCGAGGAGAACCTGCACCACATCTGCATGTTGTTTCTTCCTCGCACAGTCCAATGCAGTGTGGCCCAAAAAATTTCTGTGGTTCACGTCCACCTCTGGCAAGCCCACAAGATAACGCACAGTCTCGGTGTGTCCATAACGAGCCGCAATGCTGAGGCATCTGTCACTCTTGTTATCCACCGCACACACGTCCGCACCTGCTTCGACCAACATCTGCACAATTTCAGGATTACCCGCTACACAAGCACAGTGCAGAGGCGTACGTCCATCGTTCATTGCTTCGACGTCTGCCCCAGCGTCAATGAGCACCTTCACCACATCTGAGTGCTTCCGCAACACTGCGCGGTGCAGTGAAGTGGGGTCACTGTTATTTGAGTCATTCACATCCACCTCTGGCAGTCCCAGAAGATAGCGCACAGTCTCTGTGCGTCCATGCTCTGATGCACACATAAGACACGTGATTCCTTCGTTGTTGTCTGTGACACGCACCCCCGCACCTGCTTTCACCAACAACTTCACAACTGAAAGTACTCCTGAATGGCAAGCCCAGTACAGAAGAGGACATCCCATGTCATCCTTGGTTTCGATATCAGTCCCTGCATCAATGAGCACCTCCATCGCATCTGCGTCATTTTGATAAGCTGCGTAGAGCAACGCAGTGCAGCCGTCATTATCTTTGTGACTCACGTCCACCTGTGGCAAGCCCACAAGATAGCGCACAGTCTCGGTGTGTCCCTGAGATGATGCACACATAAGACACGTGTATCCGAAGTTGTCTGTGACACGCACCCCCGCACCTGCTTTCACCAACAACTTCACAACGTCGAGTGCTCCTGAACGGCAAGCCCAGTGCAGAGGCGAACGTCCCATGTCATTCTTTGTTTCGATGTCTGCCCCTGCATCAATGAGCACCTGACACACTGCAGGGTCCGCCCACATGGCTGGACAGGCACGCCCTTCTGTATCCTCGTGCCCGTGTGGGACCATCGCCACGTTGCTGCAGACTGACTTCCAATGCTGCAAGAGGACCTCCGTGCACGCAACGTGGTCTGCGTGCACGCACTCACTCAGCAAGTTCCCGAACCCCATCTGCGTTGTCTCAACATACGGAAGAAGCGGTGCAAGGCATTCATCGTGGTTCCCTCTGCATGCCTCGTGCACAGCATCCAAGACCACTGTTTTGTTGTCTGTGTCTGTTCTGAGCTTCTCAAGTCGCGTCCGCACAGCGGTCGTGTCCCCTTTCTTGGCAGCCTCCACCAAGACCTCGTCTGCAGAACGCTTTCTTCTCTTTGGTGGGTTCTCGTCCAATGTAGTGTCCACATCCACGTGTCGCTTCGACATGGTTTTTATTTAGTATGCTGGTGGGTGGTGTGTTGTTCTCTTCAAATTGAGGGCTAACAAACGACCCTTTAACAAAACTGCGTTGTTCCGGTTCGTTTGGGAGCACCTGGTGCGCTGCGTGTACGTATCCCTGACACTTCTTCAGACACACACGTTGTAGGGGGGTCCTAGCCGACCAAATTTCTATGGGAGGGTCTGTCGGAAAAACTATTTTGAGGTGTTGTCAAAATTTTGGGTTCACAAAAAAAAAAAAAAAAAAAAATCGAAAATGCGAAAATTCTCCGGCAATGCACCCATGCCGTGACCCCGGTTCGTTGCAGAGAAGCTTGAGAAGGTAACACGTCACTGGAAATCATGCATGATCGAAACCATGTTCGCTGGGGCTCAGCCACAAACCATCCCTGCAGCGAGTCTGAGCGACCTGGTGTGTTTCGTGTGGGGTAGGGGAGGGCTTGGATGGGAAGAATAGAGGAAATAAAAAATTGAAAAGGGTGGGGTGGTGGTATCTTTGTTGATTGAAGAAGGAAGAGAAACTAACAAAACAGAGAGTACCTGCAAATATTATACAACTTGAAAAGGCTAAAACCGGAACAAATAGAAGAGAATCGCAACAGAAAAGCTTTGGAGAGAAGGCTTGCGTAGGTTGACTCAAGAATACCTAGAAAGGCTGGTACTTTAACGGTTACCCTGATCAGCAGGCTGATGACTCAGATGAGAGGGTGTGGTATAACTTGAAACTAAAGCCAGCGCAAGAAGAGAAACAAACCAGAAAAATACAAACTGGCCTTTAATTTTAATAGGCCCTGTTCGCAAAAATCCGAAACACAAACGGGACTTAAGACGTAACCGACGACTGCAAAGTCGCCACCACAGTTAAAAAAGTGTCAACTACCTCGCGCAGGGTCTCTATCTGAGACAATCCCCCCAGTCTTTTCTTGCTTATACCCCCCTCCATTTCTCTCACTGCCGCCGTTACAGCCTCCATCAAAAAATCTGGTACGGAACACATAACGTCTCTCGCACGCTCGCACATATACCAGCCAAGGGGACAGACACAACGAAAGACCCTCGGCATGAGGCTCATCCACATGGGGGCATCACTGTCAGCGAGAGTCGCCGCCGGATCAGCAACGGAAAGGAATGATCCAAACCCAGGACTCTGCTCCGGGGGTAGGGTCAACGCATCCTCCAATGCCGCTTGCGTGACACTCCCTGACACAGAGAGTCTTTGTGAGTCCTCAATCTCGATGGACTCAGAGACCAGAACATGAGTGACGGCGGTGCTGCCCGCTGCTTTCTGCGTAGCGAGAACCTGCGCTGTCACACCCTTTCCATGCCACAACCTCCGTGACATGTTCTTGCGGGAGGTGTTTCATCTCCAGAGCAAACGTGTACTCCGCCAGCTCAGAATCAATGCGCACATCGGGTATGCTGTTGATGCCATCTTGTTGCAGGAATGGCAGGGACTTTTTCACACCCTCTACCCAGATGTGGAGCGGTTCGCGCAGCGCGGCTTCCAGAGCTTTACGAGTTCGCTTACGACTATGCAGAACGTCCGCCGCAGCTTTGCAGATTGCACGCTGATCCAGTGACATTAGGTACCCTACGAAAATGCGGCTGAAGAACTGTTGTCAAATAACTGAAACAATGACGGCAGTTTTAAGAGCGCACCGTTGCAACACCTCCAAATACACCCAAATAGTGACATTAGGTACCCTACGAAAATGCGGCTGAAGAACTGTTGTCAAATAACTGAAACAATGACGGCAGTTTTAAGAGCGCACCGTTGCAACACCTCCAAATACACCCAAATAGTGACATTAGGTACCCTACGAAAATGCGGCTGAAGAACTGTTGTCAAATAACTGAAACAATGACGGCAGATTTAAGAGCGCACCGTTGCAACACCTCCAAATACACCCAAATAGTGACATTAGGTACCCTACGAAAGTGCGCCTGAAGAACTGTTGTCAAATAACTGAAACAATGACGGCAGATTTAAGAGCGCACCGCTGTAACACCTCCAGATGTACCCAAATAGTGACATTAGGTACCCTACGAAAGTGCGCCTGAAGAACTCTTGTCAAATAACTGTAACAATGACGGCAGATTTAAGAGCGCACCGCTGCAACACCTTCAAATGTGCCCAAATAGTGACATTAGGTACCCTACGAAAATGCGGCTGAAGAACTGTTGTCAAATAACTGAAACAATGACGGCAGTTTTAAGAGCGCACCGTTGCAACACCTCCAAATACACCCAAATAGTGACATTAGGTACCCTACGAAAATGCGGCTGAAGAACTGTTGTCAAATAACTGAAACAATGACGGCAGATTTAAGAGCGCACCGTTGCAACACCTCCAAATACACCCAAATAGTGACATTAGGTACCCTACGAAAATGCGGCTGAAGAACTGTTGTCAAATAACTGAAACAATGACGGCAGTTTTAAGAGCGCACCGTTGCAACACCTCCAAATACACCCAAATAGTGACATTAGGTACCCTACGAAAATGCGGCTGAAGAACTGTTGTCAAATAACTGAAACAATGACGGCAGATTTAAGAGCGCACCGTTGCAACACCTCCAAATACACCCAAATAGTGACATTAGGTACCCTACGAAAGTGCGCCTGAAGAACTGTTGTCAAATAACTGAAACAATGACGGCAGATTTAAGAGCGCACCGCTGTAACACCTCCAGATGTACCCAAATAGTGACATTAGGTACCCTACGAAAGTGCGCCTGAAGAACTCTTGTCAAATAACTGTAACAATGACGGCAGATTTAAGAGCGCACCGCTGCAACACCTTCAAATGTGCCCAAATAGTGACATTAGGTACCCTACGAAAATGCGGCTGAAGAACTGTTGTCAAATAACTGAAACAATGACGGCAGTTTTAAGAGCGCACCGTTGCAACACCTCCAAATACACCCAAATAGTGACATTAGGTACCCTACGAAAGTGCGCCTGAAGAACTGTTGTCAAATAACTGAAACAATGACGGCAGATTTAAGAGCGCACCGCTGTAACACCTCCAGATGTACCCAAATAGTGACATTAGGTACCCTACGAAAGTGCGCCTGAAGAACTCTTGTCAAATAACTGTAACAATGACGGCAGATTTAAGAGCGCACCGCTGCAACACCTTCAAATGTGCCCAAATAGTGACATTAGGTACCCTACGAAAATGCGGCTGAAGAACTGTTGTCAAATAACTGAAACAATGACGGCCATTTTGAGAGCGCACCGTTGCAACACCTCCAAATACACCCAAATAGTGACATTAGGTACCCTACGAAAATGCGGCTGAAGAACTGTTGTCAAATAACTGAAACAATGACGGCAGTTTTAAGAGCGCACCGTTGCAACACCTCCAAATACACCCAAATAGTGACATTAGGTACCCTACGAAAGTGCGCCTGAAGAACTCTTGTCAAATAACTGTAACAATGACGGCAGATTTAAGAGCGCACCGCTGTAACACCTCCAGATGTACCCAAATAGTGACATTAGGTACCCTACGAAAGTGCGCCTAAAGAACTGTTGTCAAAAAACTGAAACAATGACGGCAGATTTAAGAGCGCGCCGTTGCAACACCTCCAAATACACCCAAATAGTGACATTAGATACCCTACGAAAATGCGGCTGAAGAACTGTTGTCAAATAACTGCAACAATGACGGCAGTTATTAGAGCGCACCGCTGTAACACCTCCAAATGTGCCCAAATAGTGACATTAGGTACCCTACGAAAATGCGCCTGAAGAACTGTTGTCAAATAACTGAAACAATGACGGCAGTTTTGAGAGCGCACCGCTGTAACACCTCCAAATACACCCAAATAGTGACATTAGGTACCCTACGAAAATGCGGCTGAAGAACTGTTGTCAAAAAACTGAAACAATGACGGCCATTTTAGGAGCGATATTAGCCTGTGTGTGACGCTGGGTTTGTGGATTTTGGTGGAAATGTGGAATTTTATGTTACACTGGGGGTAGAATACAAAATGGAAAAACATCTTTTTTTTGGACATGTTGGTGACATAACGAGGTGGGGGGGAGAATGTCTGGTATTTGACTTGAATTTTGCCAAATTTGAAAAATCATGAAAAATACGTGAAAACGCCATTGTACTCGGCCCCTTTAGAACCATGTATTTTTTTTTGTATTTTTTATGCCACAAAAACCAAAAAACAGTGGTGGGACACTGCGGGACACTGGAAAAAATGTGTTCTGGAGCAATTCCGTGTGTTTTCGGGGACTTAGGCATATTTTTTTAAAAAAATAGTTTTTCCGACAGAGCCCCGGCCTAGCTAGGACCCCCCTACACGTTGTAGGCCTACGTACTCCTTTGTGGGGAAGCAGGCATGAGAATAAGGTTAGGGGGGTGCGGGTCCGGGGTCCGGGGTCCGGGCTATTCTCACAAGGGGTGAGGTGGGGGTGAGGGGGTCTCGGTTTTTTGGAGTGCTGAACGACACGTTGGGTGTGGGGTGGGGTGAGGGGATCTCTAAGCTGACTCTAATCTATGTAAAGATTCACAAATGGGGCTTTCTCGGGACCCCTCTTGACAGCGGGGGTGCCGGACAGGCTGTCATGTACAGCTGCCTGGGGTGATGACATAGTAAAATTTCTGTTGTGGATGTGTTGGTGCTGGGAATGGGTGGGGGTGTCGGGGTTTAACAGGGTGCCGGGCAAGGTGCCGGGCAGAGTGCAAAATGAAAATACCAAAAAACACCGGCATTTGCATTTTCGGAATCCGTGCGGCCAGTGGTGGGGTCACTTTTCCAAAATGGACAAGTTCTTAGAGGGTGGGAAGGGAGCAAGAGTAGGGTAGGGGGGTGTGGGGTTCCGGGGGGCCGGGTCCGGGGTCCGGGGTCCGGGCCTTATTCTCATGCCTGTGGGGAAGAGTGAAATAAGTTGAGGAACAGAATTCATTGGATAGGAGAAAAGAGAGAGAGAGAGAGAGAGGCATTTTTCATTTGTTCTGATGCATTATTGGTGTGGCTGACGACCCCAAAATAGCAGAAAATAGCACTTTGGGGGTTTTTTTGGGTTTTGTGGCTGGGTGGTGGTGTGACTCATGTGACGAGGGAAGGCAACTTGGCCAGCCCGCAAACCCTCCCACTCCACAAACGGATCAGATGCGGCATCTGCGAAGAACGGGTATGGCTTTAGTGCCATCAATGCTTCCGTGAAGGATCCCGAGCGCCCTAAAAAGGTCGTTTTTAATGAGGGAATCGATGTCGTCACGTGAGTGATTGCGCAAAGACTTCCCCACGGTGCTCGAGGAGAACCTGCACCACACCTGAATGCTGTTCCACCCTCGCACGGTCCAATGCAGTGTGGCCCAACAAATTTCTGTGGTTCACGTCCACCTCTGGCAAGCCCACAAGATAGCGCACAGTCTCGGTGTGTCCATAACGAGCCGCAACGCTGAGGCATCTGTCACCCTTTCCATCCACCTCACACACGTCCGCACCTGCTACAACCAACATCTGCACATTTTTAAGATTTCCCACCATACAAGCACAGTGCAGAGGCGTACGTCCATCGTTCATTGCCTCGACGTCTGCCCCAGCGTCAATGAGCACCTTCACCACATCTGAGTGATTCCGCAACACTGCGCGGTACAGTGAAGTGAAGCCCCTGTTATTTGAGTCATTCACGTTCACCTGTGGCAGGCAGAGAAGATAGCGCACAGTCTCGGTATCGTCATTAGTGCGCCCCTGAAATGTTGCACGCAGAAGACATGTGTTTCCGTCGTTGTCCGTCACACCCACCCCCGCACCTGCTTTCACCAACAGCTTCATAACGTCGAGTGCTCCTAAACGGCAAGTCCAGTGCAGAGGCGAACGTCCCATGTTATCCTGCATGTCGATATCAGCCCCTGCATCAATGAGCACCTTCACCACATCTGCATGCTTTTGATCAGCTGCGCAGTGCAACGCAGTGCAGCCGTCATTATCTTTGTGACTCACGTCCACCTGTGGCAAGCCCACAAGATAGCGCACAGTATCGGTGCGTCCACGCTCTGATGCACACATAAGACACGTGCGTCCTTTGTTGTCTGTGACACGCACCCCCGCACCTGCTTTCACCAACAGCTTCACAACATCAAGTGCCCCTGAATGGCAAGCCCAGTGCAGAGGCGGACATCCCGTGTCGTCCTTGGTTTCGATATCAGCGACTGCCTCAATGAGCACCTCCACCACATCTACATCATTTTGATCAGCTGCGCAGTGCAACGCAGTATGGCTGTCATTATCCTTGTGACTCACGTCCACCCCCGGCAAGCCCACAAGATAGCGCACAGTCTCGGTGTACCCAGAATAGGCCGCAAGGATAAGACACGTGTTTCCGTCGTTGTCTGTGACACACACTCCTGCATCTGCTTTCACCAACAACTTCACAACGTCAAGTGCTCCTGAACGGCAAGCACAGTGCAGAGGCGAACGTCCCGTGTCATCCATTGCTTCGATATCAGCCCCTGCATCAATGAGCACCTCCACCACATCTGAGTGATTTTGATCAGCTGCGCAGTGCAACGCAGTGCAGCCGTCATTATCCTTGTGACTCAGGTCCACCTCTGGCAAGCCCACAAGATAGCGCACAGTATCGGTGTGTCCAGAATAGGCCGCAAATACAAGACATGTGTTCCCGTCGTTGTCTGCGACACACACCCCCGCACCTGCTCTCACCAACATTTTCACAATCTCGACATTCGCGACACAACTTGCCACGAGCAGTGGCGAACGTCCATCGTCGTCCTCTCCCTCGATGTCTGCCCCTGCATCAATGAGAACCTTCACCACATCTGAGTGATTTTCACATACTGCAGAGAAAATCGCAGAGCGGTTCTCGCATTTGTGATTCACGTCCACATCCTTCAAACCCACAAGATAGCGCACAGTCTCGGTGTGTCCCTGAGATGATGCACACATAAGACACGTGTATCCGAAGTTGTCTGTGACACGCACCCCCGCACCTGCTTTCACCAACAACTTCACAACCGCAAGTGCTCCTGAACGGCAAGCCCAGTGCAGAGGCGAACGTCCCATGTCATTCTTTGTTTCGATGTCTGCCCCTGCATCAATGAGCACCTGACACACTGCAGGGTCTGCCCACATGGCTGGACAGGCACGCCTTTCTGTATCCTCTTGCCCGTGTGGGACCATCGCCATGTTGCTGCAGACTGACTTCCAATGCTGCAAGAGGACCTCCGTGCACGCAACGTGGTCTGCGTCGACACACTCACTCAGCAAGTTCCCGAACCCCATCTGCGTTGTCTCAACATACGGAAGAAGCAGTGCGAGGCATTCATCGTGGTTCCCTCTGCATGCCTCGTGCACAGCATCCAAGACCACTGTTTTGTTGTCTGTGTCTGTTCTGAGCTTCTCAAGTCCCGCCCGCACAGCAGTCGTGTCCCCCTTCTTGGCAGCCTCCACCAAGACCTCGTCTGCAGAAAGCTTTCTTCTCGTTGGGTTCTCGTCCAATGTAGTGTCCACATCCACGTGTCGCTTCGACATGGTTTTTATTTAGTATGCTGGTGGGTGGTGTGTTTTTCTCTCCAAATTGAGGGCTAACAAACGACCCTTTAACAAAACTGAGTTGTTCCGGTTCGTTTGGGAGCACCTGGTGCGCTGCGTGTACGTATCCCTGACACTTCGTCAGACACACACACGTTGAAGGGCCTACGTACTCCTTTGCGGGGAAGAGTGAAATAAGTTGGAACAGAATTCATTGGATAGGAGAAAAGAGAGAGAGAGAGAGAGAGAGATATTGTTTTTTGGGGCCATTTTTTTTCTGTCTAACTTAGGCACGGCACTGAACTGTTACCCGAAGCCATCTTGTTGTATTGATGAATAACCCACCAACGTCGAGCTTCATTCTTGTCATGCGCAAAAAATGCCACTTCTTGAAAGGGTTTGGCTTCTTTTTTCGTTTGTTTTCTTTTTTAGGGTAATGCAGGGCTTTCCGCAGGATTTGGGGTTTTGGCCTTCCAGGGGGGCCAGCCAAAAAAAAAAGGTGGAAAAAAATAAGTACGCGCCTTGTTGTCAGGGCTCTCGTCAATGACCCCTACGGGGTGATTTGGGCCCCGAGCTTTCCCCATAAAAGCGGTCGCTTCGTGCACGCGACTCCCTGCCAGTGCCGAGAGGTGACGCGCTTTCCCCCCTCTGATGCACAAAATCGTGGAAGGCGCGAGGGTGGGAGGGTGAACCACAAGCCGCAGGGAGTGTCAGACTTCTTATCAGTAACCACAGTACATCTATAAAAGAAGCGCCGGTCCTGGCACCCAAAGGTTCCAGGCGAAGCCACAGTACGCAACATTTTAGATCTCCTCCGTCTTCCAACCCTCATAATTGAATGAGATTGACACGACTTCTCCTTCTTCTTGTACACAACCTCAGATGTCTCTGATGGTGGACGTTTGCCTGCAACTGACGCGAACACAGGGTTCGCGGTTGCCTCCCGTTGTTGGCTTATTTGTGAGAGGAGCAGGGGAAGCTGGAACCGTACTTTATGCCTGTATTTGAACGTACGGGGACAGGACGGTACGAAAAAATGCAAAAAATCTGGAAAAGTCCAAATAGGAAGCCTCAGAATGCTCAAGCGCAGGCTGGTCCCCATATCTTTTCATTCTCCCCCCTGCGGAAAGCCCTGGGAATGATTGAAAAGACATGAAAAGTGCAGTCACCACCCTTTGTCTGATTTCCACACGCAGCCGTCGCCTTGCCTGTTTCTCTCGGACTCCGTACTGTCGACTAGATCCTCTGTTCACCTCTCTCCGACTCAGGTGAAAAAAAGAAAGACCGGAGATGAAATGGTAGGCATGTTCAGGCAATTCTCAAAGTCTGTCGAATGACTTCTCGCAATGCCGATCCCACAAGGTGTAACCTCAGTGGGAGTGTTTAGTTCAGTTGCCGAAAACAGACACGCACAATATACCTTATTATGCAAAGACTTCCCCACGGTGCTCGAGGAGAACCTGCACCACATCTGCATGCTGTTTCACCCTCGCACAGTCCAATGCAGTGTGGCCCAACAAATTTCTGTGGTTCACGTCCACCTCTGGCAAGCCCACAAGATAGCGCACAGTCTCGGTGTGTCCATGACGAGCCGCAACGCTGAGGCATCTGTCACTCTTGTCATCCACCGCACACACGTCCGCACCTGCTTCGACCAACATCTGCACATTTTCAGGATATTCCACCGTACAAGCACAGTGCAGAGGCGTACGTCCCTTGCTGTCCTTTGCATCGACGTCTGCCCCAGCGTCAATGAGCACCTTCACCACATCTGAGTGCTTCCGTAACACTGCGCGGTGCACTGAAGTGTAACCCCTGTTACCTGAGTTATTCGCGTCCACCTGTGGCAGGCAGAGAAGATAGCGCACAGTCTCGGTGCGTCCATGCTCTGATGCACACATAAGACACGTGCGTCCGTCGTTGTCTGTGACACGCACACCCGCACCTGCTTTCACCAACAGCTTCACAACTGAAAGTGCTCCTGAACGGCAAGCCTCGTGAAGAGGTGAACGCCCCGTATCAACCATTATTCCGAATATTGCGAAACCTGCCCCTGCATCAATGAGTACTTCCACCACAGCTGCATGCTTTTGACGCACTGCAGAGAAAATCGCAGACCAGCCGTCATTACCCTTGTGATTCACGTCCACCTGTGGCAAGCCCAAGATAGCGCACAGTCTCGGTGTGTCCACAATAGGCAGCAAGGATAAGACATGTGTAACCTTCGTTGTCTGTGACACGCACCCCCGCACCTGCTTTCACCAACAGCTTCACAACGTCAAGTGCTCCAGAATGACAAGCCACGATAAGAGGCGGACGTCCAAGTTCATTCTTTATTTCGATATCTGCCCCTGCATCAATTAGCACCTTCACCACATCCGCATGTTGTGCACCTGCTGCGCAGTGCAACGCAGTGTAGCTCTCATTATCCTTGTGCCTCAGGTCCACCTGTGGCAGGTTCACAAGATAGCGCACAGTCTCAGTGCGTCCATGCTCTGATGCACGAATAAGACATGTGTAACCTTTGTTGTCTGTGACACGCACCCCCGCACCTGCTTTCACCAACAGCTTCACAACGTCAAGTGCTCCTGAACGGCAAGCCCAGTGCAGAGGCGAACGTCCCATGTAGTCCTTTGTTTCGATGTCTGCCCCTGCATCAATGAGCACCTGACACACTGCAGGGTCTGCCCACATGGCTGGACAGGCACGCCTTTCTGTATCCTCTTGCCCGTGTGGGACCATCACCATGTTGCTGCAGACTGACTTCCAATGCTGCAAGAGGACCTCCGTGCACGCAACGTGGTCTGCGTCGACACATTCACTCAGCAAGTTCCCGAACCCCATCTGCGTTGTCTCAACATACGGAAGAAGCAGTGCGAGGCATTCATCGTGGTTCCCTCTGCATGCCTCGTGCACAGCATCCAAGACCACTGTTTTGTTGTCTGTGTCTGTTCTGAGCTTCTCAAGTCCCGCCCGCACAGCAGTCGTGTCCCCCTTCTTGGCAGCCTCCACCAAGACCTCGTCTGCAGAAAGCTTTCTTCTCTTTGGTGGGTTCTCGTGCAATGTAGTGTCCACATCCACGTGTCGCTTCGACATGGTTTTTATTTAGTATGCTGGTGGGTGGTGTGTTTTTCTCTCCAAATTGAGGGCTAACAAACGACCCTTTAACAAAACTGAGTTGTTCCGGTTCGTTTGGAGCACCTGGTGCGCTGCGTGTACGTATCCCTGACACTTCTTCAGACACACACACGTTGTAGGACCTACGTACTCCTTTGCGGGGAAGAGTGAAATAAGTTGAGGAACAGAATTCATTGGATAGGAGAAAAGAGAGAGGGGGAGGGAGGGAGGCATTTTCATTTGTTCTGATGCACTATTGTTTTTGGGACCATTTTTTCTGTCTAACTTAGTAAGCAGGGCTTCCGCTTGGTTTTTGGTCTCAAAATTTGGTCCCCCCGCTTTTGCCGAGCCGTCGCGACTCCCTGCACCCACGAGGAGAGGGGAAGGAGGTGGGCGCCGCAGGCGAAATAAAATTGCACTATTCGCAGTTTTGCCAATATGCTTTTGTTTTAATGAAGACAGTAAGAGCGCCGCAGGCGCATGGTACGCTACTTTTGCCCTATTTTCTTTTGCTTGTGAAGGAAGCTGAGACGGTGATGAGATGGTGTTTGTTGGGTGCAGAAAATTTGAAGAGTCGCACAAAACCTTGGGACGCCAGTTGATTGTGCGCTGGTGGAAAACTACACTTTGTATGAGTTCCACACGCAGCCGTCGCCTTGCCTGTTTCTCTCGGACTCCTTACTGTCGACTAGATGCTCTGTTCACCTCTCCGACTCAGGTGAAAAAAAGAAAGACCGCAGATGAAATGGCACTTGGCCAAATCTGTTCAGGCTACACAGTGGTGGTCAAAAAGGCTAGAAGGGTGTGGACCACAGGTTTATGTTGGCAGAAAAAAGCAAAAATAATAATAAAAGTTTTGTGAGACAATCGCATCTTCTCTCTGAGGTAACCTTAGTACACAAAGACAGCCTTCGGAATAAACCTTTTTTCTTTTCCTTTTCCCGCTCCGTCCCTTCAACAAGCCCCCGGGTCTCTCTCTCTCTCTGTCTCGCTGAAACACGCTTTAGCGGAGCAGCTTCGCTGCGTGTTTGATACAGACTACCGTTCTTTTGATTTGATATGGCACGCACACTGCTATTTGGCAGAATATTTATTTGATTTTCCTCAGGCTTTGTCCTGGTTGACCGGGGTCCGTTTATGTTTCAGTCTCTACCCTCACCAAATCACCACACCATCTTCATCAGATTTTTTGTTGGGTTTTGTTTTGGGTTGTTTCGGCTTCCACATTCGCCCCCCTCATCGTAGCGCCTATTTCGAGATAAAAGTATCCCCCTCCCCTCCTCTCCGTTTTTATCATTGCTGTTCGCCCCTCGCGGGTCTTTTAGGTACTCTCTATCTATCTCAGATCTCCTTCTTCCCCTCCCTCAGGAGGGGCATCAGCAACCCTGAAGCGGCAGGGCGAGGAAGCCGCAAAGCGCCTGAAGAAGAACAACGCAGGGTGCCCGATGTAATACTGCTGGGGAAGAGGAAGAGGAGGAGGAGGAAGAAACCATTCTGCCGACGAGTCCCCGAGTGGCGAAATTTTTTTAAAGTTCATAAAAATACTCCTGGACCAAAACATCTCGCCAATCCCTGCCAGCACGGTGAGAGCGTGGAGTTTGCCCTTCTCGGCTATCGTCAGGCGTCAGGTGTTCACCTTCCTCCGTAAGACCTCCCCTCCCTGCACTCACTCTCTGCCAAGATGCGGCATCTGCGAAGAACGGGTGTGGCCTTAGTGCCGTCAATGCTTCCGTGAAGGATCCCGAGCGCCCTAAAAAGGTGCTCGTTTTTAATGAGGGAATCGATGTCGTCACGTGTGGGAGTGCTGCTCGAGGAGAACCTGCACCACATCTGCATGTTGTTTCTTCCTCGCACAGTCCAATGCAGTGTGGCCCAACAAATTTCTGTGGTTCACGTCCACCTCTGGCAAGCCCACAAGATAACGCACAGTCTCGGTGTGTCCATAACGAGCCGCAATGCTGAGGCATCTGTCACTCTTGTTATCCACCGCACACACGTCCGCACCTGCTTCGACCAACATCTGCACAATTTCAGGATTACCCGCTACACAAGCACAGTGCAGAGGCGTACGTCCATCGTTCATTGCTTCGACGTCTGCCCCAGCGTCAATGAGCACCTTCACCACATCTGAGTGCTTCCGCAACACTGCGCGGTGCAGTGAAGTGGGGCCACTGTTATTTGAGTCATTCACGTCCACCTCTGGCAGTCCCAGAAGATAGCGCACAGTCTCTGTGCGTCCATGCTCTGATGCACACATAAGACACGTGATTCCTTCGTTGTCTGTGACACGCACCCCCGCACCTGCTTTCACCAACAGCTTCACAACTGAAAGTACTCCTGAATGGCAAGCCCAGTACAGAAGAGGACATCCCGTGTCGTCCATTGCTTCGATATCAGCGCCTGCATCAATGAGCACCTCCATCGCATCTGCATCATTTTGATCAGCTGCGCAGTGCAACGCAGTGCAGCCGTCATTATCTTTGTGACTCACGTCCACCTGTGGCAAGCCCACAAGATAGCGCACAGTCTCGGTGTGTCCAGAATGGGCCGCAATGATAAGACATGTGTTTTCTTCGTTGTCTGTGACACGCACCCCCGCACCTGCTTTCACCAACAACTTCACCACGTCAAGTGTTCCTGAACGGCAAGCCACGTGAAGAGGCGAACGTCCCGTGCAGTCCTTTGCTTCGATATCAGCCCCTGCATCAATGAGCACCACCACCACATCGGAGTGCTTTTCATCAGCTGCGCAGTGCAACGCAGTGAAGCCGTCCCTATCCTTGTGACCCAGGTCCACCTCTGGCAAGCCCACAAGATGGCGCACAGTCTCGGTGTGTCCACAATGGGCCGCAAGGATAAGACATGTGTTTTCTTCGTTGTCTGCGACACGCACCCCCGCACCTGCTTTCACCAACATTTTCACAATCTCGACATTCGCAACACAACTTGCTATGAGCAGTGGCGAACGTCCATCGTCGTCCTCTCCCTCGATGTCTGCCCCTGCATCAATGAGCACCTTCACCACATCTGCATGATTTTCACATACTGCAGAGACCAACGCAGAGCAGCTGTAGTAGCCTTTGTTATTCAGGTCCACATCCTCCAAACCCACAAGATAGCGCACAGTCTCGGTGTGTCCCTGAGATGATGCACACATAAGACACGTGTTTCCGAAGTTGTCTGTGACACGCACCCACGCACCTGCTTTCACCAACAGCTTCACAACTGCAAGTGCTCCTGAACGGCAAGCCCAGTGCAGAGGCGAACGTCCCATGTCGTCCTTTGTTTCGATGTCTGCCCCTGCATCAATGAGCACCTGACACACTGCAGGGTCTGCCCACATGGCTGGACAGGCACGCCTTTCTGTATCCTCTTGCCCGTGTGGGACCATCGCCATGTTGCTGCAGACTGACTTCCAATGCTGCAAGAGGACCTCCGTGCACGCAACGTGGTCTGCGTCGACACACTCACTCAGCAAGTTCCCGAACCCCATCTGCGTTGTCTCAACATACGGAAGAAGCAGTGCGAGGCATTCATCGTGGTTCCCTCTGCATGCCTCGTGCACAGTATCCAAGAACACTGTTTTGTTGTCTGTGTCTGGGCTGAGCTTCTCAAGTCCCGCCCGCACAGCAGTCGTGTCCCCCTTCTTGGCAGCCTCCACCAAGACCTCGTCTGCAGAAAGCTTTCTTCTCTTTGGTGGGTTCTCGTCCAATGTAGTGTCCACATCCACGTGTCGCTTCGACATGGTTTTTATTTAGTATGCTGGTGGGTGGTGTGTTTTTCTCTCCAAATTGAGGGCTAACAAACGACCCTTTAACAAAACTGAGTTGTTCCGGTTCGTTCGGTACACCTGGTGCGCTGCGTGTACGTATCCCTGACACTTCTTCAGACACACACACGTTGTAGGCCTACGTACTCCTTTGTGGGGAAGAGTGAAATAAGTTGAGGAACAGAATTCATTGGATAGGAGAAAAGAGAGAGAGAGAGAGAGAGGCATTTTTCATTTGTTCTGATGCATTATTGGTGTGGCTGACGACCCCAAAATAGCAGAAAATAGCACTTTGGGGGGGTTTTTTTGGGTTTGGTGGCTGGGTGGTGGTGTGCTCATGCGACGAGGGAAGGCAACTTGGCCAGCCCGCAAACCCTCCCACTCCACAAACGGATCAGATGCGGAATCTGCGAAGAACGGGTATGGCTTTAGTGCCATCAATGCTTCCGTGAAGGATCCCGAGCGCCCTAAAAAGGTCGTTTTTAATGAGGGAATCGATGTCGTCACGTGAGTGATTGCGCAAAGACTTCCCCACGGTGCTCGAGGAGAACCTGCACCACACCTGAATGCTGTTCCACCCTCGCACGGTCCAATGCAGTGTGGCCCAACAAATTTCTGTGGTTCACGTCCACCTCTGGCAAGCCCACAAGATAGCGCACAGTCTCGGTGTGTCCATGACGAGCCGCAACGCTGAGGCATCTGTCACCCTTTCCATCCACCTCACACACGTCCGCACCTGCTTCGACCAACATCTGCACATTTTTAAGATTTCCCACCATACAAGCACAGTGCAGAGGCGTACGTCCATCGTTCATTGCCTCGACGTCTGCCCCAGCGTCAATGAGCACCTTCACCACATCTGAGTGATTCCGCAACACTGCGCGGTACAGTGAAGTGAAGCCCCTGTTATTTGAGTCATTCACGTTCACCTGTGGCAGGCAGAGAAGATAGCGCACAGTCTCGGTATCGTCATTAGTGCGCCCCTGAAATGTTGCACGCAGAAGACATGTGTTTCCGTCGTTGTCCGTCACACCCACCCCCGCACCTGCTTTCACCAACAGCTTCATAACGTCGAGTGCTCCTAAACGGCAAGTCCAGTGCAGAGGCGAACGTCCCATGTTATCCTGCATGTCGATATCAGCCCCTGCATCAATGAGCACCTTCACCACATCTGCATGCTTTTGATCAGCTGCGCAGTGCAACGCAGTGCAGCCGTCATTATCTTTGTGACTCACGTCCACCTGTGGCAAGCCCACAAGATAGCGCACAGTATCGGTGCGTCCACGCTCTGATGCACACATAAGACACGTGCGTCCTTTGTTGTCTGTGACACGCACCCCCGCACCTGCTTTCACCAACAGCTTCACAACATCAAGTGCCCCTGAATGGCAAGCCCAGTGCAGAGGCGGACATCCCGTGTCGTCCTTGGTTTCGATATCAGCGACTGCCTCAATGAGCACCTCCACCACATCTACATCATTTTGATCAGCTGCGCAGTGCAACGCAGTATGGCTGTCATTATCCTTGTGACTCACGTCCACCCCCGGCAAGCCCACAAGATAGCGCACAGTCTCGGTGTACCCAGAATAGGCCGCAAGGATAAGACACGTGTTTCCGTCGTTGTCTGTGACACACACTCCTGCATCTGCTTTCACCAACAACTTCACAACGTCAAGTGCTCCTGAACGGCAAGCACAGTGCAGAGGCGAACGTCCCGTGTCATCCATTGCTTCGATATCAGCCCCTGCATCAATGAGCACCTCCACCACATCTGAGTGATTTTGATCAGCTGCGCAGTGCAACGCAGTGCAGCCGTCATTATCCTTGTGACTCAGGTCCACCTCTGGCAAGCCCACAAGATAGCGCACAGTATCGGTGTGTCCAGAATAGGCCGCAAATACAAGACATGTGTTCCCGTCGTTGTCTGCGACACACACCCCCGCACCTGCTCTCACCAACATTTTCACAATCTCGACATTCGCGACACAACTTGCCACGAGCAGTGGCGAACGTCCATCGTCGTCCTCTCCCTCGATGTCTGCCCCTGCATCAATGAGAACCTTCACCACATCTGAGTGATTTTCACATACTGCAGAGAAAATCGCAGAGCGGTTCTCGCATTTGTGATTCACGTCCACATCCTTCAAACCCACAAGATAGCGCACAGTCTCGGTGTGTCCCTGAGATGATGCACACATAAGACACGTGTATCCGAAGTTGTCTGTGACACGCACCCCCGCACCTGCTTTCACCAACAACTTCACAACCGCAAGTGCTCCTGAACGGCAAGCCCAGTGCAGAGGCGAACGTCCCATGTCATTCTTTGTTTCGATGTCTGCCCCTGCATCAATGAGCACCTGACACACTGCAGGGTCTGCCCACATGGCTGGACAGGCACGCCTTTCTGTATCCTCTTGCCCGTGTGGGACCATCGCCATGTTGCTGCAGACTGACTTCCAATGCTGCAAGAGGACCTCCGTGCACGCAACGTGGTCTGCGTCGACACACTCACTCAGCAAGTTCCCGAACCCCATCTGCGTTGTCTCAACATACGGAAGAAGCAGTGCGAGGCATTCATCGTGGTTCCCTCTGCATGCCTCGTGCACAGCATCCAAGACCACTGTTTTGTTGTCTGTGTCTGTTCTGAGCTTCTCAAGTCCCGCCCGCACAGCAGTCGTGTCCCCCTTCTTGGCAGCCTCCACCAAGACCTCGTCTGCAGAAAGCTTTCTTCTCGTTGGGTTCTCGTCCAATGTAGTGTCCACATCCACGTGTCGCTTCGACATGGTTTTTATTTAGTATGCTGGTGGGTGGTGTGTTTTTCTCTCCAAATTGAGGGCTAACAAACGACCCTTTAACAAAACTGAGTTGTTCCGGTTCGTTTGGGAGCACCTGGTGCGCTGCGTGTACGTATCCCTGACACTTCGTCAGACACACACACGTTGAAGGGCCTACGTACTCCTTTGCGGGGAAGAGTGAAATAAGTTGGAACAGAATTCATTGGATAGGAGAAAAGAGAGAGAGAGAGAGAGAGAGATATTGTTTTTTGGGGCCATTTTTTTTCTGTCTAACTTAGGCACGGCACTGAACTGTTACCCGAAGCCATCTTGTTGTATTGATGAATAACCCACCAACGTCGAGCTTCATTCTTGTCATGCGCAAAAAATGCCACTTCTTGAAAGGGTTTGGCTTCTTTTTTCGTTTGTTTTCTTTTTTAGGGTAATGCAGGGCTTTCCGCAGGATTTGGGGTTTTGGCCTTCCAGGGGGGCCAGCCAAAAAAAAAAGGTGGAAAAAAATAAGTACGCGCCTTGTTGTCAGGGCTCTCGTCAATGACCCCTACGGGGTGATTTGGGCCCCGAGCTTTCCCCATAAAAGCGGTCGCTTCGTGCACGCGACTCCCTGCCAGTGCCGAGAGGTGACGCGCTTTCCCCCCTCTGATGCACAAAATCGTGGAAGGCGCGAGGGTGGGAGGGTGAACCACAAGCCGCAGGGAGTGTCAGACTTCTTATCAGTAACCACAGTACATCTATAAAAGAAGCGCCGGTCCTGGCACCCAAAGGTTCCAGGCGAAGCCACAGTACGCAACATTTTAGATCTCCTCCGTCTTCCAACCCTCATAATTGAATGAGATTGACACGACTTCTCCTTCTTCTTGTACACAACCTCAGATGTCTCTGATGGTGGACGTTTGCCTGCAACTGACGCGAACACAGGGTTCGCGGTTGCCTCCCGTTGTTGGCTTATTTGTGAGAGGAGCAGGGGAAGCTGGAACCGTACTTTATGCCTGTATTTGAACGTACGGGGACAGGACGGTACGAAAAAATGCAAAAAATCTGGAAAAGTCCAAATAGGAAGCCTCAGAATGCTCAAGCGCAGGCTGGTCCCCATATCTTTTCATTCTCCCCCCTGCGGAAAGCCCTGGGAATGATTGAAAAGACATGAAAAGTGCAGTCACCACCCTTTGTCTGATTTCCACACGCAGCCGTCGCCTTGCCTGTTTCTCTCGGACTCCGTACTGTCGACTAGATCCTCTGTTCACCTCTCTCCGACTCAGGTGAAAAAAAGAAAGACCGGAGATGAAATGGTAGGCATGTTCAGGCAATTCTCAAAGTCTGTCGAATGACTTCTCGCAATGCCGATCCCACAAGGTGTAACCTCAGTGGGAGTGTTTAGTTCAGTTGCCGAAAACAGACACGCACAATATACCTTATTATGCAAAGACTTCCCCACGGTGCTCGAGGAGAACCTGCACCACATCTGCATGCTGTTTCACCCTCGCACAGTCCAATGCAGTGTGGCCCAACAAATTTCTGTGGTTCACGTCCACCTCTGGCAAGCCCACAAGATAGCGCACAGTCTCGGTGTGTCCATGACGAGCCGCAACGCTGAGGCATCTGTCACTCTTGTCATCCACCGCACACACGTCCGCACCTGCTTCGACCAACATCTGCACATTTTCAGGATATTCCACCGTACAAGCACAGTGCAGAGGCGTACGTCCCTTGCTGTCCTTTGCATCGACGTCTGCCCCAGCGTCAATGAGCACCTTCACCACATCTGAGTGCTTCCGTAACACTGCGCGGTGCACTGAAGTGTAACCCCTGTTACCTGAGTTATTCGCGTCCACCTGTGGCAGGCAGAGAAGATAGCGCACAGTCTCGGTGCGTCCATGCTCTGATGCACACATAAGACACGTGCGTCCGTCGTTGTCTGTGACACGCACACCCGCACCTGCTTTCACCAACAGCTTCACAACTGAAAGTGCTCCTGAACGGCAAGCCTCGTGAAGAGGTGAACGCCCCGTATCAACCATTATTCCGAATATTGCGAAACCTGCCCCTGCATCAATGAGTACTTCCACCACAGCTGCATGCTTTTGACGCACTGCAGAGAAAATCGCAGACCAGCCGTCATTACCCTTGTGATTCACGTCCACCTGTGGCAAGCCCAAGATAGCGCACAGTCTCGGTGTGTCCACAATAGGCAGCAAGGATAAGACATGTGTAACCTTCGTTGTCTGTGACACGCACCCCCGCACCTGCTTTCACCAACAGCTTCACAACGTCAAGTGCTCCAGAATGACAAGCCACGATAAGAGGCGGACGTCCAAGTTCATTCTTTATTTCGATATCTGCCCCTGCATCAATTAGCACCTTCACCACATCCGCATGTTGTGCACCTGCTGCGCAGTGCAACGCAGTGTAGCTCTCATTATCCTTGTGCCTCAGGTCCACCTGTGGCAGGTTCACAAGATAGCGCACAGTCTCAGTGCGTCCATGCTCTGATGCACGAATAAGACATGTGTAACCTTTGTTGTCTGTGACACGCACCCCCGCACCTGCTTTCACCAACAGCTTCACAACGTCAAGTGCTCCTGAACGGCAAGCCCAGTGCAGAGGCGAACGTCCCATGTAGTCCTTTGTTTCGATGTCTGCCCCTGCATCAATGAGCACCTGACACACTGCAGGGTCTGCCCACATGGCTGGACAGGCACGCCTTTCTGTATCCTCTTGCCCGTGTGGGACCATCACCATGTTGCTGCAGACTGACTTCCAATGCTGCAAGAGGACCTCCGTGCACGCAACGTGGTCTGCGTCGACACATTCACTCAGCAAGTTCCCGAACCCCATCTGCGTTGTCTCAACATACGGAAGAAGCAGTGCGAGGCATTCATCGTGGTTCCCTCTGCATGCCTCGTGCACAGCATCCAAGACCACTGTTTTGTTGTCTGTGTCTGTTCTGAGCTTCTCAAGTCCCGCCCGCACAGCAGTCGTGTCCCCCTTCTTGGCAGCCTCCACCAAGACCTCGTCTGCAGAAAGCTTTCTTCTCTTTGGTGGGTTCTCGTGCAATGTAGTGTCCACATCCACGTGTCGCTTCGACATGGTTTTTATTTAGTATGCTGGTGGGTGGTGTGTTTTTCTCTCCAAATTGAGGGCTAACAAACGACCCTTTAACAAAACTGAGTTGTTCCGGTTCGTTTGGAGCACCTGGTGCGCTGCGTGTACGTATCCCTGACACTTCTTCAGACACACACACGTTGTAGGACCTACGTACTCCTTTGCGGGGAAGAGTGAAATAAGTTGAGGAACAGAATTCATTGGATAGGAGAAAAGAGAGAGGGGGAGGGAGGGAGGCATTTTCATTTGTTCTGATGCACTATTGTTTTTGGGACCATTTTTTCTGTCTAACTTAGTAAGCAGGGCTTCCGCTTGGTTTTTGGTCTCAAAATTTGGTCCCCCCGCTTTTGCCGAGCCGTCGCGACTCCCTGCACCCACGAGGAGAGGGGAAGGAGGTGGGCGCCGCAGGCGAAATAAAATTGCACTATTCGCAGTTTTGCCAATATGCTTTTGTTTTAATGAAGACAGTAAGAGCGCCGCAGGCGCATGGTACGCTACTTTTGCCCTATTTTCTTTTGCTTGTGAAGGAAGCTGAGACGGTGATGAGATGGTGTTTGTTGGGTGCAGAAAATTTGAAGAGTCGCACAAAACCTTGGGACGCCAGTTGATTGTGCGCTGGTGGAAAACTACACTTTGTATGAGTTCCACACGCAGCCGTCGCCTTGCCTGTTTCTCTCGGACTCCTTACTGTCGACTAGATGCTCTGTTCACCTCTCCGACTCAGGTGAAAAAAAGAAAGACCGCAGATGAAATGGCACTTGGCCAAATCTGTTCAGGCTACACAGTGGTGGTCAAAAAGGCTAGAAGGGTGTGGACCACAGGTTTATGTTGGCAGAAAAAAGCAAAAATAATAATAAAAGTTTTGTGAGACAATCGCATCTTCTCTCTGAGGTAACCTTAGTACACAAAGACAGCCTTCGGAATAAACCTTTTTTCTTTTCCTTTTCCCGCTCCGTCCCTTCAACAAGCCCCCGGGTCTCTCTCTCTCTCTGTCTCGCTGAAACACGCTTTAGCGGAGCAGCTTCGCTGCGTGTTTGATACAGACTACCGTTCTTTTGATTTGATATGGCACGCACACTGCTATTTGGCAGAATATTTATTTGATTTTCCTCAGGCTTTGTCCTGGTTGACCGGGGTCCGTTTATGTTTCAGTCTCTACCCTCACCAAATCACCACACCATCTTCATCAGATTTTTTGTTGGGTTTTGTTTTGGGTTGTTTCGGCTTCCACATTCGCCCCCCTCATCGTAGCGCCTATTTCGAGATAAAAGTATCCCCCTCCCCTCCTCTCCGTTTTTATCATTGCTGTTCGCCCCTCGCGGGTCTTTTAGGTACTCTCTATCTATCTCAGATCTCCTTCTTCCCCTCCCTCAGGAGGGGCATCAGCAACCCTGAAGCGGCAGGGCGAGGAAGCCGCAAAGCGCCTGAAGAAGAACAACGCAGGGTGCCCGATGTAATACTGCTGGGGAAGAGGAAGAGGAGGAGGAGGAAGAAACCATTCTGCCGACGAGTCCCCGAGTGGCGAAATTTTTTTAAAGTTCATAAAAATACTCCTGGACCAAAACATCTCGCCAATCCCTGCCAGCACGGTGAGAGCGTGGAGTTTGCCCTTCTCGGCTATCGTCAGGCGTCAGGTGTTCACCTTCCTCCGTAAGACCTCCCCTCCCTGCACTCACTCTCTGCCAAGATGCGGCATCTGCGAAGAACGGGTGTGGCCTTAGTGCCGTCAATGCTTCCGTGAAGGATCCCGAGCGCCCTAAAAAGGTGCTCGTTTTTAATGAGGGAATCGATGTCGTCACGTGTGGGAGTGCTGCTCGAGGAGAACCTGCACCACATCTGCATGTTGTTTCTTCCTCGCACAGTCCAATGCAGTGTGGCCCAACAAATTTCTGTGGTTCACGTCCACCTCTGGCAAGCCCACAAGATAACGCACAGTCTCGGTGTGTCCATAACGAGCCGCAATGCTGAGGCATCTGTCACTCTTGTTATCCACCGCACACACGTCCGCACCTGCTTCGACCAACATCTGCACAATTTCAGGATTACCCGCTACACAAGCACAGTGCAGAGGCGTACGTCCATCGTTCATTGCTTCGACGTCTGCCCCAGCGTCAATGAGCACCTTCACCACATCTGAGTGCTTCCGCAACACTGCGCGGTGCAGTGAAGTGGGGCCACTGTTATTTGAGTCATTCACGTCCACCTCTGGCAGTCCCAGAAGATAGCGCACAGTCTCTGTGCGTCCATGCTCTGATGCACACATAAGACACGTGATTCCTTCGTTGTCTGTGACACGCACCCCCGCACCTGCTTTCACCAACAGCTTCACAACTGAAAGTACTCCTGAATGGCAAGCCCAGTACAGAAGAGGACATCCCGTGTCGTCCATTGCTTCGATATCAGCGCCTGCATCAATGAGCACCTCCATCGCATCTGCATCATTTTGATCAGCTGCGCAGTGCAACGCAGTGCAGCCGTCATTATCTTTGTGACTCACGTCCACCTGTGGCAAGCCCACAAGATAGCGCACAGTCTCGGTGTGTCCAGAATGGGCCGCAATGATAAGACATGTGTTTTCTTCGTTGTCTGTGACACGCACCCCCGCACCTGCTTTCACCAACAACTTCACCACGTCAAGTGTTCCTGAACGGCAAGCCACGTGAAGAGGCGAACGTCCCGTGCAGTCCTTTGCTTCGATATCAGCCCCTGCATCAATGAGCACCACCACCACATCGGAGTGCTTTTCATCAGCTGCGCAGTGCAACGCAGTGAAGCCGTCCCTATCCTTGTGACCCAGGTCCACCTCTGGCAAGCCCACAAGATGGCGCACAGTCTCGGTGTGTCCACAATGGGCCGCAAGGATAAGACATGTGTTTTCTTCGTTGTCTGCGACACGCACCCCCGCACCTGCTTTCACCAACATTTTCACAATCTCGACATTCGCAACACAACTTGCTATGAGCAGTGGCGAACGTCCATCGTCGTCCTCTCCCTCGATGTCTGCCCCTGCATCAATGAGCACCTTCACCACATCTGCATGATTTTCACATACTGCAGAGACCAACGCAGAGCAGCTGTAGTAGCCTTTGTTATTCAGGTCCACATCCTCCAAACCCACAAGATAGCGCACAGTCTCGGTGTGTCCCTGAGATGATGCACACATAAGACACGTGTTTCCGAAGTTGTCTGTGACACGCACCCACGCACCTGCTTTCACCAACAGCTTCACAACTGCAAGTGCTCCTGAACGGCAAGCCCAGTGCAGAGGCGAACGTCCCATGTCGTCCTTTGTTTCGATGTCTGCCCCTGCATCAATGAGCACCTGACACACTGCAGGGTCTGCCCACATGGCTGGACAGGCACGCCTTTCTGTATCCTCTTGCCCGTGTGGGACCATCGCCATGTTGCTGCAGACTGACTTCCAATGCTGCAAGAGGACCTCCGTGCACGCAACGTGGTCTGCGTCGACACACTCACTCAGCAAGTTCCCGAACCCCATCTGCGTTGTCTCAACATACGGAAGAAGCAGTGCGAGGCATTCATCGTGGTTCCCTCTGCATGCCTCGTGCACAGTATCCAAGAACACTGTTTTGTTGTCTGTGTCTGGGCTGAGCTTCTCAAGTCCCGCCCGCACAGCAGTCGTGTCCCCCTTCTTGGCAGCCTCCACCAAGACCTCGTCTGCAGAAAGCTTTCTTCTCTTTGGTGGGTTCTCGTCCAATGTAGTGTCCACATCCACGTGTCGCTTCGACATGGTTTTTATTTAGTATGCTGGTGGGTGGTGTGTTTTTCTCTCCAAATTGAGGGCTAACAAACGACCCTTTAACAAAACTGAGTTGTTCCGGTTCGTTCGGTACACCTGGTGCGCTGCGTGTACGTATCCCTGACACTTCTTCAGACACACACACGTTGTAGGCCTACGTACTCCTTTGTGGGGAAGAGTGAAATAAGTTGAGGAACAGAATTCATTGGATAGGAGAAAAGAGAGAGAGAGAGAGAGAGGCATTTTTCATTTGTTCTGATGCATTATTGGTGTGGCTGACGACCCCAAAATAGCAGAAAATAGCACTTTGGGGGGGTTTTTTTGGGTTTGGTGGCTGGGTGGTGGTGTGCTCATGCGACGAGGGAAGGCAACTTGGCCAGCCCGCAAACCCTCCCACTCCACAAACGGATCAGATGCGGAATCTGCGAAGAACGGGTATGGCTTTAGTGCCATCAATGCTTCCGTGAAGGATCCCGAGCGCCCTAAAAAGGTCGTTTTTAATGAGGGAATCGATGTCGTCACGTGAGTGATTGCGCAAAGACTTCCCCACGGTGCTCGAGGAGAACCTGCACCACACCTGAATGCTGTTCCACCCTCGCACGGTCCAATGCAGTGTGGCCCAACAAATTTCTGTGGTTCACGTCCACCTCTGGCAAGCCCACAAGATAGCGCACAGTCTCGGTGTGTCCATGACGAGCCGCAACGCTGAGGCATCTGTCACCCTTTCCATCCACCTCACACACGTCCGCACCTGCTTCGACCAACATCTGCACATTTTTAAGATTTCCCACCATACAAGCACAGTGCAGAGGCGTACGTCCATCGTTCATTGCCTCGACGTCTGCCCCAGCGTCAATGAGCACCTTCACCACATCTGAGTGATTCCGCAACACTGCGCGGTACAGTGAAGTGAAGCCCCTGTTATTTGAGTCATTCACGTTCACCTGTGGCAGGCAGAGAAGATAGCGCACAGTCTCGGTATCGTCATTAGTGCGCCCCTGAAATGTTGCACGCAGAAGACATGTGTTTCCGTCGTTGTCCGTCACACCCACCCCCGCACCTGCTTTCACCAACAGCTTCATAACGTCGAGTGCTCCTAAACGGCAAGTCCAGTGCAGAGGCGAACGTCCCATGTTATCCTGCATGTCGATATCAGCCCCTGCATCAATGAGCACCTTCACCACATCTGCATGCTTTTGATCAGCTGCGCAGTGCAACGCAGTGCAGCCGTCATTATCTTTGTGACTCACGTCCACCTGTGGCAAGCCCACAAGATAGCGCACAGTATCGGTGCGTCCACGCTCTGATGCACACATAAGACACGTGCGTCCTTTGTTGTCTGTGACACGCACCCCCGCACCTGCTTTCACCAACAGCTTCACAACATCAAGTGCCCCTGAATGGCAAGCCCAGTGCAGAGGCGGACATCCCGTGTCGTCCTTGGTTTCGATATCAGCGACTGCCTCAATGAGCACCTCCACCACATCTACATCATTTTGATCAGCTGCGCAGTGCAACGCAGTATGGCTGTCATTATCCTTGTGACTCACGTCCACCCCCGGCAAGCCCACAAGATAGCGCACAGTCTCGGTGTACCCAGAATAGGCCGCAAGGATAAGACACGTGTTTCCGTCGTTGTCTGTGACACACACTCCTGCATCTGCTTTCACCAACAACTTCACAACGTCAAGTGCTCCTGAACGGCAAGCACAGTGCAGAGGCGAACGTCCCGTGTCATCCATTGCTTCGATATCAGCCCCTGCATCAATGAGCACCTCCACCACATCTGAGTGATTTTGATCAGCTGCGCAGTGCAACGCAGTGCAGCCGTCATTATCCTTGTGACTCAGGTCCACCTCTGGCAAGCCCACAAGATAGCGCACAGTATCGGTGTGTCCAGAATAGGCCGCAAATACAAGACATGTGTTCCCGTCGTTGTCTGCGACACACACCCCCGCACCTGCTCTCACCAACATTTTCACAATCTCGACATTCGCGACACAACTTGCCACGAGCAGTGGCGAACGTCCATCGTCGTCCTCTCCCTCGATGTCTGCCCCTGCATCAATGAGAACCTTCACCACATCTGAGTGATTTTCACATACTGCAGAGAAAATCGCAGAGCGGTTCTCGCATTTGTGATTCACGTCCACATCCTTCAAACCCACAAGATAGCGCACAGTCTCGGTGTGTCCCTGAGATGATGCACACATAAGACACGTGTATCCGAAGTTGTCTGTGACACGCACCCCCGCACCTGCTTTCACCAACAACTTCACAACCGCAAGTGCTCCTGAACGGCAAGCCCAGTGCAGAGGCGAACGTCCCATGTCATTCTTTGTTTCGATGTCTGCCCCTGCATCAATGAGCACCTGACACACTGCAGGGTCTGCCCACATGGCTGGACAGGCACGCCTTTCTGTATCCTCTTGCCCGTGTGGGACCATCGCCATGTTGCTGCAGACTGACTTCCAATGCTGCAAGAGGACCTCCGTGCACGCAACGTGGTCTGCGTCGACACACTCACTCAGCAAGTTCCCGAACCCCATCTGCGTTGTCTCAACATACGGAAGAAGCAGTGCGAGGCATTCATCGTGGTTCCCTCTGCATGCCTCGTGCACAGCATCCAAGACCACTGTTTTGTTGTCTGTGTCTGTTCTGAGCTTCTCAAGTCCCGCCCGCACAGCAGTCGTGTCCCCCTTCTTGGCAGCCTCCACCAAGACCTCGTCTGCAGAAAGCTTTCTTCTCGTTGGGTTCTCGTCCAATGTAGTGTCCACATCCACGTGTCGCTTCGACATGGTTTTTATTTAGTATGCTGGTGGGTGGTGTGTTTTTCTCTCCAAATTGAGGGCTAACAAACGACCCTTTAACAAAACTGAGTTGTTCCGGTTCGTTTGGGAGCACCTGGTGCGCTGCGTGTACGTATCCCTGACACTTCGTCAGACACACACACGTTGAAGGGCCTACGTACTCCTTTGCGGGGAAGAGTGAAATAAGTTGGAACAGAATTCATTGGATAGGAGAAAAGAGAGAGAGAGAGAGAGAGAGATATTGTTTTTTGGGGCCATTTTTTTTCTGTCTAACTTAGGCACGGCACTGAACTGTTACCCGAAGCCATCTTGTTGTATTGATGAATAACCCACCAACGTCGAGCTTCATTCTTGTCATGCGCAAAAAATGCCACTTCTTGAAAGGGTTTGGCTTCTTTTTTCGTTTGTTTTCTTTTTTAGGGTAATGCAGGGCTTTCCGCAGGATTTGGGGTTTTGGCCTTCCAGGGGGGCCAGCCAAAAAAAAAAGGTGGAAAAAAATAAGTACGCGCCTTGTTGTCAGGGCTCTCGTCAATGACCCCTACGGGGTGATTTGGGCCCCGAGCTTTCCCCATAAAAGCGGTCGCTTCGTGCACGCGACTCCCTGCCAGTGCCGAGAGGTGACGCGCTTTCCCCCCTCTGATGCACAAAATCGTGGAAGGCGCGAGGGTGGGAGGGTGAACCACAAGCCGCAGGGAGTGTCAGACTTCTTATCAGTAACCACAGTACATCTATAAAAGAAGCGCCGGTCCTGGCACCCAAAGGTTCCAGGCGAAGCCACAGTACGCAACATTTTAGATCTCCTCCGTCTTCCAACCCTCATAATTGAATGAGATTGACACGACTTCTCCTTCTTCTTGTACACAACCTCAGATGTCTCTGATGGTGGACGTTTGCCTGCAACTGACGCGAACACAGGGTTCGCGGTTGCCTCCCGTTGTTGGCTTATTTGTGAGAGGAGCAGGGGAAGCTGGAACCGTACTTTATGCCTGTATTTGAACGTACGGGGACAGGACGGTACGAAAAAATGCAAAAAATCTGGAAAAGTCCAAATAGGAAGCCTCAGAATGCTCAAGCGCAGGCTGGTCCCCATATCTTTTCATTCTCCCCCCTGCGGAAAGCCCTGGGAATGATTGAAAAGACATGAAAAGTGCAGTCACCACCCTTTGTCTGATTTCCACACGCAGCCGTCGCCTTGCCTGTTTCTCTCGGACTCCGTACTGTCGACTAGATCCTCTGTTCACCTCTCTCCGACTCAGGTGAAAAAAAGAAAGACCGGAGATGAAATGGTAGGCATGTTCAGGCAATTCTCAAAGTCTGTCGAATGACTTCTCGCAATGCCGATCCCACAAGGTGTAACCTCAGTGGGAGTGTTTAGTTCAGTTGCCGAAAACAGACACGCACAATATACCTTATTATGCAAAGACTTCCCCACGGTGCTCGAGGAGAACCTGCACCACATCTGCATGCTGTTTCACCCTCGCACAGTCCAATGCAGTGTGGCCCAACAAATTTCTGTGGTTCACGTCCACCTCTGGCAAGCCCACAAGATAGCGCACAGTCTCGGTGTGTCCATGACGAGCCGCAACGCTGAGGCATCTGTCACTCTTGTCATCCACCGCACACACGTCCGCACCTGCTTCGACCAACATCTGCACATTTTCAGGATATTCCACCGTACAAGCACAGTGCAGAGGCGTACGTCCCTTGCTGTCCTTTGCATCGACGTCTGCCCCAGCGTCAATGAGCACCTTCACCACATCTGAGTGCTTCCGTAACACTGCGCGGTGCACTGAAGTGTAACCCCTGTTACCTGAGTTATTCGCGTCCACCTGTGGCAGGCAGAGAAGATAGCGCACAGTCTCGGTGCGTCCATGCTCTGATGCACACATAAGACACGTGCGTCCGTCGTTGTCTGTGACACGCACACCCGCACCTGCTTTCACCAACAGCTTCACAACTGAAAGTGCTCCTGAACGGCAAGCCTCGTGAAGAGGTGAACGCCCCGTATCAACCATTATTCCGAATATTGCGAAACCTGCCCCTGCATCAATGAGTACTTCCACCACAGCTGCATGCTTTTGACGCACTGCAGAGAAAATCGCAGACCAGCCGTCATTACCCTTGTGATTCACGTCCACCTGTGGCAAGCCCAAGATAGCGCACAGTCTCGGTGTGTCCACAATAGGCAGCAAGGATAAGACATGTGTAACCTTCGTTGTCTGTGACACGCACCCCCGCACCTGCTTTCACCAACAGCTTCACAACGTCAAGTGCTCCAGAATGACAAGCCACGATAAGAGGCGGACGTCCAAGTTCATTCTTTATTTCGATATCTGCCCCTGCATCAATTAGCACCTTCACCACATCCGCATGTTGTGCACCTGCTGCGCAGTGCAACGCAGTGTAGCTCTCATTATCCTTGTGCCTCAGGTCCACCTGTGGCAGGTTCACAAGATAGCGCACAGTCTCAGTGCGTCCATGCTCTGATGCACGAATAAGACATGTGTAACCTTTGTTGTCTGTGACACGCACCCCCGCACCTGCTTTCACCAACAGCTTCACAACGTCAAGTGCTCCTGAACGGCAAGCCCAGTGCAGAGGCGAACGTCCCATGTAGTCCTTTGTTTCGATGTCTGCCCCTGCATCAATGAGCACCTGACACACTGCAGGGTCCGCCCACATGGCTGGACAGGCACGCCCTTCTAAATCCTCTTGCCCGTGTGGGACCATCGCCACGTTGCTGCAGACTGACTTCCAATGCTGCAAGAGGACCTCCGTGCACGCAACGTGGTCTGTGTGGACGCACTCACTCAGCAAGTTCCCGAACCCCATCTGCGTTGTCTCAACATACGGAAGAAGCAGTGCGAGGCATTCATCGTGGTTCCCTCTGCATGCCTCGTGCACAGCATCCAAGACCACTGTTTTGTTGTCTGTGTCTGTTCTGAGCTTCTCAAGTCCCGTCCGCACAGCAGTCGTGTCCCCCTTCTTGGCAGCCTCCACCAAGACCTCGTCTGCAGAAAGCTTTCTTCTCTTTGGTGGGTTCTCGTGCAATGTAGTGTCCACATCCACGTGTCGCTTCGACATGGTTTTTATTTAGTATGCTGGTGGGTGGTGTGTTGTTCTCTCCAAATTGAGGGCTAACAAACGACCCTTTAACAAAACTGAGTTTGTTCCGGTTCGTTTAGGACACCTGGTGCGCTGCGTGTACGTATCCCTGACACTTCTTCAGACACACACACGTTGAAGGGCCTACGTACTCCTTTGTGGGGAAGAGTGAAATAAGTTGAGGAACAGAATTCATTGGATAGGAGAAAAGAGAGAGGGGGAGGGAGGGAGGCATTTTCATTTGTTCTGATGCACTATTGTTTTTGGGACCATTTTTTCTGTCTAACTTAGTAAGCAGGGCTTCCGCTTGGTTTTTGGTCTCAAAATTTGGTCCCCCCGCTTTGGCGGAGCCGTCGCGACTCCCTGCACCCACGAGGAGAGGGGAAGGAGGTGGGCGCCGCAGGCGAAATAAAATTGCACTATTCACAGTTTTGCCAATATGCTTTTGTTTTAATGAAGACAGTAAGAGCGCCGCAGGCGCATGGTACGCTACTTTTGCCCTATTTTCTTTTGCTTGTGAAGGAAGCTGAGACGGTGATGAGATGGTGTTTGTTGGGTGCAGAAAATTTGAAGAGTCGCACAAAACATTGGGACGCCAGTTGATTGTGCACTAGTGTAAAATAATTCAGCGCCGCAGGCGCACGGTACGCTACGTCCTTTTTTTTCTCCTCCTTTTTCTCAGGGTCCTCAACCTGTCTAAGTTAGGCCTTAACTTAGACAATTTTTTTTTTTTGAAAAACGCTTTGTCTAAGTTAGACAAAACCTGGGTTTTGGGTTTTTGGGTGGTTTGAAAGAGAAGAAGCTTTACTGAAAACAAAAAAAAAAATGAGTTCCCTCAAGACTCCCTCAGTCCTCACCTGCGCGGACCCCATTGTACCCACCCACACAAGCCACCTCCTCAGACTAACTACAATTGAACAAACTCATCCGCAAAAATGCCTGCCACTGCCAAGACCTCCAAAGCACAGCCCACCATCGTGTCCATGTTCAAGAAGGGAGCTGTTGCGGCACCTGTGGTACGTGTGGTGGAACCCAACAAAGGGGATACGCACTACGACCTGTGGTCTTCAGGCAAGTACAAGTCCATCCCCGATGGTCCGACACCCCGGCTCGCTTCCCTTCACCTTTTTCTTGTGGCGGAGGGGACGGTGAGGGGGTTTAAAAACCACCAGAACGACACCAACAAGGTGCTCAAACTCTGGTTGAAGGAGTTTGATCGCGCCAAACTGGCGGACGACGACAGGGAGGGGAGCAAGCGGAAGACGATCCTGACGATCGTTGCGGAGGCGCATGAGTTCGCCATGAACGAAGCAGAGAAGGGGGGAGACAGCGATGCCTCTGCCGTGTCTGTGCAGAGCCAGGTGTCGCAAGGCAAGAAGGTGAAGAAACGTGTGGTGATGATGGCTCCACAGGTGAGTGCTGTTAAGTACGTGGATTCAACGTCCGAAGAAGAGGAGGAGGAGCAATGTGTGCCAGTGAGACGCAACGCAGCATCCGAGCAACCCGAGGCAGCAATGGAAATCGATGATGTCGACGAGTACTCTTCTGACGGCGATGTTGTCTTCTTAGGTCCCACGCACTCCAACACGAACAATCCCAACCTCACGAACACCACGACCGCACCAGCGAACACCGACTCCACCAACACGCTGAAACGTAAACGCGAAGCGCAGGAGAAAGGTTGTATGGGTCTGCGGGAGAGCACGGTGCAGGGCCATTTGAACCGTTTTTCCCCCTGGTTGGTGGTGGGTGAAGACAAGTTCAAGTGCTTGTATTGTGGTGCTTTCTCTCATGCAAAGACCAAGCTCGCCAGAGACCTCCCTGCGCATGCAGGCGACCCCAAACACCAACGTCTCGTGAAGGCTGCCGCTCTGCAGGCTTCCAATGGAACCGTGCTTCACACGTTGCACGCCAACAGCGACAAAGAAGTCGAGTTCAACCAAAAAATGCTGAAAATATGCATTGAGGTTATTGTTTTCCTCGCGCGCAAAGGTGTAGGGCACTCTAACTTGGAAGAGTTTCTGAGTTTTTTCGCAGACAAGCTGGAGTGCACCGACATGGAGGCATACCTCAGACAACAAATACGCTATCTCAGCTGCGGTGCAGTCTTAGAGATCATGTCCTGCATCACGGAGGTGTTGACAGAAGACCTCCTCAAGCAGGTCAAAGCCTCCCGTTTCTGGGGCCTGTCGGGGGATTGCTCACGCGACGTCAGCAAGAAGGAGCAACTCGTCTTCGTCGTGCGATACATGGTCGGTGCCACCCCCGTCGAGAAGCTCATCATGATGGGTGAGCTGAAGGACCAGACGGGGGCTGGTTACGCGTCGTTGCTGACGAAGTGGATAGACCAGCTCGGGCTCGACTACGGGAAGATGAGTGGATGCTCGTTTGATGGCGCATCGGCAATGCGTTCCTCGAACAAGGGCTGCCAACAACAAATCCGTGCAGACATAAACCCAGGCGCCCTCTTCACCTGGTGCTACGCACACTCCCTCGCACTCTGTGGCCCAGAAGCAGCGGCAGAGGGGAAATCGCCGGAGATTACCCGGTTCTTCGACGGCCTGCGGTGGGTGTGGGTTTTTTTTTCGGGATCCAAGATTAAGCTCGACACCCTGGAGGAGATGCTGGAGGAACTTCGCGACTTGTGTGAGTACTGTGACATCCTCATCGCAAAGCCGGGTGACACCCGGTGGCTCACCAACGGCAGGTGTTGCAGCACCGTCCGCAAGGAGTACCCCGCCGTGCACAGCGCCCTGTGCAAGCTTGGAGAGGCCGGCGACGTGGAAGCACCGTTCATCGCGCAGCACATCAAAAAAAAAAGAGCCCGGTTTTTTTGCAACGTTGTCCTTCATGACGGTGGTCCTGGACGAGTTGAACGTGCTGTCGACGTCGCTCCAGAGCAGGAACACAAACCTGCTCACCGTTTGCAGCCACATCGACAAATGTGTTGCGTCATTGTCGTTGCTTGAAACCAACCCGAACATGTTCCCGTTCTACCCAGAATGGGTACCGAGGTATAATCAATGCCACGGTACAAAACTTTCCCGTCGGAACTTTGCGATTCATCACGACACGGTCTGCAAGCCATACCTCAAGGAGCTGCTGAAGTGCCTCAGTGAACGATTCGTGAACATGGACATTGTGAGATGCTTCTCAGTATTCGACATCCGCAACCTCCCTGCTAACGCGGACGGGCTGGCGATCTACGGCAACACCGAGGTGAAGAAGCTCATCGAGGAATTTACTGAGCTGCATACACTCGAGTACAAAAAGTACGATGTTGTGGGCGAGAAGACGCGTGGGAGACCAGAGTACTCCAAGACGGAGCATACTGTGATATCGCGCACTCAAACAACGCCGTTACTGAGCGTGGACACGACGCCGTTCGTTGAGGAGTCGCCAGAACTGAACAGTCTGGAGACAAAGAAAGCTGTAGCTGTGAAAGAATGGAGGATCCTGGTGGACGTTTTGTCGAAGAGAACTACAACAAAGGACACTTCGGACCTGATCGCAACATTCTTGACAAGTTCCGCAGGAGACGCCTACCCCATTATGAGGGATCTTGTTTTGCTTGGGTTGTCAATCCCCGTCACATCAGTTGAAGACGAGCGCTGCTTCAACGGCATGAAGTACGTCAAGAATAGCTACAGAAACAAACTGCTGGATTCAAGTCTGCTATGCATTCTTATGTGCAAACAGGCAGAGACAAATGAGAATAAATTTACGCCTGACCAAATCCAAAGGATTTTTGAAGCCTTTAAAAGAAAGAAGGTTAGAGTTTCTGTGTGATGCTTATCAGGTTGGGGGGACAATGGGGTTAGGGGTACGGGTGGGGCGAAGGGGTGGGGTGGGGTGTGATTGTTCATTTGTCGAACTCTTCTATAGAAATGAAAAGACCACTTAACGAGTTTCGAAAAAGCAACACAAAAAAAAAAAGCCCCCAATTTTTAGCTTTGTACAGGACCTTTTCGCGCGGAGCGCGAAAATTTTTTTTTAGCCTTTTTTTTTAACTTAGACAAATCTGTGGCCAGACTTTGTCTACGGTTGAGGACCCTGCTTTTTCTGTTTCTTTGGACTAATCGAGCCGATTGCTGGGGTCACAGGTGCATATGAAACCGTGCGTCGCACCTTACTACCCAGTGTGCCTCGTGCTGCATTATTTTCTTTTTCAACAACCTTCCTTCACCCCCCCTGTAAGGGCAACCGAAGGTGAAGTAAGGTATAGTATTGAAATCGATGTGGGGGTGGAGTAAAGGGTCAATTTTACAAAACCAGATTTTGAGGAAAATTTTAGCGCAAAATGGGCCCCACTTATCTGTGACCGGGCTCATATTTCTCAAAATTTAACCTGCCGAGTGGGCTGCCTTGTCATGTTCGCCGGAGGTCTGCGCACTAAGAAGGCTGCGAGCACACAATTCGATAATTCAATCCGAAAAAGCGCTCTTGGGAATTGTACTATTCCCTAGCAAGCACAGCGTTATGGCTTGCAGAAAGGGGGCAATCCATTTGATGCTTACCCGACACCTTTCCCAACGCAACACCCAAATAGAAAGAACGTCTCCTCTCAAATTCTGTCGAAGGACTTCTCACAATGCCGATCCCACAAGGTGTAACCTCAGTGGGAGTGTTGCCGAAAACAGACACGCACAATGTACCTTATTGCGCAAAGACTTCCCCACGGTGCTCGAGGAGAACCTGCACCACATCTGCATGTTGTTTCTGCCCGGCACAGTCCAATGCAGTGTGGCCCAACAAATTTCTGTGGTTCACGTCCACCTCTGGCAAGCCCACAAGATAGCGCACAGTCTCGGTGTGTCCATAACGAGCCGCAACGCTGAGGCATCTGTCACTATTGTCATCCACCGCACACACGTCCGCACCTGCTTCGACCAACATCTGCACATTTTCAGGATGCTCCACCGTACAAGCACAGCGAAGAGGCGTACGTCCCTTGCTGTTCATTGCCTCGACGTCTGCGCCTGCATCAATGAGCACCTTCACCACATCTGAGTGCTTCCGTAACACTGCGCGGTGCAGTGAAGTGAAGCCCCTGTTACTTGAGTTATTCACGTCCACCTGCGGCAAGCCCACAAGATAGCGCACAGTCTCGGTGTACCCAGAATAGGCCGCAAGGATAAGACATGTGTTTCCGTCGTTGTCCGTCACACCCACCCCCGCACCTGCTTTCACCAATAACTTCATAACGTCGAGTGCTCCTAAACGGCAAGTCCAGTGCAGAGGCGTACCTCCCATGTTATCCTTCATGTCGATATCAGCCCCTGCATCAATGAGCACCTCCACCACATCTGCATGCTTTTGATCAGCTGCGCAGTGCAACGCAGTGCAGCCGTGATTATTCTTGTTACTCAAGTCCACCTGTGGCAAGCCCACAAGATAGCGCACAGTTTCGGTGTGTCCATGGTATGATGCACGAATAAGACATGTGTAACCTTTGTTGTCTGTGACACGCACCCCCGCACCTGCTTTCACCAACAGCTTCACAACTGCAAGTGCTCCTGAACGGCAAGCCCAGTGCAGAGGCGAACGTCCCGTGTCGTCCTTTGTTTCGATGTCAGCCCCTGCATCAATGAGCACCTGACACACTGCAGGGTCCGCCCACATGGCTGGACAGGCACGAGGTGCATTACCTTGGATGTTTGCCTCCTGCCCGTGTGGGACCATCGCCACGTTGCTGCAGACTGACTTCCAATGCTGCAAGAGGACCTCCGTGCACGCAACGTGGTCTGCGTGCACGCACTCACTCAGCAAGTTCCCGAACCCCATCTGCGTTGTCTCAACATACGGAAGAAGCGGTGCAAGGCATTCATCGTGGTTCCCTCTGCATGCCTCGTGCACAGCATCCAAGACCACTCTTCGGAGCTTCTCAAGTCCCGCCCGCACAGCAGTCGTGTCCCCCTTCTTGGCAGCCTCCACCAAGACCTCGTCTGCAGAAAGCTTTCTTCTCTTTGGTGGGTTCTCGTCCAATGTAGTGTCCACATCCACGTGTCGCTTCGACATGGTTTTTATTTAGTATGCTGGTGGGTGGTGTGTTTTTCTCTCCAAATTGAGGGCTAACAAACGACCCTTTAACAAAACTGAGTTGTTCCGGTTCGTTTGGAGCACCTGGTGCGCTGCGTGTACGTATCCCTGACACTTCTTCAGACACACACGTTGAAGGGCCTACGTACTCCTTTGTGGGGAAGAGTGAAATAAGTTGAGGAACAGAATTCATTGGATAGGAGAAAAGAGAGAGGGGGAGGGAGGGAGGCATTTTCATTTGTTCTGATGCACTATTGTTTTTGGGACCATTTTTTCTGTCTAACTTAGTAAGCAGGGCTTCCGCTTGGTTTTTGGTCTCAAAATTTGGTCCCCCCGCTTTGGCGGAGCCGTCGCGACTCCCTGCACCCACGAGGAGAGGGGAAGGAGGTGGGCGCCGCAGGCGAAATAAAATTGCACTATTCACAGTTTTGCCAATATGCTTTTGTTTTAATGAAGACAGTAAGAGCGCCGCAGGCGCATGGTACGCTACTTTTGCCCTATTTTCTTTTGCTTGTGAAGGAAGCTGAGACGGTGATGAGATGGTGTTTGTTGGGTGCAGAAACTTTGAAGAGTCGCACAAAACCTTGGGACGCCAGTTGATTGTGCACTAGTGTAAAATAATTCAGCGCCGCAGGCGCACGGTACGCTACGTCCTTTTTTTCTCCTCCTTTTTCTGTATTCTTAGACTAATCGAGCCGATTGCTGCTCACGGTGGGGTCACAGGGGCATATGAAACCGTGCGTCGCACCATATTACCCAGTGTGCCTCATGCTGCATTATTTTCTTTTTCAACAAGCTTCCTTCACCCCCCCTGTAAGGGCAACCGAAGGGGAAGTAAGGTATAGTATTGAAATCAATGTAGGGGTGGAGTAAAGGGTCAATTTTACAAAACCAGATTTTGAGGAAAATTTTAGCCGCAAAATGGGCCCCACGTATAAGTGACCGGGCTCATATTTCTCAAAATTTGACCCTACCGAGTGGGCTGCCTTGTCATGTTCAGCGGAGGTCTGCGCACTAAGAAGGCTGCGAGCACACAATTCGATCATTCAATCCGAAAAAGCGCTGTTTCGAATTGTACTATTCCCTAGCAAGCACAGCGTTATGGCTTACAAAAAGGGGGCAATCCATTTGATGCTTACCCGCCACCTACCCCAACGCAACACCCAAATAGAAAGAACGTCTTCTCTCAAAGTGACTTCTCGCACTGCCGATCCCACAAGGTGTAACCTCAGTGGGAGTGTTTTCAGTTGCCGAAAACAGACACGCACAATGTACCTTATTGCGCAAAGACTTCCCCACCGTGCTCGAGGAGAACCTGCACCACATCTGCATGTTGCTTCTTCCTCGCACGGTCCAATGCAGTGTGGCCCAACAAATTTCTGTGATTCACGTCCACCTCTGGCAAGCCCACAGGATAGCGCACAGTCTCGGTGTGTCCATGACGAGCCGCAACGCTGAGGCATCTGTCACTCTTGTCATCCACCTCACACACGTCCGCACCTGCTTCGACCAACATCTGCACATTTTCAGGATATTCCACCGTACAAGCACAGTGAAGAGGCGAACGTCCCTTGCTGTCCTTTGCTTTGACGTCTGCCCCAGCGTCAATGAGCACCTCCACCACATCTGAGTGCTTCCGTAACACTGCGCGGTGCAGTGAAGTGAAGCCCCTGTTACTTGAGTCATTCACGTCCACCTGTGGCATTCCCACAAGATAGCGCACAGTCTCGGTGTACCCAGAATAGGCCGCAAGGATAAGACATGTGTTTCCGTCGTTGTCCGTCACACCCACCCCCGCACCTGCTTTCACCAACAACTTCATAACGTCGAGTGCTCCTAAACGGCAAGTCCAGTGCAGAGGCGAACGTCCCATGTTATCCTTCATGTCGATATCAGCCCCTGCATCAATGAGCACCTCCACCACATCTGTATGCTTTTGATCAGCTGCGCAGTGCAACGCAGTGCAGCCGTCATTATCCTTGTGACTCACGTCCACCTCTGGCAAGCCCACAAGATAGCGCACAGTCTCAGTGCGTCCATGCTCTGATGCACAAATAAGACACGTGCGTCCTTTGTTGTCTGTAACACTCACTCCTGCACCTGCTTTTACCAATAACTCCACCACGTCGAATGCTCCTAAATGGCAAGCCACGTGAAGAGGCGAACGTCCCGCGTCGTCCTTTGCTTCGATATCTGCCCCACTCGCACCTGCTGTCACCAACAGCTTCACAACGTCGAGTGCTCCTAAAATGCAAGCCACATGAAGAGGCGTACCTCCCATGTCATCCTTGGTTTCGATATCTGCCCCTGCATCAATGAGCACCTTCACCACATCTACATCATTTTGATCAGCTGCGTAGTGCAACGCAGTGTTTCCGTGATTATTCTTGTGACTCAGGTCCACCTGCGGCAAGCCCACAAGATAGCGCACAGTCTCGGTGTACCCAGAATAGGCCGCAAGGATAAGACATGTGTTCCCGTCGTTGTCTGTGTCTGTTCTGAGCTTCTCAAGTCGCGTCCGCACAGCAGTCGTGTCCCCCTTCTTGGCAGCCTCCACCAAGACCTCGTCTGCAGAACGCTTTCTTCTCTTTGGTGGGTTCTCGTCCAATGTAGTGTCCACATCCACGTGTCGCTTCGACATGGTTTTTATTTAGTATGCTGGTGGGTGGTGTGTTTTTTCTCTCCAAATTAAGGGCTAACAAACGACCCTTTAACAAAACTGAGTTGTTCCGGTTCGTTTGGGAGCACCTGGTGCGCTGCGTGTACGTATCCCTGACACTTCTTCAGACACACACACGTTGTAGGACCTACGTACTCCTTTGCGGGGAAGAGTGAAATAAGTTGAGGAACAGAATTCATTGGATAGGAGAAAAGAGAGAGGGGGAGGGAGGGAGGCATTTTCATTTGTTCTGATGCACTATTGTTTTTGGGACCATTTTTTTCTGTCTAACTTAGGCACGGCACTCAACTGTTACCCGAAGCCATCTTGTGGTATTGATGAATAACCCACCAACGTCGAGCTTCAATGAAGCCTTCATTCTTGTAATGCGCAAAAATGCCACTTCTTGAAAAGGTTTTGACATCTTTTTTTCGTTTGTTCTCTTTTTTGGGGGAAAATGATTGAAAAGAAATGAAAACTGCAGTCACCACCCTATGTATGAGTTCCACACGCAGCCGTCACCTTGCCTGTTTCTCTCGGACTCCGTGCTGTCGACTAGATCCTCCGTTCACCTCTCTCCGACGTCAGGTGAAAAGAAAGACCGGAGATGAAATGGTACAAGGCAAAATCTGTTCAGACTACACAGTGGTGGTCAAAAAGGCTAGAAGGAGGTGTACCACAGGTTTATGTTGGCAGAAAATAAGAATAAAAGTTTTGTGAGACAATCGCATCTTCTCTCTGAGGCCACCTTAGTTCACAACAGACAGCATTTCTGAATAACCCTTCTATTTTCTTTTCTTTTCCTTTTCCCCCTTCCCCGCCTCGCTCCGTCCTTTCAACAAACCTCCAGGTCTCTCTCTCTCACTCCCCTCCCTCTTCCCCTCCCTCAGGAGGGGCATCAGCAACCCGCAGCCGTTCCCTCATGGCAGCGCACTCTGCTCCACACCGTGCTGTGTACCCTGTGTGCGCAACTGCCTTGAGCACTCTTTCACTCGCAATGCCGCACTTACAAAACACCAAAACCTTTGCAGCGCAGGGACCACAGGGGGGACAAGACCCTGTATGGCACCGTTGCGTGCAGCTGTGGTTGCATGCTAACCGCTTGCCGCAAGGCTGTTCACATGGCCCGCATCCTTTTGTGTGGCACTGTCTTTCGCAGAAATGCGACGCGTTTTGCCGGCAGCTTTTCTTGTAGCAGGGCTCCTTGCAGACGACGTCGGTTAGATAGCAGGGGGACATCCAGGCGCATGGCTTGTTGTGCGAGGCGCAGCGTTTGGTCACCATCTCGGTGCATGGGGGACAGTTCAGGTCGTAGTGACATCCGTGGAGAGGTGGGTGTCGGCAGGGACGGGGTATGCTGCATGGGAGCGGGCAGGCAGGGGGCTCCGTACCGCAGGGGATAGGGGGCAGGATGACGGTGCCTCCGCAGCGGCAACTGAGTTCATCGAATATGCCTTGGAGACAGTCTGGACAACGTCCTGCGTGGCAGCTTCGTGGGCAGCGGTGCCCACCGCAGGCAAGCGGTTTGTTGCACGGCGCCTCGCAGATATGTATGCCCCCCTTCTCTGCACAGCATACAGTCTGGCATACGTGCTTCTTACAGCTCTTCTGAGCACTGCAGCGCACCGCACAGCGGAATGGTAGTGTAACGTTTGCAGGCGCCTCCGTCTTCTTCTTCTTCCCTTTCTTCCCAGAAAAAATGTCGAAGTCCTCCTTCGCAGCTTTAAACACAACCGTAGGTACCGATGTCCCCTCAGGTTTCAAGGAATCTGCGCAGGTTAGGTTTGCAGATTTCCCTCCACAACGGCATTTTACGATAACCGGCTGTGCGCAAGGTGGGCATGGACCGTCATGGCATGGAAGAGTACAGCGATGAGAACGTTGGTTGCATGCCAGCGCCTTTCCGCAGATGGATCCGCAGGTCTGTAGTGGGTCTGTACACGATGTGCGTGGTGTGTATGCTGGCTTTTTTGCAAGCTCTGTTAAGCTTACCTTTCCGCACGCGCAGGTAGACACAGCATCGGGGAGCAAATGACATTCAGGGCACTCCCCATAGTGGCACGGCAACGGGCAAGGATGTGCGCCGCAGAGCAGCTTCTTTGGACATGACTCCATACAGGAAAATGTCAACGGTATTGCCGGTTCTGTTCCCTCTGTTTGCTCTGTGTCGTCCGGGGCCTGCTTGCAGTCACGCACCTCCGACTTAATTTTCCCACAGAAACACCCCTGCGGATACCGCCCACCACACGGCGCGCACTTCCCCGCATGACACTCCCTTTCACAAACATGCTTTCCACAGGGAAGCCCCTTTCCGCAGACCTCGCCACAGCTTTTCTCCATCACAGTGTCAGAACAGCCGGTCACGAAGGATGTTTTCCCGCAGTGGCATGCCTTTTCGTCTGAGGGTAGTGTGCATGGAGGGCAGGGGCCTGGGTGGCAGGGCTCGGTGCAGGGGTGTGGGCAGGGGGTGGATTTACGGAGTTTTTTGCAGGTTGCCCCGCAGGTGTGTGGTGTGGCGTAGGCGGGTGTGTCGGGTGCTGCCTGCGCCCCGCAGAAGCATCGGTACTCAAGAGCAACGTCGGTGCGCTGTGCTGCTTGGCATTGTGGGCATCGCCACTCCCCGGTGGACGTCGTGCTCTGCCGCACCCAATCCTTCGCGCAATCCAAATGAAACACACAGTGGCAAGTACTGCATGTCCAGACAGGTGCCCTGCTCCCAATCCGATCAACACAAACCAAGCATTCATACGTCCCAGACTCAAGACCCGCGCGTATCTCCTCACGCAAGGAGCTGGTTTCTCCGTGAGGGGGGGGAGAGGAGGGGGAAGGGGAAGACATTTGGTGAGAGTGGGGGGGAAAGGAATGTCTGTGGGTGTTGAAGTGGGTGTGGAGGGGTAGGGTGCGGGGGAAAGGGAGGGAAGAGAGTGGCAAGTGGAGAAGCGTTTTTGGGGGAAACTGCTCCGTTCTGAAAAAGACAGTTTGATTTTCATCTTCGAAGAAAAAAAAAATCGCTTCGTTTCTCTTTTGCTTACTTTCTGCAATTCTTATTTTTTCTTCTTTGTACTTTCTTTTGTTTTGGTTGTTGTTGGATAACACTCAATCGCCCTATCGAGTTTCTGTGAACAGCACTCCTTTCTCCAGTGTGTATCCATGGAAAATCCATCTGTCGTTTCCGCTGCGCTCTCACAACGTTTTCCCACTCCATCCCAAAAAGACATCCTGTAAAGGAGCCAAATCCTACCCCCCCTTTTTCACACCATTATTTCCGATTTCAAAAACATCCAATTCACAAATTGTCCACATTTTCTGCACGCATCCTACACGACACTCTGTGCATCGCTCCTATGGCCTCAACAGGACAGAGCACCCCTTCTTGCAAGGGTACGGCTGATATGTCCAGTGTACGGGCCTTGTCAGGAGCTAGGGTGGACAGATGCTTGAGCGACACCTCACCTCTGAGGAATTTGCGGGCAGCTTGGTTGTAGTCGTCCCAGTCTTTCTTTCCGCCGATTTGGTACATCCATTCGTCCCCTACGTTAGCTGTATTGTCGGGTAGGTCTGTGCGTATAAGCATCTCCGCCACAATCTCCGGATCACATCCTGGTGCCACCTCCACCCTGCAAGGAACCATGCGCAGGTTGTGTTCGCACTCCGCATCGCTGAAGCACAGCCGGTTGCACAGTACATCACAGCCAAGGATCCGCCCTGCCCGCTCCATCACACCCACATCACGTACCAGCTCCCCCACCATGCTGAACCGACGCATCACCTCACAACCCATGTCACCACGCAGCACCTTCCCAGTTGCGACACCTATATTCACCTGAGAGACAACGTCTTCCTTATCACCCATGAGAATGGATGCCATGTGCAGTGCAGAGGTTGCATGGTCGAGGCACCGCTTAGAAGCATTAAAGGAGCAGTGTATCCTGTCGCCAATAAAGACGTCCACCATGCCCCTGCGTGTGTCTGCTGCCTGCAGCGTTTTCAGAAGAATCGTGGAGAAGTGCTGTGCGAAGAGGGTGCTCTCGTCTAGTCGGAGCAAGGTGTCTTTCATGTTCAGTGTCAGCAGCGTGGCGCGTACAGATGACAGAGTGGTAGGTGCGCAGAACGACGGGAACTTTGGGATGTCCCGCTCTCTAGGCGAGTCCACCTCGACCGAGTAGTCTGAAGAGCATTCTGACTCCACCACGTCGCTCCCTTCAAACGGCAGGCACGTCTTCGGGAGGTACGCTTTGTAGCCTCGTAGGTTCTCCTCCAGCGCCCGCAGCGCATCAGCCATTTCAGGTGGCAACTCGCCTGCATGCACCTCAAGAAGCTCCGCCACCTGCTCCACGTCGTAGCCGGCCAGGAGTGACGCAATCTCTTGCACAGCGTTGATCGTCCGCTCCATGGATGCCTGCTCCTTCAGCACCTCCGCCGCAAAGCCTCTGGTCGTGATAAAATCCACCATAAAGACCCCGAGGGCAACCACCCAACGCGAGAATGCATCCTCATCAACACAGGGCAACTCCGCGCAGGATCCCAACCTTGCATGATGTGACCACCGTTCCTTCTGTGTTGTGAAGCCAGGTATATCTAGGAGCCCAAAACGGAAGCCAGTTTCGAGCGCAACCAGGGTTATCCAGAGGCAGGCCGCAACGACGAAGCCAGCGGTGTACTGCGAGGGTACCTGCATGACCAAGAGCACGTCGAGAATCAAGATGAGTGCCGGATACCACGTATGGCCTACAGTGCGCGCGTTGATGTCGCTTATGACGGTTACAACAAAGTATCCTACACAGCTGCCGATAATGAAGGCAAAGGAAAGCTTGCGTTGAAGAAGGATCACCACAATGCCGGCAAGGGGGAACAACGTGGAACAAACATGGAATATGAACATGAAGGACACCGAGGAGTGCGTAGAGACGAGAAACACCACCAGGACAACCAACGTTGCCAGACTGATCCACAGAAACTGACGTCTCCGTGTGACCTCCTTCTTCTCCAACGTTGAGTCTATGGACAGCGCCGCGCTCACCCACCGCATCATCATGTTCCCTATCTGAGGCACCCAAAGACAAATAGGAAAAAAAAAACAAAAAAGGTTTATAAGAAGCCACGAACTCTGCTTAGCCTTTCCCTTAAAATAAAGCTGGTGTAATGTGAAGAAAAAGCCTTCAGTCAGCGGGAAGAAACAAAAAGGCAAGGGGTAGTGTGTGTGTAGTCGCCCACCCTTTTTTTTTGACCTAAGGGAAATCAGAGGGGGCAAAGGCGTTAGGAGACGTTAGAAGTACCATTTTTTACCACATTGTATGGTGCGGCTGAAGGGAGGTGCGCTTTTTTTGGTGCTATTTTCTGCGATTTTCTGCTATTCTGGGCATCTGGATGTTTTGGTGCTGCTAAAGGGAGGTGCTATTTTGTGCTATTTTCTGATATTTTTTGGGTTCGTCGGCCACACCAACAGTATGTGTTATTAACAGTATGTGGCAGGCTGGGTCGGGGACAAAGACAACGGTAGCAGTCAGTCAGCGAGGAAGGGCATGGAAATGGGGCAGAGGAGAGGTACCAAGGCACAGCATATTGTTATTGCTGTGTTGAAAACACTGTTTTTGAATTATTTCTTTTTTTTTTTGAAAAAACGAAGTAGCACTAGCCTTAGTACCATCCTTTGCGTCATGCCATCTGCCGAGGGCAGTGTGGCTGTTTTTGTTGGTCTGCTAAAAAGGAGTCGTGTTTTGTTTCTCTAAAACACTGTTGAAAAAAGAGGGGTGTTTGAAAAATAAAACATAGCAAAAAAAAAAATTGAATTCTGTTATCAATCAGGGACACTATGTAACCAAAACAAACGCTGAAAAAAAGTGTCACGTTGTTCGTTCTCTCTCCCTCCTTCTTGTAGTTCTTTGATGCGTTGACGCTTCCACACACACTCTCACCTGTTGGGTGATAGTGTTGCGGAGCCCGGTTGGGTAAGTGAACTACGTGACGTAGTAAGCGTTTAAAAAAAAAGGGGGTAAAAAAGGGGAGGGTGTTAAAACAATTGGTTCTTAAAAAAGGGGGTTTTTATAGTACCGGCACTCTCCCGTGTGTAATTGTCAAAATACCGGTTTTTTTTCTGGGGTGGGACAATAACACGGAGAGAGCAGGTACAACAAAAAGGGATTGCCCACACAACGTGTGAACAGCGAAAGAACGCCAGCGGTTCTACATGGCCCTCTCTTCTCTGACTAGACAAGGGTGGGCGAGTAGACGCTTTGGCAACGGGGTGGGGGGTGTGCAGTGTTCCTAACCCGAGTATTAAACTAAACGTTTTAAACGTTTTAAACGCAAAATTAGGAACACTGGGGGGTGTGAGTTCACAATTTGTGACAAGAAGAAGAAAGGGATAAAAAAAAAAGGTGAAGTTGATAGTGCAAAACGCCAGGACGCAGGGCACCAACACTCCGTAGGTGAGGCATGAGAGAAGTTTTTTTTTGTGTCTGACAATCACCCTGCCTATGTGCAGGATCTGTACTCAATGTCGCCCGAAGGCTATTTGTACTAACAAAAGAGAAAAGATGAAAATCATCCTCAACTCTGGAAAGTAGCTTTTATAGGCTGATTGACGCCGGGCTTGGCCGGTGGTGATCGGTGCTGATCGATGGTGATCGGTGGTAAAAAGTGACAAAATGGACAAACCAGCCCGACGTCAATCAGCCTAATTTTATTTGTTGTTTATTGCATTCAAAGTGCTGTGGTATACACAAAAGGTGCATCATCAAACGTTCGGGGGATAGGGTAGGGGGGCTTTTTTTGATGCGGGCATAAGAAGGGTTCCGACCTGCCCCGGATAAAAGCAATCAAAAAACAAGCGTTTCGTATAACTCGAAACTTGCAGAACAAGAAAAATATTTTGTTTGGGTTAGAGACAACATAAAGTCGCCATTAATGAGAGCTGCTATTTTTTTGCAGGGAAGGGGGAAGGGGGCATGTAAAAAAGAATAAAAACTATTTTCATATACTTTCGATTCTACTAAATAGAAGGTATTTGAAATGGTATAACAAAAGAACAAAAAACAAAAAAAACAAAAACAAAAGATGCGTGTGGAGAGAAGAGAGGGAGAGAGAGAGGAAGGAATATTTTAGTAAGAGTGTGAAGCACGAACATCAGAACATGTGGTCAAAAAGAAACGCAACAAAAAATCAAACAGAAATTCACATGATACTTGCTATTTTAGCAAACAGTAGGTGTACCATGTACTCAACAACACGAAGAAGAGCATAACAGCGGCGTATTGGCTGCCTTTAGGATGTTAAAGACATGGTTACGCTCAACTGCAGGACTGATCTTTGCAACAAAAGCAAAAACAAAAAAAACAAAAACAAAATGGGGGAAGACCTCACATGATGAACGTACCTCAGCAACATGACTCCATCAGAGAATTGGAGCAAAGAGGAATATGGCTTATTGATTCGTGACAAAAAAAAAATAAGGAGCTGTCGGAGACACCTCCTCATTGGGGAATGGAATTAGGCTTTTATGAAGTTTGTTTGAATTTTTTTTTTCAATTACCTACACCGGCGCACATCAGCCTCTGTGGCTGATGTGAAAGTGGGTGTGACCACATCGGTCTGACGTTGTCACACCCACTTTGCCACACCCAGTTTTTTCCACATCAGCCACAAAGACTGACATGCGTCGTGTAGCGAGTAGACTGGGTTGAATATCATTGGCATGGATGCCTGCAACGTCTTCCTTGTTGCTGCCGTGTACTGCGGTTTCTTGTTGGTCTACACAGCAGGCTGGGGGTGACACATCGGGGACAGCAGCCCTGAATCTTTAACACGAGAGGAAGACACAGCACAGCACACATCTCCCTCAGTGGCAGGTGTGTCTTTGACAAATAGGGAGCATCCTGGCCTGGCTATCGCTTTCCACGCAGCCCCATATGAGGTAGCACCAGGGTTGTTCCTTGTTCTCGGAAAAAACAGCAAAATTCTGGATTTATGTTCCCGTTTTTTTCCTTTTTTTAGGTGGGGGTTTTTGCCCTTTTTCGGGCTTTCTGAGCAAAAAGTCCGTGCTACCTCGTATGAGGTGAGCACGGACTTTTTGTTTTTTTTTGAAAAATTGATGACGTGTAGACACCTCGCTTTTTTCTCGTGTGAACTCCACGCTTGGTGTAGCTGCAGGGGGAGGGGGGTGATTCGCATTTTTCATGCGCACTTCTGCGCACTTTTTGCGACCCCTCCGTTCAGCCACATAATTTTTCTTTGTGGGTATTGTTTCTAAGCTGTTGTAGATATCAAGTTAAAAGAGAATGGGTGCCTTACTTTTGTTTGAGATTACTGACTGAGACACCCTAATTGGGGAATTATTTTTTGATAAAATTGAAGTTAAAATTCTAGAATTTCAGGCACCGTTGGTGTCACCAAACGCTGGAAAAATAAGGAAGGTAAAAAGAAAATAGTTGGCCCACTAATTTGGAGAAATGGAAAAAAATGGGGTGAGGGAAAAAAAAAACAGAGAGAAAAAGACTCTAAGTCTCTTTGTTGGTTAGCGCGAGAAAAAAAAATGATTTTTTTTGAAAACTTGATTGTATTCGTGTAGACACCCGAGGATGCACTCCACTGTAGATTTTTTTACTTGAAATACAAAAGCCCCTCTCAGCGACAGTACCTTGAAAGAAAGGATCATAAAATGAACCTAAGCCTCTGGTGCTCAGTCACCTTGAAGAAAAAAGAGGGATGGAAAAAAAAAGAAGAAAAAAAGGGTATTGAGTTGAATCAGTGGTAAGATGAACCTAACCCTTTCTGTGGATTAGCCATAACAAACATTCGGGGTTACTTCTTAGGGGGGGGAAGCGGGGAAATGAAACTTAACACTCATCACACAAAAAACCAGAGGTTGTGGTGAAACGCACAACACCTCGACCTATTGAGTGGCTCTCTGCAGCGCGGTTTTCGTCCCCAGAACCGCAAAAGTGTGTTCAAAATGCTGTTTTTATTTCCTCCTTCAGGACGACAAAAAAAATGTAATGGTGTGCAGCTACACTCACCTGGCCTTCGATTCGAGAGAATAGAAAGCATGCAGAGCTGTGCTGACAACACTGCGAGCTGGAGGTGTTGCAACTAGGTGCCCTGCCGGCAGGTGTGGCAGCAGGGAGGTGAGGGCAGGGTGACCTTGGTGACAAGAACAATGGGCCATCCACCTCTCTCTATAGACCGTCTCTACCGTGTCTGAGGATGAGTGGTGGTGTGAATTATAAGATTCGCGCCAGTTTTTATTTTGCAAAGCAAATCCCACCTTTGCGCATTGCATATTTCAAAAGAAAGGGGAAAAGGAGGGGGGGAATAATAACAGACTAGTGGCTTAGAATTGAAGCAACAAAACAGTAAAGAAGCAAAAGGGGATGTGGAAGGTGAGACCAGACCCAAAATAATTTAGATATCAACAGACTAAACCTTCACTAGGGTCCCGAGGACACCCTCCGGTAAAGCGTGGCGGTGCCGTTCACATGGAACAGCTTTGTGCCGCTTTATTTGTGGAGGGGAACTGGGGTGCCGTGTGTGGTTTGACTGTTGACAGCTAAGGTGCTGCTCCACGCTGTCTCGGCCACACCCCCGTCATGGTCCCACTTTTAGATATAGGCCAACCTATTTCCCCTAACAGAGCGCGGGGACCCGGAGGAGCCACGTGCCCTGCCCATGAGCATAGCTGACGTCACCTCCTCCATCCTCTCCTTGCTGCGTGGGTAGCTGCGTCCAGTTGGGTACATGGCCGGCATGGGGGCCATCCCACCTGTCTCCAGGGACGTTGTCGACCTGCCCATTCTGCCCTCGGGTGGCGTGTGACGTGCTGAGTCAGCGCTCATCAAGGAACGTGAGGGCCGCTTCTGGCTTGCAAGGAGCAGGTCCTGCAGGGGGCTGGCCTCGTACATTGGGATCACGTCTGCGGGATGCGGTGACATGGGGTTGTGCACGACAGAGTGTTCTGCAAGGAGCATTTCCTGTTGTTGTTGTTGTTGCTGTTGTTGCTGTGGTGGAGGCAGCTGCTGGTGGTGCTGCTGTGGGGGATAGCTGTGCACTGTCTTCGCAGCAGGCTGGTTCTTTCTGCGAATCAGACAAAACCCTGCCAAGGCACAGAGGCACAGAACCAGCACCGCAGCCGCAATGATGATGATCAGCAAAACAGTGCCGCCGTTGTCGTCATCTGTGCCGTTGGGTGAGGAGTTCGTGGGTGAGTAGCAGATGTAGTCGTTTGCTTTGGTGCTCGGGTCTGCACAATACTTCCCGTCGGGGCACGGCTTGGCGAGGCATTCGTCACTTGCGGTGTTGCTGGTGCTGGTCCCGCTGGGCGTACCAGATGGGGGGCAGACGGCCTGCTTTGCGACAGCCTTCGTGGCACGGTCGGGACACGTGCACACAAAGTCGCCCGTCTTCGCTGTGTTCGGGTCGGCGCAGTCTTGAACTGTGCCGCACGGACGCGACGTGCATTCGTCCCTTGCGGAAGACGGGGAAGACGGGTCGCAGTTCGCTGGCGATGCGACAGCCGTGAGGGATGTGTCTGAGGTGCAGGTGCAGACGTAGTTCTTGGGCAACATCATGTGCGGGTCTGCGCACGTCTGCCCGGCACCGCAGGGATTTGTGTCACATTCGTCGTTGTAGGACGTGAAGCAGTCTGCAGCAGCACCCACCCACGTCTTCGTCGTGTCGGAAGTGCAGGTGCAGATGAAGTTCCGGGAGACAGTCAAGTCTGGGTCGGTGCAGGTCTGCCCTTCTCCACAGAGGTCAAAAAGGCATTCGTCGTTCGGGCAGGAGTCCATCTGCCCCCCTACCTTTGACAGCTTCCCGTCTTCGTCGCAGGAGCAGATGAAGTCGCCTTTCTCTGTCAGGGACGGGTCCGAGCAGTACTGATCCCACCCGCAGGGAAACAAAAAGCATTCGTCGTCCGAAATGTCGCACGACTCCACCGGCCCACCAACCTGTGCTCGCGTCACATCCGCCAGACAATAGCACTCAAAGTCGCCAGTCACAAACTCATCGTCATCCCTGCACCACTGTCCAGAGGGGCAAGGCCAGTTGCCCAGCGGACACTCACTCACACCAACACACACCGCACGTTCACCGACCGCGCTTCTGTCCTTGTCCGAGTCGCATGTGCACACAAAGTCTCCGTCCTTCGAAGTGTCCGGGTCGGTGCAGGTCTGAGCGAGACCACACGGGTCCGTAGCACATTCGCCTGTGTTCAGCGGCTTGTCTGTCACAGGATCTGTCCCAGGATTTTCGCACACATCACAGGACCAATGCACTTCTGCCATCGGATCAGGGCGGTCAGCAGCACTGGGCCCAGGAAAGACGGACACCGTCACAGCACTGCCCGCATGGCAGGGGACGTCGAAGGTCGTGCGTATTGGGTAATGGGACTTATACGTGGATCCGTCTGATCCCACCACACTGACGTACCCCGAAGATACTTTCACACCCAGCGTCAACGCCCAGTCGCAACGCACAACGAAGAACGCATCTTTCCCCTCAAATGAATAGGTCAGTGGCGCATCTTCGTTGAACTCTGCGTAGTCAGCACGGTTCTTGGCGGTTTCTTCAATAAACTCCTCTATCTTCGCGATAGGGAGCGAAGGTGGCTCGAGGGGCGGGTCGGACGTGCTTGTTACGGTGAGGACGACTACGATTTCGAAGATAACGCGACAGCCGACGAGGGAGTACTTCACGGCGAGTTGGTCTGGGTCGACGTCGAGAGCAAGGTCCCAGGTCTGTTGGCCTTGCGGATCCATTTCCATAGAGATGCTCTCGCCACCGACACTAAGAAGCAACGTCACAGGATCAGTGCACTCACTCTGCACACGACGCACCGCAATAAGCGAGAGAACAACACTGTTCGACTCAAACAACGTTGGTGTGTCCGCTAGCCTCTCCGCGGACCAAGCATTGCCGTCATTGAGCAGAGGGTCGGCATCAGCTTCATAGTAACCACGCTCCGCAAGCATATCGTAAGCACCCACACTGCAGGAGGCCAGCAGACATGCAGCAATGGACAGTTTCATATTATGCATTTTGTTTTGTTTGTGCAAGCTGAAAGGTGGTGGTGGTGGTGGGTGTGTATAATCTGCCTTTCAGAATTATTTTTTTAGACGTCAAGGTTTTATCTTGAAAAAAACATTTTAAAATTCTACCCGGTCTACCCGGTCTGGATTTATTTTCCCCGGTCTTCCCCGGACATATAAGATATAAGGAGATAAAACCCTGATGGACGCAGTGAATAGAGGTCATCAACCATTAAGAGCCACTTTGCTTCACTCTTTTCCACTTTTCATGAGAAGGTGGTTGACGGTCATAGAAAGGTTCTGCCTCGAGGTGGGGTTTTATAGTAAATAAGTACACTAAGCACATCACTGACACTGTGGCAGGGAAAGAAGCGGGAGGTGGGGGGCTCGAATTTTTTGACTCCGTGGATGACAAAAGGATGGTAGCTGAAACACTGCTGAAAACGCATCTCAGTCGAGACTTATGCAAAGGGCGGGACAAATGTGTACGAAACCAGAGGCAGTGCTTCGTGCAGCCAGCACTCACCCAAGCACATGGCACACTACACGCTACTGTAGGGCGTAGAAAAGGACAGCGAAAAGATGGTTGTTGTACAATGAACCTAACAAAATAACTGCGTGTGGCAGAGTCAGAGATTTATATACCATAGTAGAACTGAGGCTGAACCTCAGTTTTGAAAAAAAAAAAAAACTTTTGCAGATTTGGAAAAAAAGTTTTTTGCATTTTTTGGGGAACTGGGTTGCTGACCGCACCATGAAATCCCGTACCATACAGGCTGTACCCAATTTTTTTTTTGCCTGCGGCGCCATTTTTCCTTTTTTGCTCCGCAAAGAAGGGTTCGTTGAGTGACTCTGTGGTGTAAAAAAGGCTAGATTTTTACACCGTACCCCAATTTTTTTTCGCCTGCGGCGCCATATTATATTATTTTTTTTTGCTTCGCAAAAAAAATTGAGTCATGAGTCCTGATATGGGTGAAAAATTGCATCCGGGTGCCCTTTTATGCACTCCTCCTGAAGGGGTGAAAGGTGCTGTGAATGCTACCTTGCGTGCTGGAGTCAGGCATAGTGCATGTGGGACCTGCTGGAGCCCTAGACAGTGAAGCCCCCTGGGCTAGTACAATGATGATACTTCAATCTGAAGTCCATTTCTTCAAAAAAGCCCCTCCGTGCCTCCAGCCCCCTCAGGAATAGCAACCTCACTTTTTTTGCACTTTTGGTAAGGAAAAAAATCGTATATAAATCCCTGGGCAGAGTGGCACAAAAAAAAAAAACGCAAAATATTTAGTCATGTATTTTCTAAAAGCAATAGAGCAGAATAAATACTTGAAATACAACAGCCCACTCATGACAGTACCTTTGATATATGACCGGTGTAGGGGTGGACCCAACCACCTGCTGTATTACATCCATTTTTTGAGACATGAGAAAAAGTGAGAAAAGTTGTTATAAAGGTCTCTCTGCACACAAGATCTTGACCCCGAAAATATGAATTATCACGTCAAGGAATGCCCTCAGTCGTAGAGATACAATAAAAAAGAGCAGACGTCTCAACGTAGTGGGGGAAGACAGCAAGCACGCAACCCTGCCACACACACACCACAATAACCTGGTGCTGCCTTACGTAGCAGACATAAGGTCCACAAAGAGCAGCATCGTCGAGGCACAACATCCTCGACACCCTTTCCCTTCCCCTTTGTGTAGACGCGACGCATGGCACCGTGCTGTGGTGGCATGCATATGGTCCCAGATAAAAGATAAAACAAGCGGGTATTTTTGCGTTTCCCATGTTCTCCTTTCCCCAACGAACAACCCAAATACTGTGCTGTGGTGTCATGTCTTGCGTGAAGCGGGGAGGGGAAACTATGTAGCCTAACATCCTATCATGCCGCGTGCAAAGGATTGGTACCGCAGTGTCGCAACAGGAGCATGTGGACATTAGGCAAGCATGGGTATGGGGCTGAGTGTGATCAAAGCAAGCTACTACGCTAAAGGGTAAACGGAGAGCAAGAGAGGGAGGGTCTTCTTGGATGAAAGTGAGAGAGAAGAGACAGAGTGTGAAAAAAATAAAAAATAAAATCGTGTACAGTGTTCCGGTTAAGAACCGGGGTCACTTCGTGTATGTGATGTATAGGTGATGAAAGCAGATATGGGTACCCCCCCTCTAAGAGCGATTCATCGCCCAAATGTGTAAATTGCAAAACTTCGCATAGCATAAATCGAGAAGACAACTTGAACGATGAATACACTAACACGCCTCATGGCGGAGGGTACTGAACAAAGAAACGTTTGTGAGACGAGCTTCAGCCCCGCGCGCAAAGTCACAGACAAACTATAAAACAGGGGAGGAGCTTGGGGGTTAAATCGGGTCAGATTGACCCGATTTCCTTAGGCCCCATGGAAAAAAACGGGTCAGGGCAAAAAAAAAAAAAAAAAACTATAGATTTTTGAGGGAAAAAATCAAAAAATGTAGGGTACTCTACTTGTCGATGAGGGGGTCTGAGAAGGATGAGGAACTGCTATGTAACCCCATCGCGACGAGCACGAAGCTCAAAGAAGCCAGAATGCCCTCAAACGCGCGCTCCACCCCGATCAAACCCGAACCCAAGAGGGATGCCCAACTCGACCTAGCCGTTGGTTACTGGCGCGAGCTGACGATCCAGATATTGGATCAACTCGCTGGGTGACACACCAAAGAGGGGCTCAGACAGTGACAAGTCTTGCCTAGGATACGCCCTCCGACGTGTGATCGAAGGGGACACCTGCCCAGAGAGAGTACCTGAACTGGCGAGGGCCTACGCACACATTCCACACCTCCATTGCACAACCCTACCTTGATGACCTCATCGCCAGTGTCAAGGGCAACATGCATTCCGCGGGGATGGTGCAACACTTGTGTATCATCAACGTGTACCATTTTGTGAAACGCGCCTTCTCATTCTGCATGTGTTTGTCTTCACAAGAGCTTTTCCGCCGAAGGCGGAAAAGCTCGGGACCTGACCCGATTTAACAGAATTTGACCCGATTTTGCCCCAAACCCATATTCCAAGCTCCTGCCCTGCTATAAAACCAAAAACCAATAAAAAACAAGTAATTGCTATCGGAAAAAAAAACGGGGTGTGATGTGGAACTCCATCCTGTAGAAATAATCTACAACACGCCCAGCATTCTGCTCTTCTGTAGGTATGCTAACGCTCTTCGTACGCTGCCAGACACACTGGGACGCCAGTATCTGAAACGTTCAAGAAGGGGGGCTGTCCTCTTCGTCCAGCACCATCTGCTCGAGGCTCGGCAGGCTCGGCGTGTTCCAGCTCGTTTTTGTCCACAGGGTCCCCACATTGTCGTCGTCGTTGGAGCAGTGCGGAAGAAACACAGAATGCACAGACTACAACACATCGATCACACCAGGCGCATCAGCACCTCCAGCAAATCGCCAGGATGCTACGGTGGTTTCGAAAATTGCGCGGAGTTTTCCACAGCACACCCCGTTTTTTCTTAGCAATTACTTGTCCTTGTTGTTATTGTTGTTTTCAACCACCTTCCTTCAACCCTTGTAGGGATCATTTGTTATTTTTTTCGCGAAAACATGAAATTACACATTTCAAGAGAACAAATTAAAAAGGGTCCTTATTTGCATTTTTGGGATTCACCCGTGCAGTGGTGGGGTCAATCTCGAAAATTGGACAATTTTTTGACCACTTAAATTTTGAGAAATATGAGCCCGGTTGCTTATACGTGGGGCCCATTTTCGGCTAAAATTTTCCTCAAAATCTGGTTTTGTAAAATTGACCCTTTACTCCCCCCCCACATCGATTTCAATACTATACCTTACTTCACCTACGGTTGCCCTTACAGGGGGGGTGAAGGAAGGTAGGTTGAAAACTGACAGAAACGAAACAGACAACTATTAAAGGTCTGACCACATAGCAGCCACGTTAGGCTATTATGGGTGACTAATGACAGAGTGGTGGTGAGGGGGGAAAAAAAAAGGGTTATTCGGCAAAAATAGCTATTATTTGGGACCCCCCCGCCCTTTAGTTGAAAACATACTAGAAAAACGCAGCTCGGCTGTTGCTCATACAATGGCGTTCGAGTGTTCCGTACAGAAATTGGAACATTCTCTATGAACACTCTCAAGACTACGAGGGATGGGATCCCTGCTGTAGAGCTGGGGAGTGGAGTGGCGGTGTTAATGATAATAGCGTGGAAAACAAGAGAGAGAGAGAGAGAGAGAGGGGAAACGTGAACCTACTGAACCCGTAAGCTTTTGCGGGTGGGTTGAGTTTGAAAAAGTGTAAGAAAAATTGTGTGTCGCGCGACACATCCTGCAGGACACAACACTGAACTGTGCTGTGTACACTCATCTAAGTAAAGAAAGGGTTGCAGGTCATGCGAAAGTTTTACAACTTTTAAGCAAGGCGCTGTTGTTGTCACCTTTTGAAACGAGAAGCCACTCGTCACAACATAAAGCACTCCATCACGACAACAGTAAGAGAGACAGATGACTCCTGAAGTGGAGGTCGGACAGGGGACTACTAGCCAACCCACCAGGGCCAAAACTACAGAAAACACAGGTAGCCAAAACGTATAAAAAAAAACAAAGAAAATACAAAGAACCGACATGACGAATGTCTTTTTGTTGCCAGAATTCGCCAGACGGATTGCTTAGATTAGGAAGTTTTGTGCAGGGAGAGAAGACAGTGTAGCTTTTGTGTATTCGTTCCAAACACAAAAAACGTAGTAAAAAAAATGAATAACAAACCCGACCGTATCCACCTGATTTGAACCGCATTGGGGTATTGGGAGGTAGGCAGTGCTCTCAAGATCTCCACGTAGGGGAGGATATTTCCTCCAGGGGCTTTTTTTTTTTTTTTTTTCAGGCTTTTTTGGTGGAGGATTTCCTCCATTTTTTTTTTTTTTTGTTTGGCGGGCTCGGGTGGAGGATTATCCTCCTAGGGGTTTTATAGTGGGGGGAGATTTCCGTTTTTTGTTATCTCGCAAAATTGACCCGCCTCTCCGCTCTGTGGCTGTCAGGGAGGCGCGCGCGAAGCGCGCGACGACCGCTTGTTGCGGGGGAAAATTTTTTTTTGGGGGGTTTTTTTTGCAAAAACGAATCCTCCTCATTTCGAAAATTCTGCTTTTTTCGTGGAGGATCTTGAGAGCCCTGGAGGTAGGTGCCTGTTTTTTGATTGTAGGTGGTCCACCTCTATTACCTTGCGGATAGGTCCCAGTACCGAGTACCGAGTACCGAGTACCGAGTACCGAGTACCGAGTACCGAGTACCGAGTACCGAGTACCGAGTACCGAGTACCGAGTACCGAGTACCGAGTACCGAGTACCGAGTACCGAGTACCGAGTACCGAGTACCGAGTACCGAGTACCGAGTGCACAGAACACAGACCTTTCCCCAGTTGACCCCAACCCTAGGCCAGCGCCCACTCAAAGTTCCCCTCTGAGGATGCGCGGCTCATTGCGTCAAGCGACACAACTGATGTCCTGCGACGTGTCCCCCGCCCACTACCCGCACTGCCGACACTGCCGACCATCGTCTGCGTGCGTGAGAAGGACCGTGTCTGGCTGGGGCGACGTTTCATGCTTCCTGACGGTGCAAGCGCGATGCTCACAGGACTAACAGCTCCCAGGGGCAGGGGTGGGCGCGGTGGTGCGAGGCTCCGTGTGCTGCCTGTACGTGTGCGTGACAGCGGAAGCATCGCTGGTGACGGTGTGTTCTCCTCCTCCTGGTTGCTCTCGATGCGTTCGATCGTCACGTTCAGACCACAGTTCGACCCTGCGTCAGATGTCGCATAGCTGCTGTCGTCGTCCCTCTGCAGCAGTGTGTCCGACAGCATGGCCGAGGGTGCACGTGATCTGCGGCCCTTCTTCGCTGTGTCGCAAGCCTCCTGCTCCTGCTTACAAGGTACGTTCTTCTGCCCAGACCTCTCATACTCGGACACAACAAGGCTCTCCAGGTCGCTGTCGTCGCACTTCGTGTCCGGGATTGAGTCCTGCAGTCGTTCACGTCTGTCTGTGCAGAACACATAGAGTTCAGACACAAGAGACAGAAACAGCTTCACCAAGATGCACACAATGCCCAGGACCAACAGCACCGTTGCACCTTGGAACAGCAGGTCCTGCGGCTTCTCCCTGTAGTACCCCACAGCCATGAAGATCAGCGCCACGCACTGGAACGTCATGACCGTGCCGTCAATGATCAAGTCACGTCTCCGCGCGTACGGCTTCGCCTCGACCAGCACAACAAGCATAATGAAGATGACGCAGAAGGACGCGAGTTTGATGTGTCCACACGCGATGTAGCTTGTGGGGGTGAAGGCCTGGATCGCAGCGACAGCGAACATCGATGCGTACTGCAGGAAGTGGTACCAGAGGCAGCCAAGGCGGTAGGAGCGGATCACGGCCGAGTAGCGCAGCGTCCACATCACAGGCGAGAGGGACACCCACTCGCCTTCGCCAATCACAAAGTGCAGCACACGGCGCTTCCACTTCCCGAAGCCTGCAGTGCGGGGGTCCTTCACCACTGTCGAGTGCACGGGTGCCTTCACCAGAACACAGGTGAAGGTTGCCACCGGCACCGACAGACACACTACGATTGCGAAGGCGCCGAGCATGCGCATGCCCCAGGTGGGTCCGCTGTACAGCAGCTGCAGGCTTCCGACAGACGACCCCTGGAAGAGGATAAAGAAGAGCATGGCCGGCAGTCCAGGGAAGCTCAGGAGTGCCTGCGAGTCAAGGGAAAGCAGGGAAAGGACAGACTGCTCCTCTCGTCCTTTGTAATACGTCTTGGCACCACGCTGCACCAGACGCGCAACCTCACACACCACTGCGTGTCCCGCGAAGAAGGTTAGAGCCAGGGCAAGGTTCCCCACCACCATCCCGGCCGCCTCCAGGCCGGCAATCTTGAGCTGTGTTGGGTGCAGTGCGCGTGGGTAGTGTTTCGTGTCTCCGTAGATCTTGCACTCCTCCGTTGTGATGAGCAGGCTGCCTGCAAGGCCTGCGGCGCGGTCGCTAAACAGAGTTGTCGCACTAGCCGCCACTGCGGCTGCAGCAAGCTGACCTCTGCCACCTTCTTCTTCCGCTGCTGCTGCTTCTGCTGCTGCGTCTACACCCTCAGGTGCTGCAGACGCGGGCAACTCTGTCACGAGTGGTGCTTGTGTTCCAGGCACTTCTGTGTGTGGTGCAGGTGTGCGTGGCGACAGTGTTGCTGGCAGTGCTGTGGGTGGTGCAAGCGTATGTGGCACAGGTGTCAATGGCGACAGTGTCGGTGGCGCTTCCGTCAACGGTGATGGTGACATAGGTGCAGGTGATGGCGGTGAAGCTGTAGGTGGAGACAGTGTCAGGGGTGACAGAGTCAACGGCGCCAATGTCGGAGACAACGTTGCAGGCATAGGTGTGAGTGGTGCTGGTGAAAGCGGCGCTGGAGTTGGTGGTGCCAGTGTCAGTGGTGACGGCGTCGGAGGAGAAGGCGTCAATGGTGCTGTTGTGAGGGGAGCTGGTGTGAGCGGTGACAACGTTGCTGGGGATGCTGTCACGGGTGAGGGTGTCAGTGGTGCAGGTGTAGGCGGAGAGGGTGTACGTGGCGCACGAGTAGGTGGAGAAGGTGTCGGTGGTACTGGTGTGAGTGGTAAAGGTGTTGGCGGTGAAGGTGTACGTGGCGCACGTGTGGGTGGAGAACGTGTAGACGGTGCTTTTGTCTGTGGTGGCGGTGTTTGGGGTGAAGGTGTAGGTGGAGCTGGTGTTGGTGGTGAAGGTGTTGCTGGTGCACGGGTGGGAGGAGAAGGTGTCGGTGGAGCTTTTGTCGGTGGCGAAGGTGTTGGGGGTGAAGGTGTACGTGGTGCACGTGTGGGTGGAGAACGTGTAGGCGGTGCTTTTGTAGGTGGCGCACGTGTTGGCGGAGCTGGTGTTGGTGGCGAAGGTGTGCGTGGCGCACGTGTGGGAGGAGAAGGTGTACGTGGACTTTTTGTCGGTGGTGAAGGTGTTGGCGGGGATGGTGTTGGTGGTGCAGGTGTTGGTGGTGCTGGTGTCGGTGGTGCAGGTGTTGGGGGTGAAGGTGTTGGGGGAGCTGGTGTTGGTGGTGAAGGCGTCGGTGGTGAAGGTGTTGGTGGAGCTGGTGTCGGTGGTGAAGGCGTTGGCGGGGATGGTGTTGGTGGCGCAGGCGTCGGTGGTGAAGGTGTTGGGGGAGCTGGTGTCGGTGGTGAAGGCGTTGGCGGGGATGGTGTTGGTGGAGCTGGTGTCGGTGGTGAAGGCGTTGGCGGGGATGGTGTTGGTGGCGCAGGCGTCGGGGGTGAAGGTGTTGGTGGAGCTGGTGTCGGTGGTGAAGGCGTTGGCGGGGATGGTGTTGGTGGTGCAGGTGTCGGTGGTGAAGGTGTTGGGGGAGCTGGTGTTGGTGGTGAAGGCGTTGGCGGGGATGGTGTTGGTGGTGCAGGTGTCGGTGGTGAAGGTGTTGGCGGGGATGGTGTTGGTGGCGCAGGCGTCGGTGGTGCAGGTGTTGGGGGTGCAGGTGTTGGGGGTGCAGGTGTTGGGGGTGCAGGTGTTGGGGGTGCAGGTGTTGGGGGTGCAGGTGTTGGGGGTGCAGGTGTTGGTGGTGCAGGTGTTGGTGGTGCAGGTGTTGGGGGTGCAGGTGTTGGTGGTGCAGGTGTTGGGGGTGCAGGTGTTGGGGGTGCAGGTGTTGGGGGTGCAGGTGTTGGTGGTGCAGGTGTTGGTGGTGCAGGTGTTGGGGGTGCAGGTGTTGGGGGAGCTGGCGTCGTTACCCTGCAGAACTCGCATATGTCCGGTGCATAGTCGCCTAGTCTACAATAGTTGGATCCGCCTGACCCACCTGCGACGGGCCACACCTCCCATCCTGTTGCTGAGTAGAACCACAACTCGTCGATGTCGTAGCCATCATCTACATCGTACGTAGAACACGTGAGCCGTATGCACTGCACCTGGGTCGAGGGAAACGAACATAATTCAGAAGTCTGGTACGGCACGTAACTGTCCGGTTCATCCAATGTGTCAACCTCACAGAAAGCGTTGTTGTATGAGCGAGCCCATATAGTGAACGAGTTGACCGAACCTGAAGCGCCGCCCGCCACTTCTACACGGGTATACTGAGTGAGCACGACACCTTCTCGCACGCCTGCCTTGTGTGCTGCAGCCACCCATCCATTCGCAGGCCCGCACAGCAGCAGCAGCAGCACCACCCACAACACCCATATCATGACCCTGTCCCCTACCTGTGGGGGTGGAGCGAGAGGGAGGTTGCAAGCACGGACACTGTGGCAAAGAAGGAAGCGGGTAGGAGGGGTCTGCAAAGGCGCTTGCTGCGAGCCAATGAGTCGGGAGAAGGTCATTCATAAGTCCTCGGTCTGGGTCTGTGAGTTTTCAAACTCACTGTGCGCACAAGTGGCCTGTATTGTGCCATGGACACAGCCTTGCACATGCCCTGGGTCATATCACTGAACAATGCACAGAGCAAAATGGAACTATGTGCAAAACCCTGTTCAGGGTCGTCAATCGACGCTTGGAAGGTGGCGGAAACTTTCTCAGAAAAAGCAGACTTGACTTGGCCGAAGAATGGCGAAAAAGGGTCGAAATTTGCGGGTTAGCCACACTATGTTCGCTTTTTTTCCACATTTTTGTTTTTTTCCCCACGTTGATTACAGTAAAGATTTTTGACAAAAAAAATTATCGAAGAAGCAAAAAAAAAACCCCCCAATGGGCCATACAAAAGAAACGCGAGTTTATTGTTTTATCTTGTTCACAAACGGTATGTGTTTTGCCTGAAGTACAGAAAGTTCTCCAGCACAAAAAAAAGAGAGGAAAAACAAGCAGGGGTACACAGACGGGCAACTTTTTCACGAGGGTCTCGAGCATTTTGCCAAACGACCTGTTAACTAAAAAAAAAGACGCTTGTTTCCCCCCCGGATTTTGGGCTTTTTCTTTTACACGAGGAACCGCAGAAATACTACGGTAATAGCTATCTTCACCTACACAGGAAAACGGGAAACAAACAAGAGAGGTTTATTTAAAAAAAAAAACTGATATCATTACAATAGCCTAAACAGAAAAGGTAAGAACAGGGAAAGTCCTGAAGTGCAGATGGTGATGTGAGAGAAGCGAGAAGCACAAAAATGAGGGTGAAAACAGGGAATTTTGTAAGGGACTAGATATTTTTTGCCAAACAGTCCCCCTAGTATAATGAGAGAAGTGGGTACTGGCCGGGTTTGGCCAAGTCAGTCGACCCACTGACCTGGCCAAACTAGTGCCAAACTGATTTGTGTGTGTTAGTCAACCCAACCACACAGTACGCCCTGTGCAACAAGAGAGGAAGAACATTAAACCCTGATCTGGAATTTTTTGAAAAAGATGAAAAAGCAGAGAGTTAGGCAGCAAAAAAACGTTGTGTGAAAAAGTTTTTTCTGTCAAGTGTTTTTGTGTGTTGGCGGAGAAAAAAACAGTTTCCAATAAAAGACTCCTGCGTCGGTTGTCTTTTTCACATTAGTCAACCCAACCACACAGTACACACCTGTGAAACAAGAGAGAGGAAGAACATTAAAATAAAAAAAACATTTTCTATTCAAAGAAAAGAAAGAAATAGTTATTGCTGACACACCTCTGACCCACTGTACGATGCCAGGCAAAAAAAAAAAATAATACAAAAAGTCGAAGTGACGGCAGTCTTCCCAAGAAAACCACACTAAGCCCTTTAGGTCCCGAGGACAACCTCCGGTAAAGCAAGGCGGTGCCGTTCACATGGAACAGCTTTGTGCCGCTTTATTTGTGGAGGGAACTGGGGTGCCGTGTGTGGGTTTGATTTGTCCTCAAAAGGTAAAGGTAGTCAATAGCAACGACTACACTGTTGAGTCTACAAAAGGGGAAAGGGAGGAAGTCGCAGGGAAATTTGACTTGCATGAGTCGAAATAAAGTTATTTCATATACCGACCCTTTTGCCGCCAGGGACAATTTCAAGGCAGGGGGGGGGACAATTTCAAGGGAGTCGCGGGGACAACCTTTGCTCTCCCTTCTTCACACCAAAACGGCCACCCCCCTACAGTACGAGATATTGTCCCCCCCTCACTTTTTCCCTCAGGGGGGACAATTTCACGGGGGAGGGTCGGTACATTAACGAAACAAAAAGAATGCAAAGATGGTGTTACCGTACACCTGTCGAGGACATGTCAAGGACATGTCAAGGACCTGTCAATATAGGGGGGGTGTGTCATTTTATAATTTGGTATACAATGGGTTTTTTTCCCACAGTACTGTACTGTGTATTGTGTACTTCAGATAGTTTTTGGACACACATGTGACCCCACCGTGGAGAGCAATCGGCTCGCGCAATCAAAAGAAAGCAGAGAAAAGGGGAAAGAAAAAAGAAAAAAGTTGGGTACCGTGCGCCTGCGGCGCTACCTGTTCCCTACCCCCCCATGATGTACTTATGTATATTCCACCTGATTTTGACCATGTTTGCCGGTGTGTACTGTGTACTGTGTACTGTGTACTGTGTACTGTGTACTGTGTACTGTGTACTGTGTACTGTGTACTGTGTACTGTGTACTGTGTACTGTGTACTGTGTACTGTGTACTGCGTACTGTGCGAAGGAAGAGGTCAACGCCCTACGTTGGCGCTGTGTCGAACTCCTCGCGCAGCTCCTTGTCCTGCAAGCAGAACGCTCGGATCCTGTCCTGCGTCCACCTGTTGCTGGCCAGCGTCACCGCGCAATCAAAGTGCTCCTTCGTTACAGAATCGTACGTCGCATCGCTGCTGATGTGACAGGTGAGCTATTGGCCACGTACCGTCCCCACGTAGGCGTTTTTGTGTCCCACACTTCATACACAACCCACCTTGTCATGTGCTATGGTACTATGGTACTATGGTACTATGGTACTATGGTACTATGGTACTATGGTACTATGGTACTATGGTACTATGGTACTATGGTACTATGGTACTATGGTACTATGGTACTATGGTACTATGGTACTATGGTACTATGGTACAATGAATGGCCAAGTTTTCACAACTCCATGTCAAGGACCTGTCAATATGGGCCCTTTCGGTAACACCAAAAGAGGGTGCAAAAAATGTACCCTTGCGAAACAAAGGAAATAAAGGCGTTCATAACAAAACACAACAACAAAAGACACGAGAGACAGAGAGAGAGAAAAGACAAGAGACAAAAACAACGAAGACTAAACGGAACTGTGTCCACCTGATTTTACATGAAATTTGGTGGAGTTAAAAAGTGGTTTTAACACCACCAAAACTCGACACAAAGTTCAGGCAAAATCAAATGATAATTAATATACCGTAATCGTAAGAATTCTGGGACGTAAATTTTTTGGGACGTAAATATTCTGGGACGTAACAAAACTGGGACAATTGGAGGAAAATCTGAAACTTGGGACATTTTTACGCCCCAGAATTTTTACGATTACGGTAATACCGGCCGCGTACATATTACGTCGCGTACTAATTAAGTCGCTTTTTGGGGGCCCGCGGGCGCCCAAAAAGCGACGTAATTAGTACACACCGTAAGGTGAAAAAAAAAGTGGGGGTAATCATGTTGGAACACAGCTGGTGTGGGCACATCACTGGGGGGGATACCACCAAACCCACACAATCCCGAAGTCATCGCAGATGTGTGTGAGCGAGGAGGAGAACAAACCCAACACGCGGCGCGTGTAGACAGCACAGGGTAAGGTGGAAGAAATCGGTGAGAACTCTGCCACAGTGCGTCTAGTACCTCCGTATGCGCAAGGAGTGGGAAGTGCCGATGGAGTTCCTCAAATCCGCAATTTGAGCCATTCGTTCATATTCCAACAAACATTAAAAAAACGTTTGCATGCTGCAATCTCTGCCCAATGTAACCTTGTCAAGGGCCGAGGGACAACACGCCAACACCAAGAGAAATGCCAGACATCCTTCCCACTCACCTTGTACGTAGATTTTGTTTTTCTTCAAAAAATTAATTACGTCGCACACTTATTACGTCGCGTACTAATTAAGTCGGCATCTGCCCTAACCGACTTAATTAGTACGCGACGTAATATATACGCGGCCGGTACTGGGCACCAATACTGGAAACAAAAGAGTAAAACCAACACTGACTGGACAGTCTATTTTATCCCCTCCACCAAAATGAAGGGCCAAAAGTCTTACAGTCTGTACAGGTGACGGTTAGTGAGAGTTAAAAATTCAAGGGGTTTCCCGGATATTTTCTAAGTACACGGCCACACCCAAAAACCGGCATTGACCTAGAAAAACAGGGAATTACCAGGTTTTTGAGGACCCTTCAAACGTTTTATGTTGTGTCGACAATCACCTGCTAGTGCAGGATCTGTACTCAATGTTGCCCGAAGGCTATAAAGATGTAGACGAAAATCGTCCTCAACTTTAGAAAGTGGATTTTATTTTGTTTATGCATTGAAGTGCTGTGGTATACACAAAAGTTGCATCATCAAAGTGGGGGACAGGGGAGGGTTAAAGGGGTCACGTGTGAAAATAAGGTTGGATAGAAATTCAGTACATCATGTTTCAGTCCTAACTGCATACATTGGCGGTATCAGAGGGGGACATCGTCAGTGTGAGACCCTCTGATGTACTGAGTTTGAACTGGATATTACCAAACAGTCTTCGCGCTCGTACTCGGGGGCACACACGCGTTGGAAGACGAAAAACACAGTCAAGCTTTTTTTTTTGGGGGGACCCGGGGTTGAGAACAGATTTTCACACGGTCTCTATGTTGCTGAGTCTACAAAAGGGGAAAGGGAGGACGTCGCAGGGAAAATGGGGGAGATATTACATGGTGGTGTGAGGCACGTCGTCAAAAAATAGAGTTTGCATTTCTTCGTTTCATCCAAAGCACCACATAGGGACACATGAAACTACAAATAGACGCACGAACACAATGATTAAGAATTACTTTTTGTGATAAAGAATCACGCCTTTTTTGAATGAAGGCGTTGCCCATCTGTTTTGAAATAATACGAGGTCAAGGCAGTTCTGAACGTTGATGAGTAAACTTCACGTACTGCGCGACCGAACACGCCTCAGCCCAATTGGCTACACGTGTGTGATATTTGGTGTCACTGAGCGCGGGGACCCGGAGGAGCCACGTGCCCTGCCCATGAGCATAGCTGACGTCACCTCCTCCATCCTCTCCTTGCTGCGTGGGTACCTGCGTCCAGTTGGGAACATAGCTGGCGTGGGGGCCACCCCACCTGTCTCCAGGGACGTTGTCGACCTGCCCATTCTGCCCTCGGGTGGCGTGTGACGTGCTGAGTCAGCGCTCATCAAGGAACGTGAGGGCCGCTTCTGGCTTGCAAGGAGCAGGTCCTGCAGGGGGCTGGCCTCGTACATCGGGATCACGTCTGCGGGATGCGGTGACATGGGGTTGTGCACGACAGAGTGTTCTGCAAGGAGCATTTCCTGTTGTTGTTGTTGTTGTTGCTGTTGCTGTTGTTGCTGTGGTGGAGGCAGCTGCTGGTGGTGCTGCTGTGGGGGATAGCTGTGCACTGTCTTCGCAGCAGGCTGGTTCTTTCTGCGAATCAGACAAAACCCTGCCAAGGCACAGAGGCACAGAACCAGCACCGCAGCCGCAATGATGATGATCAGCAAAACAGTGCCGCCGTTGTCGTCGTCCGTGCCGTTGGGTGAGGAGTTCGTGGGTGAGTAGCAGATGTAGTCGTTTGCTTTGGTGCTCGGGTCTGCACAATACTTCCCGTCGGGGCACGGCTTGGCAAGGCATTCGTCACTTGCGGTGTTGCTGGTGCTGGTCCCGCTGGGCGTACCAGATGGGGGGCAGACGGCCTGCTTTGCGACAGCCTTCGTGGCACGGTCGGGACACGTGCACACAAAGTCGCCCGTCTTCGCTGTGTTCGGGTCGGCGCAGTCTTGAACTGTGCCGCACGGACGCGACGTGCATTCGTCTCTTGCGGAAGACGGGGAAGACGGGTCGCAGTTCGCTGGCGATGCGACAGCCGTGAGGGATGTGTCTGAGGTGCAGGTGCAGACGTAGTTCTTGGGCAACATCATGTGCGGGTCTGCGCACGTCTGCCCGGCACCGCAGGGATCTGTGTCACATTCGTCGTTGTAGGACGTGAAGCAGTCTGCAGCAGCACCCACCTGCGTCTTCGTCGTGTCGGAAGTGCAGGTGCAGACGTAGTTGTGGGTGTCAGTCAAGTCCGGGTCGGTGCAGGTCTGCCCTTCTCCACAGAGGTCGGCAAGAAGGCATTCGTCGTCCGGGCAGGAGTCCACCTGCCCTCCTACCTTTGACAGCTTCCCGTCTTCGTCGCAGGAGCAGATGAAGTCGCCTTTCTCTGTCAGGGACGGGTCCGAGCAGTACTGATCCCACCCGCAGGAAAACAAAAGGCATTCGTCTTCCGAAATGTCGCACGACTCCACCGGCCCACCAACCTGTGCTCGCGTCACGTCCACCAGACAGTAGCACTCAAAGTCGCCAGTCACAAACTCATCGTCATCCCTGCACATCTGTCCAGAGGAACATGGCCAGCTGCTCGCTCGACACTCACTCATACCAACACACACCGCACGTTCACCGACCGCGCTTCTGTCCTTGTCCGAGTCGCATGTGCACACAAAGTCTCCGTCCTTCGAAGTGTCCGGGTCGGTGCAGGTCTGAGCGAGACCACACGGGTCCGTAGCGCATTCGCCTGTGTTCAGCGGCTTTTCTGTCACAGGATCTGTCCCAGGATTTTCGCACACATCGCAGGACCAATGCACTTCTGCCATCGGATCAAAGCGGTCGGCAGAGAGGGAACTGGGCCCAGGATAGGCCCACAGCGACACAGCACTACCCGCATGGCAGGGGACGGAGAAGGTTGCGGGCACTTTGTAGTGGGAAATATACAGGGATCCGTCTGATCCCACCACACTGACGTACTCCGAAGATACGGTCACCTTCAGCGTCAACGCCCAGTCGCAACGCACAACGAAGAACGCACGTTTCGCATAAAAATTATGGATGAGTGGCGCATCTTCGTCACATTCGTGGTCAGCGTCGCCGCAGTCTGTATTTCTCATTGTAATAAACTCCTCTACCTTCGCCATGGGGGCGGAAGGTGGCTTGGGGGGCGGGTCCGAAGTGCTTGTGATGTCCAGGTATACTTTAGATTCGAACATGGCGCCCGATTTGCTGCAGCTGGAAACGGTTGTGTATGTAAGCTCGAGTTTGTCGGCAGCGAGGTCGACGTTAACAGCAAGGTTCCAGGTTTGTTCGTCTGCCAGGTCTGACATGTCTGTCGTCTCGCCACCGACATCCAAACGCAATGTAACAGGATCAGTGCAATCACTCTGCACACGACGCACCACTACACGCGAGAGAACGACCTTGTTCAAATCGGACAACGTTGGCGTGAAAAACGATAGTACGTCCGTGGACCAAAGAACGCCCGTGTGCTCACTGTACTGAGGATCCTCCATCACTTTGAAAAAGTTGTGCTCCGAAAGCATCTCGTAAGCACCCACACTGCAGGAGGCCAGCAGACATGCAGCAATGGACAGTTTCATATTATGCATTTTGTGTGCCTACTGGCGATAGGTGGTGCGGGTGTTGTGAACGTAGATTATGCCGTTCAGGAAGATGGCGAATAACGGTAAATATGTAGAGTTACGGATTGCATGTGTTTGCTGAAGTACAGAAAGTGTCGTGGAGCACAGGGGGGAAGAGAGAGAGAGAGGGGGAAAACAAGCGAGGAAGGGGGTGCGCAGAATGCGCACCTTTTTACGAGGGTCTCGAGCATTTTGTGAAATACAAGTGAAAAAAAAAATCAACACTGGGAGAAACCCTAAAGGGTTTCCTGACACTGATTTTTAAACGAAATTATAAAACACAGATGTGGTACGTCGTGCAAAGGATAGGAACAACACAAGAACACACAAAACGTTTCAGTCTTTTTTTCCTTGGAAAAACAGGAAGTTTTATTGCACAGGCATGGGGGGTGGTGGGGACTCCTATCCTCTCTAGGTAGGATTCCGCGGCATCCCCCCGACGGGGAGCGATCCTACACGAGGTAGAGGGGGCAAGCACGACGTGCACCTGGCCACCTCAAAATGAGAGAAATGGGGGACATGAGTCACAGATCGGGCTGTATGCCGCTGAGGGATCCCCCACTAACACGAAGTGTACGTCGTGCAAAGGATAGGAACAACACAAGAACACACACGTCGTGCCGCAGTTCCCAAACGTCTCTCGCTAGCAGCACTGACAGCCTTTTTCTTTTGCCTGAGATTGGGGGCGTCTTCGCTGCTGTCTTTGGGGCGTGGGTGCGGGCACTGGGGCGCTTGCTGGGGAACCGAGGGTTCTGACGAAGAGCTCGTTCACATCCACGAAGATGGCCGCCTTCATGCTGCGCGAGACTGCAAACCAGTACACCCCCCACCGCTCCCTGTGGATGATGTCGGACTTCCCTGTGGCCAGGTTCCAGCTGCGCAGGTTTTCCTCTCCGTCGCACGACAGCACGTAGCCGCCACACATGCTGAACGAAATGTGTGTATCATAGTCCTCGTGTCTGCTGCAGCTGTGACGTCGCTCTCCATCTTCAACCGAGAAGACGTCCATGCCCCCTTGGTATGAGAGCGCAAGCATCTCCGAGCACGGAGAGAACGCAGGCGCAGACTGCAAGGCCCGGCAGCCACTAAGCTCCGGGACGGAGAACTCCTTGACGAGGGAGAGCGTCTCCAGGTCGCGCAGCTGCAGGCCGGTATGGAGGCACGCAACCCACCGAGCACAGGGCGACACCGTCACGTGGCAGGCAGGCACCTCCGCATGCGCCAGACACACACCCTCAAGGCTGAACACCCGGACACTGCATTCACACCCAACAACAACACTCTCGGGTGCGCCTGTCATGGAGAGCAGCTCGCCGCAGCACTCAAGCGCAGGGGTGAAGGAGACCTGCTCCTCTGTGCTCTCCGTCGACATGATGTGGACGGACGTGTTCGTTAGGTAGGCGAAGTGCTGCTCCGACATCATTGCAACGGCGGTGGCGACGACTTCCGGTGCGAGGCGTGCGACGGTGGTGGACGTGCCGGTGACGAGGTCTGTCCTAATAAGGTCGCCTCCCCCCGGTGTCTCGGAGTTAAGACAATAGCGCCCTCCAGGGCATAGGCACGCAATGCGTGACGTGCGGCCTAGGTTCTGGGGACTCTTCCAGCTTGCGGAGACATCCATGTACACCTGCAGCGCCCCCCTCTTCACCTCGGCGAGAAGTGTGTCGCCACTGCACAGCCCCGTCCCAGACACAGCATCCCCGTCGTCGCCCAGCAGCACCCTGCCCTCACCCCCCTGCCGCCACACCTGCGGCAGGGCGCCTAGCTGCAGCACCTCCCCTACACGCTCCCGCACGTCCAGCACCGTCGCACCTTCCTCCACCTCCACGATGTGCACATTACCGGACAGAACACACGTCACGTGCACCTCCATTTGTTAGTGTTTTGTAAGTGGAGCTGTGGAATGATAATTAAAAAGGCTTGAAGAGAAGGGCGTCTACACATGGCAACCACACGATGGTAGCCCCCAGATGAAAGCACAACCAAGGTCAAAATCGCAATACATTGCACTACAGAACCTTGTTGTAATCACTGTGACCGCACTCTCGTGCATCAGCTGTCCGTGTGATACGACAAAGCGGGTAGGGTAGGGATAACGATACCTTCAAGACCCACAAAAACTATTTCAACATACAGTAAGACAACAAACATCGGTGGGGTAAAAACCCTCCTTAGAGCTTTGAAATCCCAAAATCCACCTATATTTTTACCCCACCGGTGTTTGTTGTCTTACTGTATGCAATCAGGGATTAAAAAAAAGAACGCAAAATCAGAGGGGTTCGGAAAACATTCGAGTTTTTCTACTTGCATTGGACACATCGTAGAAAGGGGACGAAGCAAAGGGCAATAAAAGAACACAAATGAACCATTACCAAAGACAGAAAAAGAGACATTGTATTTCGGAAGTACACACACACGCTTCCAATCATTCGATCGAAGTCTGTTATTCTATGAAACGTTGTATGTGAATACAAAATTGTCAAAATGGCGCCTCAAAAAAAAAAACAGAAGAAGAAAAGAGCTGATCGGTACCCGAGCTATGTAAAGAGTCCGGGGTGGGTAGAAGAACGCAAATATTTTTTTTTACTGTGAGATGCCGGAATATTGCAACCGTCCTTCACTCTTTTAAGACTTGGTACACACCAGACTCCTTCTGCAGCACGAGAACGTGCTCCAGTGAGGAGGGGCACCTGGAGCCTTCGGGCAGCTGGAAGAGACACACCCCATCGCTTCCCCAGGCTTGCTCGCAGAGGGTCCAGGAGCGGCGTACTGTTGCGCCCATGACGGTCACGAAGCGTTGTCTACGTGCACCTACATCGCCGTGGTGGACTACCCCGCTGGCTAGGCCTGCTCCACGGAGGGACGTGGTCTGTGCAAAGCGGATAGCGTTCTCCATGTGTGCAGGGGCAGAACGGGTCACGTTCCAAGCGAGGCAGACACGGCTGCCGAGGAGGGTCACCAGACTCCCACAGCTGCGGTCCAACGCGGCTGTGAGCGTTGCAAGGTCGGTGTTCATGTCGTGCAGCGCTGCCGCGTCGGTGTCGTCCACACGCAGCTCTGCCACAGCGACGGTGGCGTGCGCCTGGCGTGCGGAGTGCGACGCCGTGAACGACAGTGTGCCGGAGTTGTCAAAGTCAAGAACGTCGCTCGTTGTGTGCCAGCCACCGGAGTCCTCGCGGACAGGGGAGAGCTCCCGCCCCGCAAGCGAGACGGGCCAGATGCTCAGCACGTCAGTCGTTCCGGATATGCCCTTCAGTTCTGTCGGCACAGTGCACCCCACAGCAGCGTTGCACGCACCGCAGTCAGTTGTCCACAGATCATATGGCAAGGCCACAGCTCCTGGTGTGCAAGTGCTCTCCAGGCGAGAAGCCAGGTTTACTGTAGGCCCAAAATAGTCAGTGCGTCCCGTCAAAGGGTTCTGCTCAAGAGTGATGGCCCCAGAGTTGACCCCAATGCGCACAGTGAGCCCACCCCAAATGTCTCCTTGTGGTGCGCAGATCGGTGCGTCCTCAAGAAGTGCGGCCGGCCAGTCTGCTGCGAAGAGTCGTTCGTGAACCCGAAGCGCGAAGTTGACGCCGTCCGCTGTGGCGGCGAAGGCGACCATGAATGCGTCGCCAATGGTCTTCACCTCGTACCCACCACACATCCGCATCACATCACGCATCACAGCGTTGTGGATCTGCAGTCCAGCACGCATCCCCTCAGGCGCGTTCTCCCAGATCGACGTCGACGCACGGATGTCTGTGAAGACTATGGCGGCACTCCCTGTCGTGAGCCCTGGCGGTGGTACTGTGGTGTGCTGCACGTCGCCTCCGTCCATCTCAGCTTCCTCAAAGAGCGCAGCCGGGAGGTAGGGCCGGTAGCGGCGCAGGTTTGCCTCCAGCGTCTGCAGGGTGCCGTGCATCTCCTCCGGCAGCTCCGCACCTCTCATCGCAAGCAGCCGCCCGACACCCTCCACGTCGTACCCCGCAAGCAGCGAGGCAATCTCCTGCACGGTGCGTATCGTGCTCTGCATCGTGGCTTGCTCCTGCAGCACATCACGCGCAAATCCCCTTGTCGCTAGAAAATCCACCACAAAGACCGCAACACTGGGCATCAGAGTGGCAGGCGGGAAGCCCATCTTACACGGCGGCGCGACACAGTCAGACATCTTACGGAAATACTCTATCCTCCCTTCCACCGGGTTCAACCCGGGGATGTCAAACAGACCAAACCTGAAGCCCTGCTCCACACCCATCACGAACATCCAAACACACGTAAACACGACAAGACCTACCGTAAACACTGTGGGCACCTGCATCACCAATAACAGATCAATGGCGAGCACCAACAACGGCCAGGTGCTTTGCGACAACGTCCTTGCCTCGAGATCCCACAGGAACACACATCCACAGAAGCAATAGATAAGACACACCTCAACGCGTGTTGTGAGTGGCCGCTTCGTTGAAAGAAGGATCACCACCGTCCCCAGGCAGGTACATATCGTGAGCACGGCTGCCACAAAGTATACGGTGCGTTCCCTGTTGTGTCCAGAGATCATTGCGGCCACGGTCAGCACAAACGCAGAGACAGATAGTACAAAGAAGAGCGCACGCTTCTTCAGCTCCCTCTCTCCGAGCGCCCCATCCAAGGTGAACGCTCTGTGCAGGCAGGGGAGCGTTCTTTTGAGAGACATTGCGCAGCCTCACTCCTCCCCTGTTGGGATTTTTAAAAAAAAGATGAAAAACAGATTGTGTGAAGTTTTTTTCTGTCAAAGTGGTGTTGTGTGTTTTGCGGAGAAGAAAACAGTTTCCGATAAAAAGGCTCCTGCGTCGATTTTTCTTTCACAACACTCGGTTGCCCTGTGAGTTGCTGTGAGGCGCTGGTGGGGGAGGGGAGCTAGGATGTAAAATTCGAATTCGTGTATAATTAATTATACGAATGATGCGCCGGGCAGGGTGTCAGCATCTGCAAGCCCAAAGACGAGAAGCTCCATTGAAGGTGGGTGAAGAGATGGAGTCCATCAAGAAACGGATAGCCGGAGAAGCAGGGAGTGCATCCAGGGGGGTGGGAACAGTTTCTAATTCGCCACCAGCAAGCCGGAGGACATTAATCGTGCAGTGAGGGATTTTCCTAGAGACAGGCACACCGTTTCTACGGGTCGAACATCGGTAGGACAAAACGTCTGGTCCGTCATCATTACTTTTGCAGAACTTCAGACTGCTCTTTGAGACTCTGTAAGGAGGCTCCCTGGAAGCAAGAACTGCACAACTGCACAAGCACGCAGGCAACGTAAGAATACTTCAACACTGAGGACAGCGATTCAAACTGAATACCCACCAGATCCCGAATTTGACATAATTCCCCCGTTTTTATCTTCCATTGTCCCCCAAATAGTCGCCTAAACTCGTTTTTTTGGGTCTCAGCCCGAAAACTCGTATTGTCACTCGTCTCACTCGTCTGGACTCGTCTCTTCGGTAAGTGCCTACAAAACGTACTCGTCTCAACTCGTCACGACGAGTATGGAGACGAGTATTGGAGGCGAGTATCGCCACTTGTCTCACTCGGTACGACTCGTCCGCACTGTGTGCCTAGGGAGGGGTGGTCTGGGGTGTAGGATCGACAACACAGCAAGAACATAGCTGTGCTATTGGAGAGTGCTCAAGGGCGGTTGTGGGTTTGAATGAAAGTTGTGGGGGAGGTGTACCTTTTTTAAAAAATTTTGTTTGACGAAATCGAGGACCCCCAGAGTGGGGTCCTCTCGTACTTCAAAAAAGTATTGCACTGGAAAAAAAAAAATATACACAAAAAGGTGATCCGTGACCTCTAAAACCTTTTTTTTTTTTTTTTTTTTTTTGTTGAAAATAGACAGGAGCATGTCGCTACTGCTTTTGAAGAGAGGGAAGGTTTTGAAAAGGTCGTCCGTCGACACCTCTAGGAATAGCGAATTATTGGATGAAGGGGGTTTGAAGGTTCGTTTGTTTTGTATTTGTTTTTTGTTGAAAACTTGGAAAAATCACTGTGTCGCAACAGAATATATCCACGCCACGCCCACCCTCCGCCCAGCTTACTTCCATTTCGTCTACGTTGAGATGTCCTACTCCCGCTACCGCTCGTCAGTCAACGAAACGGGTATAATTGGAACCCAAGGGGAGCAACTCCTTGTGCGAAGTAAGTGAGCTCGGGTTTTGTTTTTGCTACTCTGTTTGTTTTTGTACTGTATTTCATTGTAGTACTTTGTCTTGGCTGAAGAGGGGTTTGTAGATGTTTTCTGTTCTGTTTTGTACTCTTTGTTTTTGCTATGTTGTGTTTTGTGTTTGTTTAGCTTTTTAGATCCTTAACCAAAGCGATGTGCGAACTTTAATGTAGTTTCCGGCTTACTCTGTCGCAGTGGTTGTAAGGGAACCTTTACTGCTTTTTCAAAAAGGATGGATGAAGGGGTGGGACCCTAGGGGGTGGGTGACTCGCACTTCTCACATACTTTTTTTGCCCCTCCATTCAGCTACACAATGCGTTCAAAAAGAAAATACTGTATTCGTACAAATTATCGACAGGAAAAAGGTTCGAACTTTCCTAAAAAATCCTGACAAGGTCGAACATTAGTACGGCCGATAATTTTTCGGAATACGGTAGGAAAACGTTTATCGAGCTTTTCTACTCGAAAAATGATTTTGGACGCCAAAAAAATTCCCTCAAAAATACAAAACATAGGTTTACAAGATGAACCTAAGCCTCTTGTGCTTAGTCAATAAAATAGAAGTTGTAAGCGCAAACGTCTCTGCGGACGCAGGCGCTGGATCTCCGCAGGTTATCGAACCGCGGGCAATTTGTTTGATTTTTTTTGAAAACTTGGTTGTATTAGTGTAGCCACCCTAGAGTGTGCTCCACTAACGATTTTCTTTTTTCTTTTTCAATTTCATAGTAGTCTGATTGACGCTGGGCCTGGTTGGTGGTAATCCATGGTGGTCGGTGGGTGATCGGTTGAAAAATCGGTGGAATAAATTGAAAAATGGGGCATGCCAGGCCCACATCAATCAGCCTACACTATACTATTCCATTCAAAGAAGAGAAAAAAACAAAAATCAAAAACAAACAAAAAAAAATACAAAAAGAGGGACGGGTTGCATTCCCGTAAGCCCTGGGTTGAGAGAAGACAATTGGTGTGGCATTGAAAGATGCGTTTTCTGCGCTTTTCCGTTACCCCCTTCCCTCTCCGTACTCTAAATGATTAGGAGTTTGAGAGAACACACTACAGCAGGACAAGTAATATTGGCGACCAAAAAGTCGCCTGTCCAATTGCAAGAACACCCCCAAAATCCGCGTATTTGGTCGCCAAGTTTCTTGTCCTGTATATCGTTAGAAGAAAAAAAAATAAAGTCAAGAGGAAGGGAGTCTCAGTTATGATTTGCTTTCCACTTCTTATTTACAACTGAGTATTATTTGCTAAAAAAAAAAAATCAGTTGTTTTTTGTTGCTTCGTTTTACGGGGGGTTTTTTTGTGGAATATTTAACACCACCTTTTTTTACTACAGCCGTTTTATTTGCTAAATCAAGAGTGAATATATAACTGAGACCCTCCCCTCTCGATATATCTCGCAGGTGCTTCATAGGTTTGCACACGAGGGGTTGTTCTATGTGCAAAAAAAGAGAGAGGTTGCTTCATAATATTATACTAACTATTCTACTGAATAGAAGGTAAAATAGGGTACACAAAAATGTACCCAGAGAGAAGTTGAAAGTGCAAACGCCTGTGCATACAGGGTCCTCAAGGGGGTGCAAAAAAAAAATTTTGCACCCAAAAAAAAAAAAAAAGAAAAGTCGGGGGGTGCAAAAAATATTTTTGCACCCCCCCCAAAAAAAAAAAAAGTTTTTTTGGGGCGAAAAAAAATTTTTGGGGGATTTCAGGCTTCAGCAGGGATTCTCTGGCTTTTCGTCAGCACCACAACAGACACAGCCAAGCACCACTAGGTGGCTGTCACACTCACAATGTGTGAAAGTGGTGCCAGGGATGCTCCCTGCGATTGTCGCCACCTTTAGCAGTCCAGGAAAGCAAGCGAAGTGATTATGTGGAAGTGTATTTCGTTTTATGCATGGGTACTGAGTGTAATTTTCCGCTCGCTGCGCTCGCGGAGGTACACCTTAAAAATTTTTTCCGCTCGCTTCGCTCGCGGAAAGACACCCCAATGTGAAATAAAAAAAACGGGCGCAGGAAAATTTTTTTGAGCCTCCCACGATTTCACAAAAACCCAAAAAAAATAGCGTCAGGCCCTGGTTTCCCCATTTTCCCGTGAATTTTCGCACCTCTTCCAACTTTGTCAGGGAGGAGCGCGCGCGAAGCGCGCGCGACGACCGCTTGTGTGGGGAGAAAGCTCGGAATGGACTTTTCTGAAGGGTTTTGTACAGAAAAATTTTTGCACCCCCAAAATTCCCAGAGAGGGGTGCAGGCTGAGGACCCTGTGTGCATAGGCACTAAAAAAAAATGCTCAAGAGGCTCGTTACTCTTTGTTTGTTGCTCAAAAGACTGTACAATGGGGAGAGGGAAAAAAAGGTTGCTTATTGTTCGCTTCACAAAATAATACTTTCATTCTGGAGCTTTTTTCCATCTGAATTTGACCCATGTTTGCCACTGTTTTGACGTTTGATGGCAAATGATAGCAAACATCGGCAAATAAATGGGTCAAAATACAGGTGGTTTTTCTACTCAAATAATTTTCACTTCTTTCGCTGAACACACCGAATGAAGGTGCTACTTTTCTAGAATAAAAGTAGCACCTTTTTGTGTTGCCACCTCTTGTGTTCACCACTTCCCCCTTCGTGTCTCTGAGCAAGGAGACAACATATAAAAAATGGGTTTGAAAATCAAGAGACCTTGAGCAAAAAAAAAAAAATATATCCGTTTCGCTTGATCAGATCTCGACCGTTTGTTGCATTGCACGCTTCCACCCCCACTCCATATTTGGCCTTTTTTTTTGAAAAAATTGATTGTTTCCAGCACACGCGGACTGTGTCAGTGTGTGATGGTTTATGATTATTGCCTGAAGTACAGAAAATGGGAGTGTCGGTGGCGGAGCACAAAAGAGGTAAAATGAAAAACATATCGGGTGGGGTCTCTGATCTAATCTGTGCGACGAATATATTTCCCCTAACACGCCATGTTTGGCCAGGGCCTCTCCAGCGCGTCAGTTGCAAAAAAAAAACTGTAGTTGTTGATGCAGGCACCTCCGACTGACCCACGTACGATACCAGCCATCTGGATGAAAGCACAGGTGAGTACACAATATAAGGGGAGAGGAATAAACCAAAAAGTTTCAAGACGTTTGAATCATTTTGTCACCACACAAAGTATTTGGCCTAATATATAAAAGCATCGGTATCGAAACAGATCGCCTTCTGAGCACCTAGGGTCTGAACCCTATCCCTTACCCTTGAGCTAGGTGGTAAGTCGCCTTACGCAAACAGAACAAAAATAAAAACTTTGAAAAAAAAAAAGGCAAAAACATGTGTGTCCCTACTTTACCATTCCGGCAACAATGCCCTCTTATCTCTGCAGAAAGCATGGCAAACAAACGCCCTGCCTTCACAGCGGACTCAGTCAGGAAGGACTAGTAGATGCTACAGGCCCAAATGACTAGTGTTTTACGACTAGGGTAATTACACCAGGCAGCACTACTAGTTCAGCAGTAGTTATGACAACTAGTAGTCCCCCTGATTAGGTCCGCCGTGTTGTCCCTCCCCTCCCCGAAACAGAAAAAAATACCCACAAAACAAGAAGAAAACTTTGGGAAAGAAATTGAGGACACAACACACATATACACATACTGGGTTCGCAAAAATTCCACACTTTCCGGAACCTAACCGATTCTTTCCTATAACAACAATATCTAAATACACAGAAATAGGGGGCCGGAATCCCCCTCCCATTGTTTTTCCTCCCTCTCCCTTTTAGTCAAACCCACCCAGTGTGGATCGTAGGAGCGAGGTGGATGCAAGCGCCCGAGGAGAAGACAGCGCGCGGAGCGGGGTGTGCGACTTGACAGGCTCGGCCTGCAGAGGGGAGCTGGAAGAGACAGTACCACCCCCGATGCCACCGACACCACCAACACCACTCCCATTGAGCCCTGCCACCCCTCCTCCAGTGTTACCTGGACCTCCTAGCGAGGGCTCTGCAAATGTAGGAGAACCCAACAGCCCACCACGGCACCCCGATAGCGACGGGGACCGAAGGCTCACCCCCGCCGACGACGGCGAGGTGAACAGACTGCCGTTCCCCACCCCGACCCCTGCCCCTGCCCCCACCCCAACAAGACTCGCAAGCGCCGCACCTCTGCTCTCCTCCCCTCTCTCGCGCAAGAGTGGGATGGGAGGGGGTGTGGGTGCACCACCTCCACCACCACCTCCACCACCACCTCCACCCGACACAACCTGCAGCCCACTTACCCCACGAAACCACCGCAACCACACCGCACAGTCTTCCGAAGACACATGCGTCAACTCCCGCACACCAGACACAGTTCTAATCACAATGCTCGACGCCACTTCGTCATGCACCACCGACGCACCCCCCAACGGTATCCGGTCCACCTCCGCCGGCCCCATCCCAACACTCCCTTCACCCTTATAAACTATCACCGCATTTGGGTCTGCGACACACCAACGTCGTTTGTTTACTCCACCCTCTTTTACATAAACCCATGATTGCGGCAGACGATCCGAACCCTCTGGAGTCAACAGCAACGACGACGACGACGGAGGAGAATGAAACAACGACATTGGGGCCGCCAGCATAGGCATAACCTGGGAGCGAGAGGACGACCTCGGTTCTGCCTCAGGCGTCTTATCTTTCAGCCCATTCGACTCCCCCATTGGGGACGTCCCGGCACCCCCTAAGAACGACCACTCAAACTCCTTCTCCAACGCAAGCCTTGATGCAGTGGTGTTCAACCCAATCCCATTCTTGCTGCCCAACAACGAAGACCCATAGGAGGTACCTACAGGAGACTTTGGCATGGACAACATCCGCTCCGACCCTGCAGTAGGTGTGGACACTGTAGACTCCCATCCGGCAGGGCTGTTGCTGTTCCCGTTGCTCCCCGAATTCATTTCTCCGGTATAGCTGTGCATCAACGTTGTGCCCCCTACCGGAGAGCTCAATAATGGAGAAGAGCTGTTTAGTAGAGTGCCTAAGCGAGGAATCCCGCCACTCCGGTATGTCAAAGGGTTCGGGTTGTTTGATTTTTTGTCAACCAAAAGAGAGTTTGCCCAACCCAATGCCGGAACCGCAGGGGGTGTAATATGAGCGGGAGAATAGGTGATCGCAGGGGCATCTAGCGGGTCTGCTGTGTCGAGGTATGGAACGGCTTCGTCGGGGCTGTGGTGGTTGGTGCGGAGGAGACGGTACTGTGCGATGTTGTCTTTGCGGATTTCGGATCTGGCTGCTTTGAGAGCTTGCCGGAGGTCTTCTTTGCTGCGTACAGCGCAGCCGTTCACGGCAAGGAGTTGCATTCCGGGTTCGATACCGTAGGAGGCAGCGACGCTCCCTGGGGCAACCGATTTCACAAACACTTCATTGCTTGCGACCAAACCCTCCCATTTGATGCCGGTGGCAGAGTTAAACGCGTAGACCTCCCCTGGAGGGTTTGGGGTGGGCTCGGCTGGGATGGAGCCTGCTTCTTCTTCGTCGGAGTCGTCGAGGCGCATCCGTTCGAGAACCTCGCGCATACCTCCCGAGCGGAAGCATTTGAGGAGAACGTTCTTCGCGTGGGAGCCGTTCCCCCGAGGTGAGCCTGAGCTAATGCGGATGTTGGCGGCTTTGCATTGCAGGCAGTGTTCCAGCTGCTCCGAGGGGGTCAGGTTGCGCCAGCGGTCCAGCCCAACCAGCTGCTTCGCTGCGTTCAGCAAAGAGTACGGCTGCTGCAGAAGCTCGCGCCTCGCCTGCATCTCGCCTGCGTCGCGGCCCTCCCCTTTGATGATGCCCCGCTTCTTCTCGTTGCTGAGGTCCTTCCAGACAACGCCGTACTTCTTCTTTGCTTGAGCAAGTGTCATCCAGACTGAGCCTACATAGGCGTCGGCTGTGGAGAGTGGGGAGGTGGAGAAGGGGGGATGGTTGGAGGGAGGGAGAGGGGTTGTTTTTTGAAAACTTGGTTGCATTAGTGTAGCCACCCTAGAGTGTGCTCCACTATACTAAACATTGTTACGTCGCCGCAGAGCGCGATGATCTCTCTTGTGTGGGGCAGATGTCACATTGATGGTCGCTGATACTACTACCGGGCCATCATCATGTTTTTTTATAGATGTGTGGGGGTGGGGGTTGGTGTGTGCATACCCTCCTTCTTCCTGTCCAGGATCTCGTCTGGGAAGCCGAACACAATATTGTCCTCATCGGGTAGGTCCCACGGAGAGGCGTACTCTCTGTGGCGGACACTGTCTGCGTTGTAGTCGACTTGTCCTGAGGCCTTGAGGATTGCGCATAGTGCCTGCCAGGGGTTGGGTGGGTTTGAGTGGGTTTTTATGAAGTTTTACGACCTACCGTACACTACTCTTTTGTTTGTAAGGTGCACACACAGAGAGACGCGAGACGTTTCTCGAGGGTGAGATTTTTTTCTGAAATACAAAATTAACTACTTACTGGGGGGGGGCGAATAGAAGACCCCTGCCGAATACAAGACCCCGCCGAATAGAAGACCCCTTTTTTTTTGGCCGTTTTCATAAAATATATTTTAGAATAGAAGACCCTAGTGGGCTTGCGTGTAGCATACAAGACCCTAGTAGGGTCTTGTATTTAGCATACTGTAACAAAATTAATTTTTTACGCTATGCTAAATCCTAAAAGGGTCTTGTATTCAACGGACCATAAAATATTTATCCAATAATTTTATGTTTGAAAACCCCCCTAAAAAAAGCGCTGACATGGTGAATACAAGGGGGGGGTCTTCTATTCGCCCCCCCCCAGTAATGTTAACTAAGAAAGGCCATACCAACCACCGCTGCCCGCCTTTTGAGTCCCCTGTCTTCTCGACGTGGGTGACGTCGTTTTCCGTCGCCGCCAGCAGGCCCTGCCGCTGCTGCGTTCTGAAGTACAGCTCATACAGGTCGTAGGCGTGCTCAAACACCATAGCAGCGCCACTGCGGAGCACCACTGCGAGCTTCCCGCCTTCTTCGTCAGCGTCGGTATATGTTGTGCGCCCTGTGTCATCTTCGCCGGTCTCCCACTTCACGAAGGAGGGGAACACACGAAACGCGAGGCGTGCTGGTTCGTGCGCAAGCGATACATAGCATTCCGCTGTCGCGCCCGCTTCCTCATCCGCACGACGTCTCCTTCTGCTGTTGATCGTCAGCGTCGCTGTCTCCCACTCAACCCCATCCTGCAGCACCCTTTCCACATGAGGCAGCACCCTCGCATACTGCAACCACTGCATCCACTCATCCCGCTCCCCCGCATCCTTCGCTGTTAGAACATGCTTGTCTTGGTGTGCCCCGGTTCTTGTTACAACCAGCTTTGTTGACCATTGATTTTCAATCGCAAATTCGACTTCCGCAAAGGGAAGATGTATTTTGTCGATATCAATGAAGGTCAGCCCCATGACAGTGCTGTAGACTGTGAAATGGTCGCGTTTTGCTTTAATGCGTCTTAAGGTGGCGCCCCAGAGAACCTCTTTTGAGGGTGGGTGGTCGACACTGAGGTTGCTGCAGGGGTGGATTTCTTGTACAGAGGCGGATTCGTGTTGGGTACGTTCCGTAGGGTGGAAATCGGCCACATATTTCTTGACAATTTTGTCCGCAAGCTTTACCATGACGTGCGCCGGGGAGCTTCGCAGCTTCATTTCGTTGGTTTCGCGGAGCAATAAATAGTCTTGCAGCCATTCGACCCAGGCATCTCGGTCTTCGGAGGATTCGCAAATGAATTCCCCATATACCCCAACCCCCTCAAATGTAAAGATGACGTGGCCCCAGCGAAATTCTGGCTCTTTATCAGTCGGTTTGATTGGAATTATCTTCGCTTCAGACTCTTCTAGCTGCCGTTTTCTGGTTGTGTCAAGAGTGCCGAGGAGCTGGGAGGAGAGAAGGCTCGATTCTTTGTCTTCACTCCGGTAGATTGTGAGTTTGCTGTCGGGCCCGCCAGGTTGTTCTGGGCAGACGGAGGCTTCGACAAACCGTGGCTGCCAAAGGCTTTTAACAAGAAGATTCCTCCGGGTACTGATTTTCACGTACAGCCACCCACTCCGAACAAACTGTTTTTCAGAAAAAAGTTTGTTCGACTTCATCACATTCTCGCCACCTTCGTGCCCCTCGAGGGATACATCGATGTCCATTTTAAGTTAGAGTAGGATAGTTGTGGCAGCAATGCCTAGGGTAGGTACAGAGAGAATGACAGAAAACGCAAAAAAAGGAAAATAGTCTAAAGGGAAATCAGTCAGAAATAGAGGTGAAAGTCATTTTTTTTTTTTGAAAGGATCGCAGGTTGTTGTGTATAGGGGAGGAGAGGGGGAGGGGGAGGGATGGGGTGCTGTGAGGTGGTGGGTGTGCTGTGAGGTGGTGGGTGTGCTGTGAGGTGGTGGGTGTGCTGTGAGGTGGTGGGTGTGCTGTGAGGTGGTGGGTGTGCTGTGAGGTGGTGGGTGTGCTGTGAGGTGGTGGGTGTGCTGTGAGGTGGTGGGTGTGCTGTGAGGTGGTGGGTGTGCTGTGGAAGGGAGCGGTTGAGGGAAAAGAGAAAAGGAGAACACCGTGATCGTAAAATGTATGGACCAACTAAAAACTGTAGTGATGTCTGTGACATCGCAAGTTTTTGACTCTGAGCAAACAGAACAGTGCTACTTAACGGAACAGATCTGAGAGCAACACACGACACTGCACGTCCCAGAAGGAACTGCGTGTGCTGGTGTGCCAACCCCTCCCGCAGCTGTCCATGCCATAGTAACGTCAAGGTCAGACTGCTCACCACGCAGGTACCCACGCACCGCTGTGTTGTACTCCTCCCAGTGCTTCTCACCTATCATGTACATCCATTCGTCAACTGCTCCTGCTGTCTTCCTCTCTGGAGCCATCACTTCCGCCACAACCTGTGCCTCACAGCCAGAGGCAACCTCCACCTTGCACGGAAGCAGACGCAGCTGGTGTTCGCACTCAGCATCGACGAAGCACATCCTGTTGCACACCACATCACACCCCAGCATACGCCCCGCACGTTCCAGCCCGTTCACATCACGCACAAGCTCCCCCACCATGCTGAACCGACGCATCACCTCACAACCCATGTCACCACGCAGCACCTTCCCAGACGCAACACCAGCATTCACCTTCTCACAAAAGCTGCTCACACCCTTCAGAAGCAGGCTTGCTGCGTGCAGTGCAGATGTGGCATGTGTCGCACACTGCTTCGAGGCGTTGAACGAACAGTGGATCCTGTCCCCGATGAACACGTCCACCATCCCACGTCTTGTCTCTGTTGCCTGCAGGGTCTTCAGGAGAAGAGTGGTGAAGAAGGAGGAGTAGGCCGCACTGTCCCTCTCCAGAAAATGCAGGGTGTCCTTCACGTTCAGTGTCAGCAGGGTTGACTTGACCGAGGACAGACCCAGTGGCAGGCACACTGGCATGTTTGACTGTCCGACCGAATGAGAGGACTCTGTGGATGTGTCTGTTGTCCCTGTCCCGTCGTCCTCTTCACTATCTGCTTGCACCTTGTCCACCTCATCCTGAAAAGGCAGACACGTCTTCGGGAGGTACGCTTTGTACATGCGCAGGTTCTTCTCCAGTCTCCACAGGGCAGCAGTCATCCCCTCAGGCAGGTCACCCCCATGCACGTCCAGCATCTCCGCCACCTGCTCCACGTCGTACCCCGCAAGAAGCGACGCAATCTCCTGCACAACGCTGATCGTGCGCCGCATTGACTCCTGCTCCTTCAGCACGTTGTGCGCAAACCTGCGTGTGATAAAAAAGTCGACCAGGAAGACAGAAATGGTTGAAGTGAGGCCAACTGGTGGAAATGATACTTTGCAGGGCAGGAATTCGCAGTCAGCTTTTTCCATAAAGGCCTCTCTCCTGCTGTGCTCACCTTCGTGCGGTGACAACCCAGGAAGGTCAAACAAGCCAAACCTGAAGGATTCCTCACATCCCATCACAAACAGCCACACCACTGTCGCACCCACGAACCATACACTGTACCGTTCTGGTACTTCCATCACAAGCAACATGTCCACAATCAGGATTAGAAATGGCCAGGCAACAAACCCGAGTGCACGTGTGTCCAAATCCCACATGAAGACACTAATACTGACAGAGTACAGGAGACCCACCACAAACGCGGTGCGCAGCTGCTGCTTGCAGAGCACCTTAACAATGCCAACGCACCCGCTAATGACTAGCGCGCAAGACCCGAGGAGGTTAATGGTGCGTGCCTTCATGTCGTACTGATGCAGCACATTCGACAAGACAGTCGCGACAGCTGAAACCACACAGAACACAAACAGGACGGTGCGCTTCTTCGTCTCGGCAGCACTGAGCGACCCATCAATGGTCAGTGCGCTGTTCAGGCACCGCATCGTTGGGCTTTTGATCCTCACAAACCTTTGCTATGTGTGGAGCAGGGGTGTGTGGATGTGTGTTGTGTGCACTGGTGGGTGATCGTAAGATCGCAGTGTACGGGGGGGAGGGAAGGGAGGGGGTGCTGTGAGGGGGGCGTGATGTGGATGGGAGTGGCTGCAGAGAAAAGGAAGGCGTCAGAAAATAGCACAAAAAATAGTACCCTCCTTTCAGCCACGCCATATGAACCTATTCTTTGGTGGGGGTTGGGGAACGCAGTTAGAACAAAAAGGCACAAAAAGAAGTGAACAAAACTGTACCATCAACCCTTGAGTCTTCGAATCAAAAAACATGCGCCTACCATAGGCGAATTCAAGAAGAGTTCCTGTAACAATGAAAAGTTGTATTTTGAGTCTCTGGAAAAAAATAGGTGAGAATGAAATACAGCCTGCTGCAGAGATGTGTCACGACGTCACTCTTTTTGGGTAAGAACACCACACCGCAACCTTTGACCCAAATCTGAGCAAACACAACAGTCTACTACACAGTATTAGAGTATAAGAAGAGTTGAGTTAGTTTGAGTCTAATTATGCTCACTCATTCACCTGAATTCGGATCCGAATACAACCGGAACATGCCATATTCGGATCTGAATATAGGTCGAGTACCGTATTCTCCCTTTGTCTTCTATATTGGCCCTATATTCTGATCCGAATAAAGGGCGAATATGGTTCAGGAATTTTGAGATCCGAATATATGGGCGCATACGTATTCGCCTTCGGGGTGTGCCCAGGGGGGGAAGAATAAGAAAGACGAGAATCTCATCTCAAATAAAAAGTCAGAAAAATAAAGAAAAACCAAAACCTCGTTTTGGGTCCGCAACCCTGCTAAAAAGACCACAGCCGCTTTTGTAAGGTATGTAGAAAAAGTGGTGCTTTGTTTTCACAAATGCTGCACACAAAAAATGCTTTATCAATACAATCCCAAACCCTCTGTTACGTTACACACACACTACAGAGCACCCCAAATGAGACCTCATACTCAGGATGTCTGTGGCAAAAGAAGTGAAGTCGGTGCACAACATTCATGCTGTTGAGCAAGACAATGATCATCAATGAAAATCCCTTCACGACACGGTTCTGCCGAAGCGACTCTTCATAGAACACTTTGTGCAAAACACCACCACAAATCATGGCAGTGTTGTACTCTACTGTGCAGCCCATCCATCCTGATTCCTTCTTGACGAATACCACTCCATGTACTCGTCGTGTCTTTCTAAAGAAGTGCAACCTTGAATAAAGCCGTCTCTAATTTGTCTCACGCCACTCAACCCTGCAAAGTCGATGGAGGTTAACGCCGTGCAGTCATATAAGAAGTAGTGTCTAAGGCTTGTGACACTGTCCAATCCTGCAAAGTCGATGGAAGTTAACGCTTCGCAATGTGCTAAGAAGCAGTTCCCAAGGCTTGTAACACTGCTCAATCCTGTAAAGTTGATGGAGGTTAACGCCGTGCAACTTGCTAAGAAGTCGTCCCCAAGACTTGTGACACCTCCCAATCCTGCAAAGTCGATGGAGGTTAACGCCGTGCATTCAAATAAGAAGCTGTGCCCAAGGCTTGTGACACTGTCCAATCCTGCAAAGTCGATGGAAGTTAACGCTTCGCAATGTGCTAAGAAGCAGTTCCCAAGGCTTGTAACACTGCTCAATCCTGTAAATTTGATGGAGGTTAACGCCGTGCAACTTGCTAAGAAGTCGTCCCCAAGACTTGTGACACCTCCCAATCGTGCAAAGTCGATGGAGGTTAATGCCGTGCAACCTGATAAGAAGCCGTCCCCAAGGCTTGTGACACCTCCCAATCCTGCAAAGTTGATGGAAGTTAATGCCATGCAACCTGATAAGAAGTAGTCCCCAAGGCTTGTGACTCCCAACCCTGCAAAGTTGATGGAGGTTAATGCCATGCAACATGATAAGAAGCCGTCCCCAAGGCTTCTGACACTGCTCAATCCTGCAAAGTCGATGGAAGTTAACGCCGTGCAATATGATAAGAAGCTGTCCCCAACCCTTGTGACACTGCTCAATCCTGCAACGTTGAATGGCTCAAAAGTGCGCAATGACGGGCAGCCTTGCAGGAAGTATGCACCTATTGTCGTGACGTTGCGCAACCCAGACAAGTTAATTGATTCCAATGATGTACACTGGAATAAGAAGTAGTCATCAATCGCAGTAACAGCCAACGGGGCACTCAGATCAAGGCTGCGTAAATTAGTGCTTGCGAGGAACTTGCGAGGAATCGCAGATACAACTTCTGCCTGCAGAAACAACTGCGCTACCTTCGGGTCTTCCACACTCGCAAGCCTCTCTGGTGTGATGTCTGTCTCACCCAATGCACGAAGAGCTGCAATGGACTCTTGCTGCTTCGTCTGCGTCAATACGACTGTGCCGCCAGCACTCAGCGCTGTGATGTTGAAGTCCTCTCCTTCGTCGTTCCCTCCGAAGTCCATGCCAAAGGCGTCTTCAGCAAACCCCGCTGTAGTTGCCACCTTCTGCCGCAGCTGCTTCGCTGTGTCATCCACATCCACATCGACGACGTACGTCTTACCACCAAATCCCTCGATGTTGAGTTCCATTCGTGTTTTGTGTGTTTTCTGTTTGTGGGAGTGGTGCAAAAACACAGCCATTGATTGTCCATCCATCTCTTGACTAACTGGGTGGTGTTTGGATTTACAATCCTTTTCCCACAACCTTCCTTCACCCCTAATAAGGCATTGTATTGAAATGGATGTAGGTGGGTCAATTGTACGAATCCGGATTTTGAGAAAAATTTTGGCTGCAAATAGGCGGGCTCATATTTTCCAATTTAAGTGGTCGAAAAATTATCCAAAGACTGCAGGGGTGAAGGAAGGTTGAGGAAAAGTGATGTGCAGCACCAAGCTATCTGCGCACCTGACCCATAATCTTTGATTTCTCGTTTCAAAAAAAAAAAAAAAATGGTAGTGCCGTAGGGGCCATAACAGAGCACCACCTCGCCGTAGAGAAAGCTGTCGCACTGGGGAAACGGGACGGAATCTTCTACAAAAAAAAAAAAAAAAAGAAAGCAAAGCAAAGCTGAAAAACAAAAAAACAAAACAAAAACAACCACCCCCTTTTTTTTGTTGGAAAATCTTACAAAAAACTGTTTCCCTCCCCCCCTTTTTTTGCCATAGCAAAAAAACTCTCCACTTTTTTTCGTTGTTTTTCTTTTTGTTTTTGAACGTTTTCCCTAAAAAAAAAACCAAAAAAAAAAAAAGAAAAAAAATGTCCCACCCCCCACAATGCCATCCACATCCCCCGACAGGTGTTTGGAAAACAAAAAAAAGTACTGCCACGGTTTGCATAGACCTAATGAGAGGTGAAGGAGAAGGACATCGCACGTTAAGTTTCGTATAATCCCACATACGAAGTGGGAGGGTTATAGCCTTCACCTTTTTTTTGTCCCGCCCCCCCCCCCTTTTTTGTGAACAAAAAGAAAACATCACTGTGGTGTGAATCAGCCACACCCCCGTTTTTTCCTTCTCCTACACTAACACTATCCCCCGCGCTGAGCAAAACAAAAAAAAACACACAGATATATCCCCCTCTCCATTTTATTTTGGAGGAGGGGGGAAAAAAAAAAAGAAAACAAATTTTGAAAACAAAAGGATGCGCGTCTCTCTCTACCTTCGCATCTTTTTGCCAAAAAAAAAAAAATATCCTGGGTTGGGGAGGGGTTGGGGGAAAAGGGGGATTTACATTAAGCCAATCAAGCCTTATTTTGTTTTTTCGGTTTTTTTGTTTTTTTTTTTTTTTGTACCCCCCCTTCAATACACTGAGTGCAAAAAAAAAAAAAAGCGGGGGGTGTGGCAACTCTAAACACCCCTCAACGCAACGTTTGTTCTCCTTCTCATTCCTACCTTACAACCCTCCCCCCTCAAACCTACAAATAAACACATGAAACCCCCTTGTTGAAAGGGGAAGAGAAAAGTATTTTTATTGGTTCATTGCGGCATTTCCCTCTATGACCCATGAAGAGAGCACAAAGCGGGAAAGGGAGGAGGAAGGGGAAGGGGAGAAGAACGAGGAGTCTGTTTTTCTTTGACTTATTTTACTTCTTTTTTTTTTTAGATCTTGAAAGCGTCGGCGTACTTACGTGTCGACACCTGTGTGTGAGTGTTTGAGTGGGGGGCAAGGGTATTTGTAACTCAGGGATTGTGGCCCGGATTTAATGTTTGGGAAATTTTCCCCACGTAAAATGGGGAAAAGCCGAACTGTTTGTTATTAATTCAAAAGAAATTTGTATTTCGACTCAAATCGTTGCGATCTTTCAAATAAAACAGGTTTTGAGAGAGAGAAAAAAACCACAAGTCACCGCGGGGTGACTTTTTCGAGATTTCCCCCTTTGTATTCCCTTGGCAGCCCCTCCTCCACCACAGCCTCAGGGATTCGTGTCAAAATGCAGCGGGGACCAGTGATGATGGGGACGTGATCCTGTTCCTTCTTCCCGTGGGGTGTCAAAAGCACGGACACTTTTGCACTTTTTTTGTCCTAGCGTCAAATGAACGAAAGCAAGTGACACTCTCCTTTGCGGGTAAGCTTGTCGTCAAGACGGCTGATGGAGGAGAGCTACTGCGGTCGAACCCCCACCACCACAACAGCAGACCTGCGCAGATGCCGTGAAGAACGGGGTGGATGGAGAAGTTCGGTCAGGACGAGAAGAAATGCTTGGGTAGACATTGAAGCTACTCCTCAGATGCACTCAGACGGGCGCAGAACAAACACCTCACGACCGCGGCGCACACTAAGGCGAGTGAAGCGAAGCCACAGAAAAGGAAAAGGCAACTACACAGCCCGCAAGATCGCCCAGCCCGCACAAAAACAAAATTAAACTTTTTTCCCCCCCAACTACACAGCACGTTTCATTCAGCAGTGCTTAAAGGGGACAAGAACACAGCGCGGTGGCAGCTAGCCAGCTCCCTCCCCAGGATTACAAAATAAGCTGTCCCCCCGTCATGTGTCAGAAATGATCACGATATGGACAAGGCAATGTCAGGCGAAAATCGCTCCGCTTTGACGGTAGCGAAAATGCAATACTTACTTCTTTTGCATACCTCGGCCATCATCTCCCTCCACTGCACGATGGTGAGTCCTTTGCTGTTGCCTTCGTCGTCGGTGCCGATGGGCATCCCTGGTGCACTGTTGAGGAGGTCCTGGAACTTGTTCATGTCGACGTGTTCGTTGATGCTGAGTGCCACGGTCGCGAGGTCCTTGGCAGAGATGTACTCCTTCAGCCCGCCCTCCTCGGTCTTGCCTGCGAAGACGCCAAAGGCAAGAGCAATCTCCTCACGCGAGTCCTTCTCAGCATGGCGCTTCTTCACCATGTGCCTGAACTCGTCGAACTCCATCTTCCCGGAGAAGTCAACATCAACTTCGGAGATCTGTGGTATGGTGGTGTGAGAAAGGTGTGGCAACGCAATGTGTTGCGTTATCGTTCCCTCACCCCCCTTTCTTGTAGTTGTTTGATGCGTTGACGCTTCCACACACACACTCACCTGTTAGGTGGTGTTGCGGAGCGATACTTCCCGCTCACAAAGCAGTACGTCAAAACAATGTGCGTCTACCACAATCTCTTGACTTCCTTCAACTGACTAATCACTATTGCCCTTTTTTGTGTCAATTGTTGCCATACCATTGCCCTGAGGTCGTCGTCGTCCACCTTACCGAAGCCCAAGGCCTCGAGGACCAGACCCATCTCCTCGTTGTCAATGGTGCCGTCACCGTTGGCATCAAAAAGGTCGAACACCTCACGCAGCTGTGTGTCGGTCAAACCCGCCATTATGTAATCCCTTTTTCTTTTTTTTCCTCTGTTTTTTTTGATTGTGTGTTGTTACTAATTTGGTTAGTGTATCCAGGCTAGATCGCATTGTACTATTCCTCCCCTTCCCTCCACCCGCGGTAATTCCAGCACCAATAGCGTATATTAATGCTGCTGCTGTTAAAAAGCTCGTAGTTGGATCCAGAGCTCAGGCACCTCATCAGTCACACTGCACTGCTTCACCTGCTGTATGTGTTCCTTGCCTCACAGGCTCCTGAAAGTATTTGCAAAGGTTTCATGCACTGCTAAAGACTCTAGGTGCACCTTTAGAACAATGAAATGGGGGGGAAATGACAAGCGAAGCAGCAAACGAGAAGAGAAAAAAATGACTCTTTTTTTGAAGTTTGTATTAGTGTGAGGAGGAAGGCTGCTTCTTTTTCTTTTTCTTCTTTTTTTAAATCTTGACACCCTGAAGGGGGTTGACAAATTGTTGGAGTAGTTGTGCAGTTGCCTCGGTTGTGTTGCCACAGTTGTGCAATCACCACGTTCTTTTCTTTCATATCATCGAATAAACAAAATATGTCATCTGTTCTGTCCTGCTTTCTCTTCTTTGGCTTGGGACGATTTTTTTTTTTTTTTTTGAAAAATTACTTCTTTTTTTGACATGCAACCATCTCCACGTAAGGACAAGGGGGGTATGAATGGGTGGGGGGACATTTTTGAGTTGATGAGGGTATGCTGGCTACAACAAGAATCAGAACTGTGGCTCAGAAAAAAAATAAATAACTTGGTGCTGTACTGGGGGCGGGGTTTCACAACTTTGCCACTTCTGTAAATAGGTATTTCAATCCTTTATTTCACAACTATGTGGGTGTGAAAAAGTTGTGAAACCCCGCCCCCCGTATAGTACCAATGTATTTATTGAATGCCGTATGAACACAACATGCGCATTGACGTGAGGAGGAGAAATTAAACAATTAAAACATTGATCTGTCATGTCTCCAGTACCAATGCAACACATGAATTTTGCGACGGTCAAAAAAAGCAAAGCCACTTTGTATCGTTGAGACATTTTGTTTGCTGCTAGCCAGGTGGTACCTCTGGGAGGGAGGGGAGCTTCGTGTAAATAAAAAAAGACAAATAAAAAACAGGGCTCTCAAGATCCGCCGCGAAAAGCAGAATTTTCAAAATTTCATTTTCTTTTTAAAATGCTCCAAAAAAAGCTTCGAGAGAGGACCGTGGCGGAATTTCAAAGTCCGCCATAGTCCGTCTCAACTCCAGCGAACTCAGGAGGGCTACGAAGTCTGACTACAGTGTAGAAAAAAATGCCGCTTTTTATATCACTCAGAGTCACTCAATAAAACCCCCTTTTATTTTTGCGGAAAAAATGGAAGATCAATTCCCAAGGAAAATCCCGTACATGGAGAATATTGAGAGCAATGAATAAAAATTGTTCGTTGATGCTGCACCACACCCCGACTTGCAAACAATGCCACATCCTTGGCAGGTGTGGAGCAGGTGGACAGATTTAAAAAAAAATTCAAAACAAAAATCAAACACTCGCCTCTCACCTTGCGGCTGATATGCGTTCTGAGGCATCTCTGGCTCAGGTGGCGGTGAAGACGTAGATAACGGAAGTTATCTACTTAAAACGGTTCGCCTTTTTATGCGCGCACTCTCCAATCGAGTGGTTCTTTGCTTTTCTGTACACATAATTAGGGAGTAGGTTGAGATTATCAAAATGGTCTGATGCTTCACAGAATAACACGGCACCGACCGACACAGCACATGATGTGATGCACCAAGCCTACACACGCCTGACCCAGCCAGGCAGGCCGCGTGGGATCATCTCAGGTACGTCGACAGCCAGGACAGCCCACGTCGTGTCGGGCACCCCACGGTACACCATGTCGCCCACCTGCTGAGCATGCTCCGGGACACCCCACGCAAGTGTGCGCATGAAGCGTGTTCTCTGGATCGGAAGTGGCAGCCAGTGCACAATGAAGGGCAGCGCCACACGCAGGATCTGCTGCTTCTCCATCGGGATCTCCTCCAGTGGGAACTGCGGTGGGAACTTCAGCAGCTCCCTGAAGTCCTTCTCCACAGAGTAGTAGCTCGCCTCCGCACTCAGCTTCGTGAAGTCGTATTGAGACCACGCTGTGTCCGTCTGCGTCACCGTCCCACGGATCTCCTCCATCGTCTTCGACATGTACGAGTCCCAGATGTTGACAAGAAGCTTCCGCTGGATCGCCATGTTGAAGCCCTTCCGCAGAAGCCCGTTCAGGTTGTCCTCCTCCCAGTCCATGTGCTTGTCCGAGAACGGCACCATGCGTTGCAGAAGGTCACGGAGCTCCAGGATGTTGCGTGCGTGGTCTGAAGAGGGGTCTTCGAGCTTCGTCAGGAGCTCCTTTGCAGTGGCCTCCATCTTGTGCAGTGCGGCGTGCTGGGCGTATCCGTCACGCGACACCATCGGGTGGAACGAGTCAACCATCCTGAACAGAATCGTGTCCTCCATGTGGCTGTGCCAGTCCAGCACTATCAGGTGCAGCTTCAGGTGTGCGATAAGCCCCTTCGACAGCTCCTTCACGGTGAAAGCGTCCCCTGACCCTGCAGCAACGATGCCTTCTGCAGAGCGCAGCAGGTGGTGTCCAGACTCACGCAGCGCCTCGTGGGTCAGTTTGTTGAACGACAAGGGGCCAAATTTGTACTGTGGGCGCAGCCATCTCTTCTTCACGAGCCAGAACACCGTGTTCAGCAAGAGCACCACGTTCACCCACGTAGCAAACATCAACGCACCTGTGGCAACTGCTCTGGCATAGTGGTTCAGTGACTCCGACTGCAGGCGGGGCTTGTACGCACCGTCAGCATAGATCATGGCAGCCGCAGCAAAGATGTCTGCTGTGAACGCAACGCTCCAGTATGAGAAGTCGAACTTCACTCTGAAGATGAAGCCCATCGGCACAGCAAGCCACAGGAAAATAAGCACAAGCGTCACGCCAGCGAAGTACAGCGCCTTGCTGAAGGAGTTCAGCTCCACTGTACTTTGCACAGAGTCTGGCAGTCCCTGGGGGCCTCCATACCAATAGTAGAAACTGCGGGTGCTCGTCAGCTGATCGTACATGGGGAGCTTCTGCAGTGCCGCGTAACTGATGCAGATAAGGTGCAGCACGGTGCTCCACATCCCTACCGAGGCACGCATGCGCTCGTCAGACCAGTGGTACGAAATCGAGGACAGGAACGTGCCACCAAACAGCAGCAGAGACAGCAGACACGGAAGCGAGAACAGGAACCACGCCAGCTCAGCATACCCAGCCCAGAGCGACGCGTTCAGGGACGCCACAAGACAGCCGCCAATGGGAAGCAGCAGGCTCGGAGTCATCAACTCAGCGTCACCACGGTTCCCAATCAGCCACGAACACTTCCAGATCAGCAGCACCGTCAGCGGCACCGCACCTATCCAGAAGAGCGCCCGAGCAAAGTCCCTCGATTCATGCGGCACCAGGATCGAGTACACGCATATGCACATCGGGAGGGCGGCAACTGCGTTCGACTTAATCGGGTGCACCAGCTCTGCGTGCACCTTCTTCCGATGACGCACCACCTTCGCAATGAGCAACATCCCGATGAACGCGAACAGCGCAAGAGACAAGAACAGAAAAACATGCCAGACCTCATTCGGCCCCACGTACGATGCGTCAGAGCTGTCCTCAGGGTCTTTGCACGCAAAGCGGTGGTTTTTCTTCCACACAAGCGCAAGACCCGCAAGACCAAGGGGCATCATCATGTCTGAGATGTGCACGTTCTTCACAGGATTGAAGCCTCTGCGCACGTGGTCGTCGCTCTTGTATCTCTTCAGGTTCACATCTGCAGCGGTCTTCGGCTGTCCCGGCTCTCTGTACTGCAGTGGCACGACCTTCTTCAGCTCTGTTTCAAAGTCGTCTATCAGGTCCAACGTACGCTGCACAGCTGGCTTCTGGTCAATGTGCACGTGGTACACACTGTCGGAAACAATGCCCAGCTTCACCATGTAACCAAAGAACCAGCACCCAAGGCAGAAGTCAAACACAGCCTCCAGCGCAGCAGGCCCAGACAGACACCCGAGAACAAAAGCACCAGCGATCCCGGACGACTCGACCTGCAGAAGCACTCCCCCCACAAGGCTGAAGACAAACCCGATCATGGTTGCAAACTGCTTTGGGGGACCGTTTCTGAGGTCCTCCTTCAAAGGGACGCTCAGGAGCATCGCCAACGCACCAGCAGGGGAGAAGGCAGCACCACCGATGAGTCTTACGAAGAAGTCCAATGCCATCCCGAGCGCAACGTACGCAGCCCACTCCTCGTCCCTGAAGATGATGCAGACCACGCACAGCACCACCATCTGCAGAGCGACCAGGCGGATCACGTAGGCGTTCACTGTGTGCGGGAAGTAGAACAGCCCAGCCCTCATCGGCTTCTTGCGCACCTCGCTCTCCTTCTCCGTGACCCACGCAGCCACCTTCGACGGTGCCGACACACCAAGCTTCGTGTACAGTTCGCCAGACCCCTCTAGCGCCATAACATCGTTGCAACCACCCACAAACTCGCTTTTGATGAAGATGAGCGGGACAGTGCTGTGTCCTGAGGCCTCCTCCTTTGCAGCCTCACGCACCTTGTCGCCTTCCGCAATCTTGTCAATGTAGAAGACGTCCACACGCACACCGGTGTTCTGGAGCTGTGAGATCGCGCGCGTGCAGAATCCGCAGGTCGACTTTGCTACAACCACACAGGGGGCAGCGTCCAGCGATTCAGTGAAACCCTGTAGTGTTTGCGCTTTCCTGTCGCGAGCGGTGGGGCTGACGGCCTGCACAATGGCCTGCACAGAGATTCGCACCGAGCTGGGCAGGTCGCCTTCGTTCTCTGGGTGTTTCATCTCTGTTGTTTGATTCGTCTGCGCGTCGTCCATAGTTAAGAGTTCTTATGTGTAAATGTGTAAATATCAAGAATATCTGCAAGGTGGATGGTGATGTGTGAGGAGGAGCACAAAATGAGGGTGGAAAATACAGTTAGAGCGACCGCAGCATTTTCCCCTGTCAACTGCGTTTTTACCTATAACAAAAGAGTTGAAATACAAAAGCCCCTCTCGTGACAGTGTACCTTGGTACATGACAGTGGACACCCAACCATCGGGGGAATATCGGCGGGCACTGAAGAGAAAAAAATATAGTGGAGTTCATCCTCGGGTGTCTACACTAATACAACCAAGTTTTCAAAAAAAGAAGGGGAAGGGGAGGGGTAAATTGAATATGAAAATGAAAGACCCCACCATTCTTTATTAGTCGTTTGTTGATTCACATACATCCATTTTTTTTTTTAAACCCCAAAAGACCCGAAACACCCCGAAAACCCGCGTCCTGAAGTACGGGGGGAGAGGTGGAGCACAAAAAAAAAGGGGGGGAGGGAATGAGGGGAACGGTGAGACTCATGTCACTCCGAAGAATTGCGCCTTTTTCATTTCCCCGACATGGCGCGTACCCTGGACACCGCACTCCGACTTTTCCTTTTTTGTGTTTCCTCCCCCCACAAAAATAATAAAGACAATAAAGACAGAACAAACGGAGGTAGTAAAACGCACACACGTATTCTTTTGGGTTGGTTGGGTACAGCCAAAAGTTATGATAAAAAAGTTTTAAAAAAAAAAATGACTTACACGCAAAGCCCTCTCAAGACAGCGTACCAAAAAAGCGCGAATCACGCAACCTCTTTTATACCCCCCCTTTTTTAACGGCCAAAGCTAATGATATATTTTTTTGAATTATGACGTTGCACTGTTGTTACCGTGGAAGCATAGTGGGGACCCTAATGGAAATCATTGGCTCGTGCATCGCTTTGGGGGAGCGACTTGCCTGGCATCAGATGACTCCTTACGAAGTGGGGGGGATCTACGCGGACAGTGTAGAGGGGGTGTGGAGGCGCAGCTGAGAAAAAGACTGGCGGGTACCTGGCTTATTCTCAGCCGGACTGGGACCGGGACCTGGACCGGGGACCCGGCTTATTCTCAGCTGTGGGTGGGGGTGGGGGTGGAGGGGGCATTCTCTACCTGGCTGGGTGTCTTCCCTTTTTGGGGCTAACCGCGAAGGGCAAATGGAGATCCGAGAGAAGTCATTAACAGGCAGCACATCTCACCCCTGGATGTGGCAGCTCTCTCCCGCGTGCAAAATGAGCTGGCCTGACTCGAAACATAAGCTTGGTAACAAATGAGTTGTGCGCAGTGTCAAAATATCAACAACGCATAACGGGGAAGCCTGCACCAAAAATAAAACCTTTTTTCTCGAAATTTTCACTAAAAGTGGCTTTTCATTTGACACACTATGTCCAATCATTTCTATCCGAAAGAGCCTGATCATTTACGGTTTTTATGTTATTTCCTAACCGTTCGCGGTACCGCTTCGTCGCAAAAATAAAATAAAATAAAATAAAAAAATCCTCTCCACCCCCAATACGCCGCCATCCAACAGCACATAAAGTTTTATTTTTCCTTCCTTCAAAACTTCACACACAACGCTTTTGGTTTTTGGGAGACACACAAGGTGCTGGGTTCTATGATATGCACGGAACCACATATTGTTTCCCGTGCAATACATGGAGAAAGGTTTCGCACGCGAGCCTAGGGAAGGTTTTTTTGATAAAAATTAGCGAAAGACAAAAACCAGCGCGTGTGGAAGAAAAAAGAAGAGGAAAATATTTTTTTCTGATTCAAAGTGGTGTTTACGTTTTTGGGTACGGGGCGGAGAAAAAAATCTGTTCGATAAAAGAAACGCGAGCTTATTATTTTATCTTGTTTCAACAACACGAATTTTGCACGACACATAACATGGACATCATCACCGAAGCTTATAGTACACCAGAACCGATTTTGCTTTTTCTTCCCTTTCACACAACACACTATCAGACTTTCCCACTCCAACACCAGTATTGAAATGGGTTGGTCTTCGAGAGGAGGGGGGTGGGGGTATATGGGGCACATTACTCCATTGCGCCCTACAGCCTCGATAACCTAAATACCCCCCTAAAAGGTGCAGATAAGGCTATGGGTTTGAATGGCTTTGATATGAAGCTAGTTTTTTTTTTTTGCTTTTTTTGATAAATTGTTGTAGTGCAGTTGCCTCGGGTTGTGTTGCCACAGTTGTGCAAATCTCCACTTTCTTTCTCTTTTTGTTTTTTTGTGCGACGACGATACATAGGTATCGCTATACGATGGTGAAGTAACGAATGTTACATGTGGTGTTACGTTACAAGTAACTTTTGTTACTTGTAACGTTACGAGTAACTTCACTTGTAATGTAACATACTTCACCCGTCGTGTATTTAACCCCTCCCCCTCCCCCCCCATCGCAGATAGACCCAACCCAGCGCATTGGTTAATTAAGACGGGGTTTTTATGTAAAAAATCCCTTTTTTTGTTTTCTTTCTTAGATTTTTGGGTGTTGAAAAAAAAACACCTCACATGATTCATTCGTTGACTTTACCACTTCACTATACAATGCATGATCTGTGAACAGAGTCGCGCGCCACCTCCCCCCCGCATTTTTATTTTTTGAAGTTTTATTTTTAATGCATGAAGGATTCCTCGTCATCGTCGTCATCGGGAAGGGGCCCTGTCTCTTGTGTGCCGGCTTGCTGGCCGTTGGCGAAGCTGCAGCTTGTGTTCTCATCATCGTCGTCCTCGGCGTCGATGTCAGCCATCACCATGTCGTCCTCGCCGACTGACACCAGAGCGAATGACATGTCTTCGTCCTTCTCACAGGCTTCACGTTGAGCTGCCTCCTCCTCAGCAATTGCCATGCGTGCGCGCGCAGCAGCACGCAGCCTTGAGTTCTCCGCGTCAAGTGCCGCCAACGCTGTCTCGTCTTTTGACTCCATCTCCTCATCCAACTCCGACACAGTGCACATCAACAATAGGAAGTCCGAATACTGCAAATGTTGAATGGAGAAAAAGGGGGTGAGAGAGAGAGAGAGAGCGTTTCCCATACCTCTTTACCCCCGAGAGGGGCAAGGTTGTCCTTAGGCGCGAACGGGTTGCGAACAACAAGCGATTTCTCCTGTGGTGAGTAATTTTTTTTTCTTCGGGATGATCTTTTTTTTTTGAACAATTTGTTGGAAAAAAAACATCTGTTCCGTGCCCTTGAGAGTGCTGCGATGGTTCGGTTCGGTATTGGTAACTGTATATTGATTGACGTCTTCTGCACACAGCAGCAGGTGCCTCGTTGCGCGAACGCAGTTGATGAAGAGACGCTTGATAGGGCAAACGCACGACAGTTGTTACTCTAAGCGTACATCCCCTTCTGTTATGGCATACAGCTACAGCTGTGTAAGATCAGCGCACCGTGCTTGAGGAGATGTGGGTGGTGATGGTGATGGTGATGGTGATGATGATTCGTACCCGACGCAGTGCAACCCAGGGGTGTACTCCCAAGGCTTCGAAGCCTTAATCCAGCAGCCTCCCGACATCCGCACTGCTCGGACCAACAGCGGGGTGTAGTTTTGTTGTTCTTGTGAATCTCGCGGCTCAAAAGACTGACGCAAGCAGGATATGGGTCTCCGTTGTCGTGTGGCGTCGCAGGCTTGGAAGGCGTGGTGAAGGTTCTGTGGTTCTGTGCTGAAATGCTGAAATGCTGAAATGCTGCGGACGGCAGTGGCACTCTGTTTTTCTGTGTCTGCCCTATATGAATGGGCATACCACATCTGCTATGGCTATAGCAACTCGAAGTGACGCAGTGTAGCCTGCCAGCCTTTTTTGCTTCGTTGTCGCAATTCAGTGCGTGTTTTGCCATGTCGTGTCCGAAATGGCCACGAGGTGAAAACTCAGTAACAGCGCAACGCGTGTTAGCCACACGAATTCCTCCGTCAACATCAAAAACAGAAGCAAGGAAAGAGGAAGCGATCCACTCGTTGCATTTCTGCTATTACGCAATGAGCCTTTGTGTCACTGGGCTTGCGTTCATCCACGGTTGTTCTCAACTTCGGAGTGACAGTTGTCCTTTGCTCCAAACGGGTTTGATACAGCACGTCGGCAGAGCACATAAGATGACCCGATACCCGCCCCTTGGGGGGAGGGATCTTGCCAATATCACTCTTGGGTGGTGGCCACCAAACAACAGCTTTTGAGATTTGGATCGGCCAATAACGTCCTGTTCCACTGTACAAAGCACGCCCCTAAAGCACCCCGCCACAGTCAGCAGAACATGCAGTGAGCCTCACGATGCTATGTCGAACGATGCCCCCCTCTCCACCCCTATTCTCGCTGCATTTCCTCATTGCTGGCCAACCAAAGGAAACAACTCAATTGAGTCTTGCACACTTCGGATTGACTCGAGGGGCCATGCCATCAGCAGAGTACGCACCATCATCGCAGAGGAGGATGAAGAGGACGAAGAAGCCGATGGAAGTTGAAGAAGTGTACAAACCACACACAACACAACAACTAAACAGCACAACACACGCATCCATACCGGGGGAGGTGGGGGAGGACAAAAGAAAAGTTTATAAGATGATCTAACTTAAGTACTTTGAATTCTTAGCAATGCTGACACCTCAACGGAGCCATGCAAAGCAACGTTGGTACCCTGAGCCTTTGGGCGCTCAGTTTGTGTTATTGCCCCCCACGGGGTGTTGCAGAAAGGCAGGGACATACCTTCTCGTCACGTTCGCTCGACTGTGCCTGGGTAATGCTGACCTGATGTGTTTCGAAGTCGAATCCAAACGTATAGAACTTCATGAAGGCCTGCACCTGGCTTTTGTACTGTGAAATGTCGGTCATGGGTTCCCATTCACATTCGCTGGGGCGCTTTTCGCGTGCAGCGGTGATGGGGCCAGAGGTTGGGTCGATCCATTTGAGCTCAGAACTGTCGAGAAGGAAGCGGATGACCATGACTCCGATGGTCTCAAGCCTGAGTGCGGTCTTGACCTTAGTAGAGCACACAGCAAGCGGGAGGGACTTGAAGAAGCTGCTCAGCACCCACATCATTCCACGGACGGCGGGGGACTGCTGGACGTACGCCTGCAGAAGCGCGCAGAGCTGCTGTTCGTGGGCAGCGTTGCAGGAGATGTCGAAGTTGAACTGTGCGTTGAGGGAGGCTGCCGTCACGTCGCCGCCACGCTTCCGGAGGAAGATGCTGTTGTACAGACCGACGATGTCAACGGAGGTGAAGCCGTCCTTTGCCAGAACCTGCTGCAGCTTCGCAAGGATTTCTGCCTGCATTGAGGGCGCCATCTCTCGGAGCTTCTTCGACTGCACAACAACCATGTTCACTGGTGTCTCCTTATCTGCGACGCCAAGCATCCACTCGCCCACCATGCGGATTCTGAACGGTTTGTAGCTTGCCGCGATCATCAGCTCTTCGATGTGCGCGACAAGTTCATCGCACTTTTTGAGTGTCTCGGCAGAGGGGTCTTCCCAGTTCTCAGCGTGCACGATGTGACGGAGGTAGCTGTAGCGCAGTGCACGTTGCGCCTCTTCTGCACTGATCATGTCCGTATCCTTTTCGAAGCGTGTCAAAGTCAGGCCATGTGGCGCCCCAAGAACGTCGAGATCACCCTCCTCGGAGCCCGGCTGCTTCGGCAGATCGTACTTCCATGCCTTGAGCTGTGCGTAGATCTTCTCTTTAGCCTTCGCAATGACCGCGACCGGTGCGGTTAAAACGAGAGGGCCCAGGTCGCCAACACTCTCGGATTTTGCGTTGCGTGTGTTGACAGCGCACTCAGTCTCTCTCTCGAAGGAGGCCAGGTTGCGACCACGTTGTCCGATGAAGCGGTCCAGCGCGTCCAGAGGGAACATGAATGTCTGATTGACGTTGGTTGCAGACTGCGCGACGAACTCTCGGAGCTCGGAAATGCCTGCGGCGCGTGCTTCGGGGGTGCCGCTCATGCGCAGGGTGTTGCCGGTCTTGCGGCGGGTGATGTCGATCTTGCACTCCGAGATGCGAGAGATGTCGTACATATAGCGGCAGCTGTTGCGCTCCAGGTCGAGCGTCACCTGATCCGTCACCTCGAGCCATTTGTCGGTGCTGTCGTGATCTTCCCACAGCGTCGTGATGCGGCGCACTTCGGCACTGCAAGACTCAACGTTCGTCAAACGACGTGCCCGCACCACGACACGCCCCGTCGCATGCGTACTCAACGCCACACTGTACTTCCGCTCCAGTAGGTGGATCTGTGCGTTGGTTCTCCCCACCAGCTTCTCCACGTTGGCCGGCAGGATGTAGAAGACCTGCACGAAGTTGTTGCTGTTTTCTTCGAAGAAGCGTCCTACCTCGCTCTCAGTCTTCTGCTCCTGCTTGTAGTCGTCTCTGCTGAGTGGAGGCACCACGGTCGGGATGGTGGTGCCGTCAGGCCGCTTCATCGTCTTGTCTGTGCGCTGTGGCCTGTATTCCTTACTGCCGTTCTCCTTTGCAGGGCGCACTTCGCGGAATCCGTCACCTGGGATAGTGTCGGAGTCACGTGGGTTGACGTGACGCATAGCATCGCGTGCGGCAGCATCACGGGCAATGTCGCGAGGGTCGCGGGACCCTTTTAGCCTGTCACGAATGTCGCCGCGTCCGGATTCTGGACGTGTATGTTGTGGTGCATCAGGTGGTCCGTCGAGTGGTACGTCAGGTCCGTCGTCATAGTCACGGAAGTTGCTCACGGGCTGCGGCTCGCCACGTGGATCACCACGTGGATCACCACGGCGCGCACTATCGCGTGGGCTAATGAAACGGTCCTGGCTCAACGGGCGGCGGTTACGTTCTCTGTAATCGGGCAACACAGGGTCGCGCCTTGAGAAGCCGCTTGGTTGATCACGGATGTCTCTGAAGTGAGAAGGGCCAGAGCGGTCGTAACGGTCAACGCGATCACGAGGGTCCGCTCTGTCGTCACGTGGGCCGCGTCCGAATCGGTCCTCACGCATGCCGCGGTCGTCACGTCCTCCACGTCGGTCGTACCTGTCGGAGAACCTGTCGTCACCCCGGCCAGGTCCTCTCTGGTCACGGCGGGGCTCGGCGTAGTCGCGTTCTCTGCCACCCTTGAGCATCTCACGAAGGAACTGCAACTCGCGCATCTCACGCTCACTCATGCGGGCACCACTGGGTGCATGTCTGTCCCGATTCATAGCGGAATGGGCGTTCTACCTACTGGTGGGTGGGTGGGTAGGTGGGTGGAAAATTGGCTACACTATGTGCACAACCATCTGAGGACACAAAAAAAGGGTGCAAAGAGGCTTCATCAAACATCACTTCTAGGAGGGATGGGATGGGGATATCACAGAAGAAACGTGTCTAGTGAACTTCGTCTGTCACCTAGGCACAGCGCCAAAAAAAAAAAGGGGGTGGAGGTGGGTGACGAGTAAACACCATCATTGCAAAGTGCACAAAAAATGATGACAGCTGCGCCAGCTGTATGTACAATACTACAGCGCGGGCATCAAGTACTGTGTGGGTTATAATCGGGGGGACATTATGAGGTTCAAAGCGAAAAGATTTTACCCCGTTTTAAATTATTCTATCATTGTACCGAAGACAAAAAAGTGTAAAAAAAATGCTTTATTTTTTGGATTAATAACTCAGAACCCAAAGGCACCAAATGTGTCTTGCCTTGAACTCACCGTCGCAACGAAAAACAACCTTTTCCCTCCACCCCCCCTCCGCAGTCACACTGCAATGTCTGACTTCACCAGATCCCCTATGCACCGTCTCTTGCTTTGCTACGTCCACACAACTTTTTGCACTATAGAATTTCTTTTTGAGGTGAAAGAACCCTTTTTTGAAAACTTGGTTGTATTAGTGTAGCCACCCTAGAGTGTGCTCCACTATAACTTTTGTGTGGCCCATCTCATTCACAAACAAGACCATTTCCGGTGGTGCGCACCCCTTGCCCCTGAAGGTGCAGCATGTAGGAAGGGGTCTCGCTCAGTGTGGATGCGATGAGTGAGCAGCGCCACCCTGCACAGGCGGTGTCGAAGGGGCGCGCGAGGCGCGCGTAGCAGACGTTCTGCGAGACGCTGCTGATGGTGTTCCCGACAAAGGTGTGCGCAGCACGCAGTGTGAAGTAGTCCACGGCAAGACCTTCCAGGCCGCCCAGCTCTTTTGTATGCCACCTGCCTGAGTACGCCAATGCACCTTTTGCAGCAAACACCGCATCCAACGTTGCGTTCTGATGATCGGACGCGACGAACACTTTCCTCCCCTTCCCATGCTCCAACACCTCCTCCGGCAAACTGCACTGCTTCACCAGCTCCGCTGCCACACCTTCACTGACATTGTACATCTTGCTTGCTTCGTCTACATAGTCTGCATGCACTTCTGCTCCGCACTGCCCTTCTCTGGAGCGGAGATGGACTCCCAAATATTGATTATGTCCCAAGATGTTCCCAAATCTTTGCACCTCGTCTGCAACTGCAGCAGAAGGGTCAAGCAGTTCATAAACAGGGCGGAGCAATGTGATCCCAGGTCGGAGAAAGAAGGCGATCTGTCCAGAGATGGAGAGGAGGGTAGCAGTGCTGCGTGCCATTTCCTTGAGCGCGGAGCTGATGGCGGTGTTGAAGGCGAAGCGCGAGAAGAAGCGGGGTGGGGTGGGCTTGCAGCGGATTCCTTTCGACCGTTTTAGACGGGTTTTATCGATACCTTCACCGATACAATGTACGTTGTTGTGCACGGCAGGTGCGTCCAGCTCCTCCAACGAGACGATGCAGTACCGTTCCCTCAGCCGTGCGAAGGAGTACAACGTCTCCGCAGGGACCCACCGGTGGTTGTGGCGGAAGTCCGGCACAACGAAGGTTCTGTTGCTCACATCTGCGTAGATCAGCCCAAACAGAAGCGACTGCAGCTGGTTGTGATGGCGCCCCCAGGTGTGCGTATTCACAAAGAGGTACCGCTTTGGGCACGTCTTCTTCGGAGCTGGAGACGCTGGTAATAGCGGGGACACTATGTCCAAGCTGTGTAGAGGTGGCGGGGTGGTGAGAGGGGGCATGTGTGCGGGTGTGTGTGGCATTGCAACGTCGACACCACAAAACACCACTGCCGAAAGAAGTGCACAACCGAGCAGCATGCGGGTGGGGAAAGATCGTGACATTGTCGGACACCCCTCTATATTCTGGTTGGTGTAAGAGGAATAATGTACCCGCACTGTGCACAGATATGCAGAAAAGTTGTGTCTCTTTGTCTTTAAGGTACGTTGCATTGAAAAGCATTCACACCAGTATACACATTGACCTCGTTTTCTTTTTCACCCTGAAGTACCCTGTTTGCTCTCCCATTGAATTGCCCTTTTCTTTTATATACAGTAAAGAAAAACACTGAAAACTGTATAAGATGAGCCGAAGCGTCTCGTGCCTAGGGGGAGCGGGGGGAAGAATAAGAAAGATAGAGTCTCATCTCTCAAATAAAAAAGTCAGAAAAAATAAAGAACACAAAACACGGGCCGCCCCTTGATAAGAAAACAAAACCTCTTTTGGGTCGATGTGAACACATTATATCAATGACAATCCCTTCACGACAGGTTCTGCCGAAGCGACTCTTCATAAAACACTTTGTGCAAAACACCACCACAGAACATTGCAGTGTTGTGCTCTACTGCGCAGCTCATGCATCCCGATTCCTTCTTGACGAACACCACTCCATGTACTCGTTGTGTCTTTCTAAAGAAGTGCAACCTTCAGTAAACCTGGTCCCAATTTGGCTCACGCCACTCAATCCTGCAAAGTCGATGGAGGTTAACGCCGTGCAACGTCTTAAGAAGCCGTCCCCAAGGCTTGTGACACCTCCCAATCCTGCAAAGTTGATGGAGGTTAACGCCGTGCAATCTGACAAGAAGTTGCCCCCAAGCCTTGTTGCGCTTCCCAATCCTGCAAAGTTGATTGAAATTAACGCCCTGCAACGAAATAAGAAGCAGTCCCCAACGCTTGTGACACTGCTCAATCCTGCAAAGTCGATTGAAATTAACGCCCCGCAGCGTGATAAGAAGAAGTCCCCAACGCTTGTGACGCTGCTCAATCCTGCAAAATCGATCGAAATTAACGCCCAGCAACGTGATAAGAAGTAGTTCCCAAGGCTTCTGACACCTCCCAATCCCGCAAAGTTGATGGAGGTTAACGCCGTGCAACATGATAAGAAGCCGTCCCCAAGGCTTCTGACACCGCTCAATCCTGCAAAGTCGATGGAAGTTAACGACGTGCAATATGATAAGAAGCTGTCCCCAACCCTTGTGACACTGCTCAATCCTGCAAAGTTGAATGGCTCAAAAGTGCGCAATGACGTGCAGCCTTGCAGGAAGTATGCACCTATTGTCGCGACGTTGCGCAACCCAGACAAGTTAATTGATTCCAATGATGTACACTCGGATAAGAAGTAGTCATCAATCGCAGTAACAGCCAACGGGGCACTCAGATCAAGGCTGCGTAAATTAGTGCTTGCGAGGAACTTGCGAGGAATCGCAGATACAACTTCTGCCTGCAGAAACAACTGCGCTACCTTCGGGTCTTCCACACTCGCAAGTCTCTTTGGTGTGATGTCTGTCTCACCCAATGCACGAAGAGCTGCAATGGACTCTTGCTGCTTCGTCTGCGTCAATACGACTGTGTCGCCAGCACTCAGCGCTGTGATGTTGAAGTCCTCTCCTTCGCCGTTCCCTCCGAAGTCCATGCCAAAGGCGTCTTCAGCAAACCCCGCTGTAGTTGCCACCTTCTGCCGCAGCTGCTTCGCTGTGTCATCCACATCCACATCGACGACGTACGTCTTACCACCAAATCCCTCGATGTTGAGTTCCATTCGTGTTTTGTGTGTTTTCTGTTTGTGGGAGTGGTGCAAAGACACAGCCATTGATTGTCCATCCATCTCTTGACTAACTGGGTGGTGTTTTGGATTTACAATCCTTTTCCCACAACCTTCCTTCACCCCCTGTAAGGGTCACCGAAGGTGAAGTAAGGTATAGTATTGAAATCGACGTAGGTGGGGATAAAGAGCCAATTGTACAACCGGAAAATACACAGGGGTGGGTGGGTGTTGCTTGTTTCCGTTACTACACAAGCCTTTTTGTTGTAGAAAGAAAGAGAAAAAAAGAAGAAAAACAAGTAATTGCTATCGAAAGAAAAAAACGGTGTGTGCTGTGGAACTCCGCCTATACAACACACGCAGCACTCTGCTCTTCTGCAGGTATGTTAACGCTCTTCGTACGCTGCCAGACCCACTGGGATGCCTGCATCTGAAACGTTCAAGAAGGGGGGGGGCTGTCCTCTTCATCCAGCACCATCTGATCGATAGCGTTGTTGGACGTAGGCTCGGCAGGCTCGGCGTGTTCCAGCTCGTTTTTGTCCACAGGGTCTCACGCATCGTCGTTGGAGCACTGAGGCAATTTTTTTTCCCCCACACATTTTTGACAGAGACATCCACAACACTTTCCCCTCTGCACCCTTGTCTGACCATATATGACACCAGTACTTTTCTGGCGAAGCCACGGTGCGCAACATTTCAAAAATTGTGACAAAAAATTGCACGCTTTTATAGCCAAACTATGGCATGGGTAGGGTAGAGCTGTGGGCTACCGCTCGTAATGTTTAGCAGCGCTGCAGGCGCAAGGTACGCTACTTTTTTATGAGTTGCGAACATCTATGTATTTTGATTTATCGGACCGATTGGTCTTTATGGTGGGGTCACATGCACATACGAAACCGCTACAGATGTGGTTGTAGCCTTGTATGAGGAGATAAAATTCAGAAAAAATCAAAAATCCGCCTTTTTCTTTTTTCCCTTCTCAAAATCCCACACCGGCACATCGGCATACTAATGTCCCCTGGTTTTTTGTAGTGTAGACACCGAGGATGAACTCCACTATTTTGTTTTTTGTTTTTTATTTTTAAATTGTCTCACCAACTTGGTAAAAGCTCTGAACAAAATGTCGGTTGGCCGAAAGCCTTTTTGTACAGAAGGTGTAGACGCAGTTCGTGTTTTTTCTTCCGTTAACACGCGTAATAGATTTCAAAAGGTTAGAGGGGGGGAAATAATACACGCTCAAAACACCCAAAAAATCAAAAAGGTTCGGGCAGGACAGGTTTGGAACTGTTGGCCCAGGCAGCGCGGCGTCGCTTTCTCTCAGTCTTGGTGCGTTTCCGTGTGTGAGACACAGCGAGCGTGACACAGTGGTTGCCTTCCGCTTGCGTCGTTGCAATCAGCGCCAGCAGCCCCTCGGTTGCTTCGAGGCGGTCGAAGTGCTCGGGCCTGTACGTGAGCACCACTGGGTTCGATGTAGGTGGTCCGCCGACGTGGCTAAACCGTTTCGCTCTGGCATCCAGTACCCAGATGGCCCTGTCGAGTATGCTTGCCGCAGTCTGTAGCTCACGCTCTCCACCGTGCGTTCCTTGCATTCTCATTTTGGCTAGGTGTTGCGCGTAGGTGGGAGCTTCGTTTGCGGCAGGAGAGTAGATGTCAGTATAGTGGTCACTGTCGTCGTTTTGCAGTACGTCCAGTACGTCCACCACCCGTTGTCGCAGTGAGTTCGTTGTCCACCCCTCACTCTGCTCAGCTATGGCAGTGAATAGGCAGTCCCCGTCCAGCGCTACTGCTATCCTTGTAGAGTGGATACTGCGGGCTGTTGCGTCCAACCACTGCATGTGGTCAGTGATGGCCTTCAATGGGTTCACGGGTTCGTCGTTGTTTTTAGGGTAGGCGCTCCTACCTATCCCCGGTTCTGTGTGCGATTCTAAGCACGTATCTAGTCTAGTGGGGGTGATGAGGTGGGGGAGTGGAGGGGTTGGGTCTAGAATTAGTCGAAGTCGATGAGATTGTTGATCTCCTTCACAATCTCCTTCGACTCCTTCTTCCACTGCTCCGTCACCTCCGTCCCCTTTCCCGTCTTTCTGCCGTCCTTCGACTTGCCCTTTTTGCTCTGGAGGGGGGCCGACCCGAAGATGTCGTCCATTGTGCTCCCCTTTCCCATGTGGCGCCCCAAGAGCGTCATCGCCCTCCTCGGAGCCCGGCTGCTTCGGCAGATCGTACTTACATGCCTTGTTTTCTTCGAAGAAGCGTCCTACCTCGCTCTCAGTCTTCTGCTCCTGCTTGTAGTCGTCTCTGCTGAGTGGAGGCACCACGGTCGGGATGGTGGTGCCGTCAGGCCGCTTCATCGTCTTGTCTGTGCGCTGTGGCCTGTATTCCTTACTGCCGTTCTCCTTTGCAGGGCGCACTTCGCGGAATCCGTCACCTGGGATAGTGTCGGAGTCACGTGGGTTGACGTGACGCATAGCATCGCGTGCGGCAGCATCACGGGCAATGTCGCGAGGGTCGCGGGACCCTTTTAGCCTGTCACGAATGTCGCCGCGTCCGGATTCTGGACGTGTATGTTGTGGTGCATCATGTGGTCCGTCGAGTGGTACGTCAGGTCCGTCGTCATAGTCACGGACGTTGCTCACGGGCTGCGGATCACCACTACACGCACTATCGCGTGGGCTAATGAAACGGTCCTGGCTCAACGGGCGGCGGTTACGTTCTCTGTAATCGGGCAACACAGGGTCGCGCCTCGAGAAGCCGCTTGGTTGATCACGGATGTCTCTGAAGTGAGAAGGGCCAGAGCGGTCGTAACGGTCAACGCGATCACGAGGGTCCGCTCTGTCGTCACGTGGGCCGCGTCCGAAGCGGTCCTCACGCATGCCGCGGTCGTCACGTCCTCCACGTCGGTCGTACCTGTCGGAGAACCTGTCGTCACCCCGGCCGGGTCCTCTCTGGTCACGGCGGGACTCTGCGTAGTCGCGTTCTCTGTCATCCATGCCAAGCTTCTCACGAAGGTACTGCAACTCACGCTTCTCACGAAGGTAGTGCAACTCCCTCATCTCACGAAGGTACTGCAACTCGCGCATCTCACGCTCATCCATGTGGGCACCATTGGGTGCATGTCTGTCCCGATTCATAGCGGAATGGGCGTTCTACCTACTGGTGGGTGGGTGGGTAGGTGGGTGGAAAATTGGCTACACTATGCACAACCATTTGAGGACACATAAAAGGCCGACACCCGCTGGGGGTCCCGGGGTGGAAATGTATGTATGGAGGGAAACATGGGAAACATTTCGCACTCGAAACTAGGGAAATAATGACAACACAGGTGCAGGGGTTTTTGAATTTGATGCGTTTTGCAGTATTTTTTTATGACAAAGAACAAGAGATAAGCAAGAAGGGCAACGATTGGCTATGTGCCGACAGAGCTAAAAGAAGCATGCATCCAGCTGCTCCAGAGGGAGGGATCAGAGAAACATCATTAAAAAAAAAAAAAAACGCCACGTCGAGCGTGGCAGAAATATCGCAAGAAAATCACCTGAAAACGTTAGCAAGCATCCAGTACTCTATACTAAGAGAACACTAGAGCACTACTAATGAAACACTCACTAACATTCAGCAAGAGGGAGCGAAGGGTGCACATAGCACCGAGAAAGAAACACAAAAAACACCTGAGCATCTCGTACTCTGTCCTACGAGAGACCACAAGCTCTCTTCCCAGGACAGGCGAGCCCATCAGTGCTCTGTCCAATCCACGAGAGCAACCAGGATCTTAACAGAACTACCACAGGTACAGACTCATTTTACTTCATGAAGAAGATAGCAAAAAGGGTGCAAAACAGCACAGAGAGAGCATGAAAAAACACATAGCATCAAATACCCAATACACACAAGAGACCAAAAGAACTCTAACCCATGAAGGACGAGCCCATCAGGCACTCAGTCTCACCAGGGATCAACCAAGAACTCTACCCAAGCAGGAGTACCAAGTACAAATTCATGAATGTTCATGTAACAGCACAACGGCTGAGTACTGACTAAAAGCAGGGAGCGGAGGGGGGGAGGCTTTTTGACAAAAATGAGCGAGCACAAAAATAAGCGCGTGTGGAAGAAAAAGAAGAAAAAGAAAAATATTTTTTCTGATTCAAAGTGGTGTTTACGTTTTGGGTACGGGGCGGAGAATAAAATCTGCTCGATAAAAGAAAATCAATATTTTTGTTTTATCTTGTTCACCTTTTCCTCTTCTATAATATTATACAGTGAAGACAAACAATGAAAACTTTATAAGATGAGCCGAAGCGTCTCGTGCCTAGGGGGAGCGGGGGAAGAATAAGAAAGACAGAGTCTCATCTCTCAAATAAAAAGTCAGAAAAAATAAAGAACAAACAAAACCTCTTTGTGGTGAGAGGGGGCATGTGTGCGGGTGTGTGTGGCATTGCAACGTCGACACCACAAAACACCACTGCCGAAAGAAGTGCACAACTGAGCAGCATGCGGGTGGGGAAAGATCGTGACATTGTCGGACACCCCTCTATTCTGGTTGGTGTAAGAGGAATAATGTCCCCGCACTGTGCACAGATGTGCAGAAAATGAAATACCCCCTTCTTTGTATATTCGTTGTTTGTTGATCGCACCCATCCATTTTTCCAAACTTTTATTTTCCCTTCCTTCAAAACTTCACACACAACGCTTTGGTTTTTGGGAGACACACATCGTGCCAGGTTCTATGATATGCACGGAACCACCCTGCACCTGTTTGTCATATTGTTTCCCGTGCAATACATGGGGAAAGGTTTCGCTGTCGAAACTAGGGAAATAATGACAACACAGGTGCAGGGCAGCAGGGGTGATTAAATTTGATGTTTATTGGGGTGATCTGGGGTCTTTTTTTTCAAGACAATTCACAAAAATTCACAACGAGGCGAAAACACCCGTGATACACGGGTGTGTGATTTTTTGTGAATTTATGTGAATGTTTTGTGCAGGTGTTGTGAATTTTTGTGAATTGCTGCGAATGTTTGTGAATTTGTGTGAATTTTCCAGAAAAAAAAGACCCCAAAATTGGCAAATCACCCCATTTATGCATATTTTTCTGATTTTTTGGAAAAAGACAAGAGTAACGTTAAAAGAGCAACACGCCGATTGGCTGCGTGCCGACAGAGCTAAAAGAAGCATGCATTCATGCTCCAGAGGGAGGGATCAGAGAAAACGTCATAAGAAATGCCACGTCGCAGAACCTGCTCAAGCAGGGCTACCCAGGTTTAACTCATCCGTATTCATGTATCAGGGAAGTAAGACGGAGAGCAAAACAGACACGAAACACATCCGAGCAAAAATACACAGTGCATGCAAGAGACCACAAGAAACTCTACCCCTGGAAGGACAAGCCCCTAAGGCACTCAGTCTCTTTGATCATCAAGATCTCTGCTCAAGCAGGATTACCAAGTATTAGCTCATCCGTATTCATGTAACAGGAAAACAAAACAGTGTGCGCAGCACAGCGGGAAAGAGCTGATCAAGCAGGTTAGCCAATGAGGCACAATTTTTTGAAAAAGAAAGCAGAGCAGAGGGAAGGCTTTGTGATAAAAATTAGCGAGATACACAAAACCAGCGCGTTTATAAGAAAAAAAAAGGAGAGGAAAAATACTTTTTCTGATTCAAAGTGGTGTTTACGTTTTTAGGTACGGGGCGGAGAAAAAAACTCTGTTCGATAAAATAAACGAGAGCTTTTTGTTATGTTTTTGTTCACCCAAAAGTCCCGCAAAACACCCCGAAAACCCGCGTCCTGAAGTACGGGGGGAGAGGTGGAGCACAAAAGGGAGGGGGGGGAAGGATGAGAGGAACGGTAACACTCATGGCAACCAAAGAAACGTGTCATTCATTTCCAGACGTATTGCATAGTCGGACAAAAAGAAAAACAAAGCAAACTTTATATGACGAGCCCAAGCGTCTCGGAGCAGGGGAAGAACAAGAAATACAGAGTCTCATCTCTTCAAATAAAAAGTTCAGAAAATTGAAACCGCACCCTACTTTTCCTTTTTATGTTTTTCCCCTACCCCCGCAAACAATAAAGCAATAAAAACAATAAAAACAATAAAGACAAAAGGGAGAGGCTGTGGTGAAACGCACACACCTCGACCTGTCGGCGAAATGTGGCTCTACTCCAACCCGCCCCGGATTAGCAAATAGAAAAGACAGGGAGTGGGGGTACGGTGTTCAATTTCCTTTTAGCATTGCCAGGCATTATGCTAACTCGGCCGGGTTCCTAAATGGGGGGAACGATGGAAAAAAAAAAAAAAACAGAGGGCAAAACATGGGTGTTCCTAAGACGGAATACGAATACCACTTTTGGGATCGTGCACTTTTTTTTCTACAGGGATTCCCTTAGGGAAGAAAAAAAAGAGCAGACGGGTGACTAAGAGACTTTAGAACGGTCTTTTTCACTGAGTGAGGTGCCCGTGAACTGGGATGGAATGAAACAACACAAAAAAGACATTTTTCTCCTTGTAGGACGAACCCCCAAATAAAATTTTCGCCTCCGGCGGACACCCCCTTTCCTCCACTGTGTACTGTGTACTGTGTACTGTGTACTGTGTACTGTGTACTGTGTACTGTGTACTGTGTACTGTGTACTGTGTACTGTGTACTGTGTACTGTGTACTGTACTGTGCACCGTGCGGTTATGCAGCCACGCCAATTTTTTTTTATGGTACCACCGCTGAACGCTCGGGTCACCAAAAATTCAAATGAGACCAGTTTTGGGGTGTTTTGACCCTGTTTTTGACCCCCAGAGGGGAAGCCCACCCAAAGAAAAATAGTGGAATACGGACCCGATTTTCCCCCGAAAACCCCCGGAATACGGAACACCCATGGGGCAAAAGGGGTCCCGAGCTTTCCCCCCGCAAAAGCGGTCGCTGCGCGCGCTTCGCGCGCGCGACTCCCTGTCAGTACAAGAAGATGAGGCTCTTTCTCCCCTCTGATGCACAAAATCGTGAAAGGCAGGTGGGGAGGGTGAACCACAAGCCGTAGTGGGTGTCAGCCTCTTATCAATAACCTCAGTATATCTATAAAAGAAGCGGCGGTCATGGCATCCAGTTCCTGGCGAAGCCACGGTACGCAACATTTCTAAAAAAATGTTGCCATAAACCGGCACTGTCGTTGGTAATTATCAACAGTTACCGTAATTTTTACTTCCATATTTTGATAAAACGAAAGTTTCTGGCGAAGCCACGGTACGCAACATTTCAAGAAAATGCGCTTAAAATTGCACACTTTTACAGCCAAACTATGTCATGGGAAGGGTGGGCTGCAAGCTGCGCCGCAGGCGCACGGTACGCTACTTTTATTCTTTCGCCACGCTGCATGCTTCCTTTTCCTTCGGCGTTTGACCAATTCAGTCGCGTTCTGGTCTCCCACGGTGAGCCCTTGAGCCCAGGGTCTCTGCATCTGTGACACACCCCACAGTACAGTCCATGGAACGATGGAACGATGCCACCTTTTTCCTAGGGGGAACGATGGAACGATGAAAAAGAAAAAAAAAAAAACGCCAAAAACAGGGAACGATGGAACGATGGTTAGCAAAATGCCTGTAGCATTGCATGTAATCATAAAAAAAACAAAGAAAAAAAAACAAAACTTCATTTGGATGCACAACATTCATGCTGTTGAGCAAGACGCTGATCATCAATGACAATCCATTCACGACAGGTTCTGCCGAAGCGACTCTTCATAAAACACTTTGTGCAAAAGACCACCACAAAGCATGGCAGTGTTGTGCACTCCTGCGCAGCTCATGCATCCCGATTCCTTTTTGACGAATACCACTCCATGTACTCGTCGTATGTTTCTAAAGAAGTGCAACCTTGAATAAAGCCGTGACTAATTTGTCTCACGCCACTCAATCCTGCAAAGTCGATGGAGGTTAACGCCGTGCAGTCATATAAGAAGTAGTGTCCAAGGCTTCTGACACCTCCCAATCCTGCAAAGTCGATGGTGGTTAACGCCCTGCAATATGATAAAAAGTAGTTCCCAAGGCTTGTGACGCTTCTGAATCCTGCAAAGTTGATGGAAGTTAACGCCCTGCAACCTGATAAGAAGTGGTCCCCAACGCTTGTGACACCTCCCAACCCTGCAAAGTCGATGGAGGTTAACGACGCACAATCTGCTAAGAAGTACTTCTCAAGGATTGTGACATTGCTCAATCCTGCAAAGTCGATGGAGGTTAACGCCGCGCAATCTGCTAAGAAGTGTTGCCCAAGGCTTGTGACACCTCCCAATCCTGCAAAATCGATGGAGGTTAACGCCGTGCAATGTGATACGAAGCTGTGCCCAACCCTTGTAACATTGCCCAATCCTGTAAAGTCGATGGAAGTTAACGCTTCGCAATGTAATAAGAAGCAGCCACCAAGGCTTGTGACATTGACCAATCCAGCAAAGTCGATGGAGGTTAACGACGTGCAACCTGATAAGAAGTCGTGCCCAAGGCTTGTGACACCTCCCAATCCAGCGAAGTTGATGGAGGTTAACGCCGAGCACGCTGATAAAAATTTGCACCCAAGGCTTGTGAGGCTGCTCAATCCAGCAAAGTCGACGGAGGTTAACGACGTGCAATATGATAAAAAGCTGTCCCCAACGCTTGTGATGCTGCTCAATCCGGCAAAGTCAATGGAAGTTAACGCCGTGCAATTTGATAAGAAGTCGTCCCAAACGGTTGTGACATTGCTCAGTCCTGCAAAGTTGATGGAAGCTAACTCTCGGCAACAAGCTAAGAAGTTGTCCCCCACGCTTGTGACACTTCCCAATCCTGTAAAGTTGATGGAGGTCAACGACATGCAACCTAATAAGAAGCAGTCCTCAACGCTTGTGACGCTGCTCAATCCTGCAAAGTCGATGGAGGTTAACGACGTGCAACCTAATAAGAAGCGTTCCCCAAGGATTGTGACATTGCTCAGTCCTGCAAAGTCGATGGAGGTTAACGACGTGCAATCTGCTAAAAAGCGGTCCCCAAGGCTTGTGACACTTCCCAATCCTGTAAAGTTGATGGAGGTTAACGCCGGGCAACCTGATAAGAAGTCGTCCCCAACGCTTGTGACGCTGCTCAATCCTGCAAAGTCGATAGAGGTTAACGTCCTGCAACGCGAAACGAAGTAGTCCCCAAGGCTTGTGACACCTCCCAACCCTGAAAAGTTGAATGGCTCAAAAGTGCGCAATGACGGGCAGCCGTGCAGGAAGAACTCGCCTATTGTCGTGACGTTGCGCAACCCAGACAAGTTAATTGATTCCAATGACAAACACTCGGATAAGAAGTCGTCATCAATCGCAGTAACAGCCAACGGGGCACTCAGATCAAGGCTGCGTAAATTAGTGCTTGCGAGGAACTTGCGAGGAATCGCAGATACAACGTCTGCCTGCAGAAACAACTGCGCTACCTTCGGGTCTTCCACACTCGCAAGCCTCTCTGGTGTGATGTCTGTCTCACCCAATGCACGAAGAGCTGCAATGGACTCTTGCTGCTTCGTCTGCGTCAACACGACTGTGCCGCCAGCACTCAGCGCTGTGATGTTGAAGTCCTCTCCTTCGCCGTTCCCTCCGAAGTCCATGTCAAAGGCGTCTTCAGCAAACCCCGCTGCAGTTGCCACCTTCTGCCGCAGCTGCTTCGCTGTGTCATCCACATCCACATCGACGACGTACGTCTTACCATCAAATCCCTCGATGTTGAGTTCCATTCGTGTTTTGTGTGGTTTCTGTTGTGGGAGTGGTGCAAAGACAGCCATTGATTGTCCATCCATCTCTTGACTAACTGGGTGGTGTTTGGATTTACAATCCTTTTCCCACAACCTTCCTTCACCCCCTGTAAGGGTCACCGAAGGTGAAGCAAGGTATAGTATTGAAATCGACGTAGGTGGGGATAAAGAGCCAATTGTACAACCGGAAAATACACAGGGGTGGGTGGGAACAAGCCTTTTTGTTTTAGAGAAAAAAAGAGAAAAAAAGAATTGTTTCACATACAATGCAACGAGGCCGAGTCGGCCTCGCCAAGGCCTGAAAATAAATACTCAGGCGTGCCTGAGGCGTACTCGGGATTGGTTACGTTTAAGTACGCCTCAGGCACGCCTGAGTATATTTATATTCTTACCAGCATTTTGGTCATGAACAAAAAAGTATTTACCCCCAAATTTTGTGGCTTTCGATTCAGAGGTACCAAAATCTTTCAAATGCGGGGTCGCACGATGAAAAATGTGCCTCTGGGCCGAGCGAGTCGAAAAAATGAAAAGGGTTCGCTAAGCTTTGGTGTTGATGATATATATTTTGGTGGTACCTTCGGGTATTTCATTGATTCAAGAATCATTGGAAACAAATTTAGGGGGTACTTTTTGACTGGGCCCCTTCGGGGCCCAACTTGATGCAAGACGGAAGAGGCTCACACAAGGCTGGACCCTCTAACACTAGAGAGATCCCATCGAGATCCCAGAATTTTACACAGGCCTCCTTGATCCACAGACCACAGCTCTATTTTTAGTACAACTATGGGGTGACCAAAGGACTTTTTTACACATACCCGAGGTATGACTCATCTTCTGCGAAGTCTCTTTTTTGGAGGCAGTTTACTGTAAGCAGTAACCATGATATTTTTCCACGAAAAATATCTTGCGACCCCGCAATTTTCTCAGCAGGACACCGAAAGTTGATTTCAGCACATTTCAGGGGGCGGAGGAAATACATGGCATGCCTTAGAAACGTGATGACCTGTGCATAATAATTTTATATATCAGCACCCTGGTTTTTGGTACAAACTTAAAGTCACGCATGTTTTTCTAAAAAAAAATTGTCCGACCCCGGAATTTTTTCAGATCGCTCCGGAAATGCATCAGAGGCCCTTTTTGCGGGGAAAAAATACACACCAGGCGCCTGGAACGCAAGTATGCGTTGATATATACTCAGGCGTGCCTGAGGCGTACTTAAACGTAACTAATCCCGAGTACGCCTCAGGCACGCCTCAGTGACGCCTCAGGCACGCCTCAGATATATTTTCCAGACATGAGTATTTTCAGGCGTACCCGGCCTCGTTGCATTGTATGGTTTCATCTACTAACTATTCTACTGAATAGATGGTAGAATAGGGTGAAAAAAGAAGAAAAAAAATCTGACACAGCTTGTCGTCATCCCCCCCCAAAAGTAGGTAAGAATGTCGTAGGAAGAAGAGCAGAGGAAGTTTTTGGTTTTTTTTTTTTGAAAACTTGGTTTTTTGTAGTGTAGACACCCGAGGATGAACTCCACTATTATTTTTGTTTTGTTTTTAAATTGTCTCACCAACTTGGTAAAAGGTCTGAACAAAATGTCGGCTGGCCGAAAGCCTTTTTGTACAGAAGGTGTAGACGCAGTTCGTGTTTTTTCTTCCGTTAACACGCGTAATAGCTTTCAAAAGGTTAGAGGGGAGGAAATAATACACGCTCAAAACACCCAAAAAAAAATCAAAAAAGGGTTAGGGCAGGTTTCTTTGCTTGCACGTTGTGTGCATGCCCTTTTGCTCTTTCTGTTCTCCTCTGTGGGACTGCTTTTTACTCACTTTTATTTTACTTTTGCTACTCTGTTACCAATTCTGACACCAGCTCCAGATCCCCGCCCTTTTTTTTGGACAGCTTTTTTACCGTTCCTTTTTTTTTTTTGCGAACGACAATATGATGAAAAGAAAGTTTAAAAAGAGGCTGGTTCAGGTCCACTAGGCCAACTCGGACCCTACGCATGGAACACACTGAAGCGGAGAGGGTTGGTTCAGGTCCATTCTGCATGGCCGCACTGAAAACAGGGGTATTCAGGTCCACTAGGCCAACTCGGACGGAAACACTGAAGCAAAAAACACAAAATTGGGAGGGAGGGAGGGGAACGAAAAAATTTTTCTTCACAGTAACAAAGTGTGCAGGGCCTTCAACCATCGACAAAGTCTGTCCACAGTTTTGTCGAAGTTAAAAAAAAAAAAAACAAAAAAATGACCTCCCCGAGCCCGCGCGCGCGGGTGCAGCAAGTCACAAGGAGAAGCTCTCAGGGGTTTATACAGGTTTTGGTCATTTTTGGAAACTCGGTCAGCCAAAAAACTTCGCCTGTCCACACACGTGTATTTCAACACAAGCAGCATTGGTTTGGAGCTTTGTAGCCCTGGTGATCCACAAGCCGTAGTGGGTGTCACAGCTTTCTTATCAGTAAGCTCAGTACATTTATAACAGCAAAGGTCCCTGGCGAAGCCACGGTACGCAACATTTCAAATATTGCGCATACCATGGCGCTTTATTTACAGCCAAACTATGTCATGGGAAGGGTGGGATGCCTGCTTGCGCCGCAGGCGCACGGTACGCTACTTTTGCCTGGCTCACTCCTCGTTGGGTTCTACGAGCTCTGTCCAAATGGTCACAGTGGATCACAGGAGAATGTTAACGTTAAAACCCTGAACCGAGTTTCTCCCGTGGACTACCCTGCAACTCGGTTTTGCCAAAATCCCATTTTTTTTTTTTAGATTTGTCGAACTTCGACAAAAAAAAAAACCCAAAATAAAAAAGTTGTCGAAGTTAAGGCTTAACTTCGACACGTTGAAGGCCCTGAAAGTGTGAGGAAGAAGAAAAGAAAGCGAATAAAAACAAAAAAACAGTGTTTTTCTGAATGTGATGTTGTTGTTGGGGTGAGGAGAATAAAACAGTTCCAAGAAAAGCTCCTGCGTCGGTTTTCTTTTTGTTACCCCTCCTGTACCGTGATACGTTAGTACTCATCTCTCCACCCCACCCTCTTTTGTACAGTTTTTTTTGTTCTTATTTTCTGTTAGCGAAACGTTCCCCCCTCCACGCACCTGAAACACAACACATGACAGGTTTCCCCAATACTCGTTGTTGCAAACACAGCTAGCGTGCTGCCCACCTTTTCCCTCACTTTTTCTCTCTCTCTCTCTCTCTCTTTGCATTGTTTTACCGCAAGAAGCGATGGCTCGTTCTTGAATTGGCTGTACAGTTCTTTGCACATCGTTGCGACAGCCTTTTCACGACCCCCTGTGGTGTTGTTGGCGAGACGGCGGACAATGCGGGTCAGATCACCGTCTCTATCGTGCTCAAGGCGGGCGAGAAGGAGGCTAATCCTACAGACCAACGGATCGTTCACATCTTGCGGCTGGATCACAGAGTATTGGTGGTACAGCTGCTGTCTCCATGGATAGAGAGATGCAAGGGGAAGAGGCAGGACACTTCCACATGACAGCTCTGCACGGAGCAGGCGGGTGCAGAAGAGGAATATGTAGGTCGCAGTGTCGCCGTGAACGTGAACCGAAGTCTTCATGAGCACGTCCACCTGCTCCTGGGTGAGGTGCCGTACCGGGAGCATACCGTACATCACCGCAACAACCAGCCGATGGCGGGTATCAATGTGTTCGTCGTCACGCTCGATCATCTCCAGACATCATCTCCCGCTCGTTCAGCTCATCCCACCAGATGCTTCTCAGTGAATTATACTTGTTGTATGTTTCTAAAGAAAGGCCACCTTCAATAAAGCTGCTCCCAATCCATGTCACGCCACTCAATCCCGAAAAGTCGATGGAGGTTAACGCCGTGCAATCTGATAAGAAGTCGTCCCCAAGGCATATGACGCAGCTCAGTCCTGCAAAGTCGATGGAGGTTAACGACGTGCAACGTGATAAGAAGAGGTTCTCAACGCTTGTGACATTGCTCAATGCTGCAAAGTCGATGGAGGTTAACGCAGTGCAACCTGATAAGAAGCGTTCCCCAAGCCTTGTGACACTGCTCAGTCCTGTAAAGTTGATGGAGGTTAAATTTGTGCAATCTGATAAGAAGTAGTTCCCAACGCTTGTGACACTCCTCAATCCTGCAAAGTCGATCGAAGTTAACGCCGTGCAACCTGATAAGAAGCAGTTCCCAAGGCTTGTGACACCTCCCAATCCTGCAAAGTTGATGGAGGTTAACGCCCAGCAACCTGATAAGAAGTAGTCCCCAAGGCTTGTGACACTGCTCAATCCTGCAAAGTCGATGGAGGTTAACGACGTGCAATATGATAAAAAGCTGTCCCCAAGGCTTATGACACCCTCCAATCCTGCAAAGTTGATGGAGGATAACTCCGTGCAATCTGATAAGAAGTTGTCCCCGAGGCTTGTGACACTGCTCAATCCTGAAAAGTTGAATGGCTCAAAAGTGTACAATGACGGGCAGCCGTGCAGGAAGAACTCGCCTATTGTCGTGACGTTGCGCAACCCAGACAAGTTCATTGATTCCAATGACAAACACTGGGATAAGAAGTGGTCATCAATCGCAGTAACAGCCAACGGGGCACTCAGATCAAGGCTGCGTAAATTAGTGCTTGCGAGGAACTTGCGAGGAATCGCAGATACAACGTCTGCCTGCAGAAACAACTGCGCTACCTTCGGGTCTTCCACACTCGCAAGCCTCTCTGGTGTGATGTCTGTCTCACCCAATGCACGAAGAGCTGCAATGGACTCTTGCTGCTTCGTCTGCGTCAATACGACTGTGCCGCCAGCACTCAGCGCTGTGATGTTGAAGTCCTCTCCTTCGCCGTTCCCTCCGAAGTCCATGCCAAAGGTGTCTTCAGCAAACCCCGCTGCAGTTGCCACCTTCTGCCGCAGCTGCTTCGCCGTGTCATCCACATCCACATCGACGACGTACGTCTTACCACCAAATCCCTCGATGTTGAGTTCCATTCGTGTTTTCTGTGGTTTCTGTTTGTGGGAGTGGTGCAAAGACACAGCCATTGATTGTCCATCCATCTCTTGACTAACTGGGTGGTGTTTTGGATTTACAATCCTTTTCCCACAACCTTCCTTCACCCCCTGTAAGGGTCACCGAAGGTGAAGCAAGGTATAGTATTGAAATCGACGTAGGTGGGGATAAAGAGCCAATTGTACAACCAGAAAATACACAGGGGTGGGTGGGTGTTGCTTGTTTCCGTTACTACACAAGCCTTTTTGTTTTAGAAAAAAAGAAGAAAAAAAAATCTGACACAGCTTGTCGTCATCTCCCCCCAAAAGTAGGTAAGAATGTCGTAGGAAGAAGAGTAGAGGAAGTTTTTGGTTTTTTTTTTTTTTGAAAACTTGGTTGTTTTAGTGTAGACACCCGAGGATGACCTCCACTATTTTGTTTTTTGTTTTGTTTTTACATTGTCTCACCAACTCGGTAAAAGGTATGAACAAAATGTCGGTTGGCCGAAAGCCTTTTTGTACAGAAGGTGTAGACGCAGCTCGTGTTTTTTCTTCCGTTAACACGCGTAATAGATTCAAAAGGTTAGAGGGGGGGAAATAATACACGCTCAAAACACCCCAAAAAAAAATCAAAAAAGGGTTAGGGCAGGTTTCTTTGCTTGCACGTTGTGTGCATGCCCTTTTGCTCTTTCTGTTCTCCTCTTTGGGACTGCTTTTTACTCACTTTTATTTTACTTTTGCTACTCTGTTACCAATTCTGACACCAGCTCCAGATCCCCGCCCTTTTTTTGGACAGCTTTTTTACTGTTCCTTTTTTTTTTTGCGAACGGAGCATTCATCATGCACAGTCCTGGAAGCTCCAAGAAAATGGAGTCGGCGGGGCGAAGAAGATAACAAGATACCTTCCTAAACATGCACACATTGACACAACTGCCAAAAAGGTGTCGTCTGAAAAACTCTGAAAAAATCAAATTTGACCCCAAAAGTGCTCAATCGTAGGGCACCTGGGTACCATATTTTTTGATCCATTTTTTTTTTTTGCTCAAAAAATAATGTGTTTGTTCAGGGTCCTCACTTTTTCTATGGGTTTGCCCCCTCCCCATACCACCCCCACCTGTACCGTGATACGTTAGTACTCATCTCTCCACCCTCCCCACCCTCTTTTGTACAGTTTTTTTTGTTCTTCTTTTCTGTTAGCGAAACGTTCCCCCCTCCACGCACCTGAAACACAACACATGACAGGTTTCCCCAATACTCGTTGTTGCAAACACAGCTAGCGTGCTGCCCACCTTTTCCCTCACTTTTTCTCTCTCTTTTTTGCATTGTTTTACCGCAGAAGCGATGGCTCGTTCTTGAATTGGCCTTTGAGAAAATAATTCTCCCAAACACACAAAAAAAATGGTTTATAAGATGAACCTAAGCCTCTCATACTTAGTCACCTTTAAAAAAAAATGTTTCACTTGAAATACGAGAAATGCAAAGAGGAAGTTGCCTTCTCAACAACATACACACAACTGGCAAAAAAAAAGGAAGTATCAGCACTCACCTACACCTAACATTTGGTACACTCTAATACACCCTTTTCGTCTTCATCCCATCGCTCCTCATTTACCCCCTTTTAAACACCCCCTTTTGTTTTGTTCTTTATTTTTCTCAAGAAAATGCAGTGCTAAAGTCGGTTGCAGTGTTCACCCCAACGAGAACCCCCTCGGTCTCGAGCAACCCAGAGAGCTGGTCCCACACGACGGGCTTCTCCTTCAGCATGATCCGCCAGACAGCGAGGGCCTGGTGCGCGAGCTTGCTGACCTGCTGCTCGGGGTCGGCGGACAGCACAATCAACTCCCTCAACGCGCCAAAAGCGCACGAGCTTGGACGGTACATATCTGCCAATGCTATGGCACCGAGACATCTCACTGCGATCTTCCTCTTTGCCACAGTGTCATCCTTTGCCAGCACAATGTAGTTCGAAAGAAGCTCCTCCTTCACCCCAACTGTCAAAGACGCGAACGCCGCAACCACGCATTTCATATAGGACAGATCAGCGGTCTGCGCAACAACCTTGTTCAAAATGCTTTCAAGGTGATCTGCCGCAGCGTCCTTCGTTGCCATGATTTGCAGCGACAGACAGCAGGTCATTGTGAGCACCTCCATCGTCAACACCTTGCCTTTGCGGAGGTGCAGAACGTCCTTTGAAACGCTGTCCAGCTTGGCTAGCATATGATCCAAGCATTCTGGCCTGCCAAGCACGCAGCGCACGGCACGGCTGATTAATGGAATCAAACGTTGCGTCGCATCGTCGGCAAAGGCACGGCGTTCCGTTGCAAGCTTCAACGCTGCCTCCTGGATACGTGGAATGAACGGATGGATGTTCAACACCTTCTGTGTCCCCGCAATATGCAACAACAACTCCGCCGAGTCGTCGTCAAACTCCTCAAACAGCCCAGAGACAACAGCCACCACTTCCCCTTCTGCAGTAGTTCTCGCCGCCTTGTAGATACAGTCTTTCAAGAATTCTGCGTACCGTTCGTGGCAGGCAGTGTTTTCCACGAGGCTTTGCCGCTCTGCTACTCCACTCAAAATTTCTACCAATGCTGCAAGATGCTCTGGCACCTCACTGCACACAGACTTCACATAGTAGGTGCAGATCCGGAGTAGCGCAAGACGCCCCTGCAAGCCCCGACAGCTTGTCAGATACGATTTGACAAAGTCTGCGATGAAGCTGTTGTTGCGCACGCCACGGCCCCCAAAGGCCACAGCAGCGCACAAATCAAATTGAACCTGCTGCTCCCCACTCTCCTTCGCCGCGCGCAACACCGACCCCGCAAACGCCACTGCAGTCTCTGTGCTATTATGTTTCAACGACTTCAACAGCCCACCCACAATTTCAAAGACTGTGCAACAGTTTGCCTCATTCGCCACAATCCCTAACCCTTCGATTCTCTCCACCAGATCATCCCCGGCGCAGAGAAAGATATGCTTCCACACCCTCATGTTCATCCCGCTAGCAACGTGTGTTGCGTCACGACATTCCTGCGCCTTCGTATAAAGATTTTCTCTATTCAACGCAAGCGCGCTAGAAAGCCAGTGAACAGAACAAACCGACAACAATGTTTCCTTCAACCCCTCTAAGAGACCACGGTTGATGAAGAAGAAGGCACGAAGGGCGACCCCACTCCGCTGACGTACCGAGGTGTTTTCACTGATGAACCCTGCGAGAAGCTGCGCGAACACCTGCCCCGCCACGTTCCCATACACATCTGCCGAACGGACCCGAAGACACAACCCAGAAAGCACCCTCGCAGCACGGTCTTTGTTGCTCGACGACAGCGCCCCAGAGAAGATCTCCCCTGCAGACAAATCACACAACGTTTGCGGCTGATGCGACGCAAACAGACCGTCCAGAAACGCATCGAGGGGTTTGCGTACATCTTCTTCGTCAGTATGGTGTGCAGCCTCCAGCGCTATGGTGACAAGCCCCTTAGTGTTCACAGCGCCCTCCCAGAGATGGCCCCGTACATTCGATTGGGTAAGGACCGAGAAGACGCCACGAAGGGTACGTTTGTCCTGAGGGTTTGAGTGGTAGGCATCGACACAGACGTCTACAACGTCTGCAATGCGGTAGCCGTTGGGGCACGCCCCATAGATGGTGTCAACTAGGGAGATGGCGTCGTTCTGCGTCTTTGTCGTGCTTGCAACGCAACTGGAGACAAGCTTTTTGAACAATGCGTGCTCGATTTCAGAAGGCGTCTGCAAGATGCTCAGCTTCGACAAACACACCACCGTATAATAGTACGCGTGGCGACTCACAACGGTGCGAAGGTGCTGCTTGCGAGGGAACAACCCTTTCACAACCTGAAGAAGCGCCTTTTGGCTGTACGGCATTTCGTTCCCATCGAGACCCAACACAAAGTGAGTCAAGACGCGGGACACATTAACAACCAAGGTCGATTTGAAGTCGTCTGTTGCATGCGCATCTGCAAGGTGCGTTGCTGTGCGAAGCACATCATCCCATGAAACCAAAACACCAGAGGTGTCTAAAACGCTCCGATCATTGGTGCAGTACAGCGAAGGGATGTGCGTCGCGAGCCCGCACTGCGGCTCCCTCAATAACAAAAGCAGGACCGAAAAGCCGTTTAAATATGCAGAAAAGACGGCCAATCCGTGGCCCTCCTCCTTCTCCGCCCCGGCCACGAAGGTTCCCATATATTTGTTATACAGCTCCACCATGACTGCGAAACCCGCCTTCGCTTGCACCGGGTCTGAGGTGGTCCACTCGATGGATGAGGAGGTGATGGTTTGGAGTGGTGTCGGGGTTGGTCCCCAATCGCGCGTTGCAATGCCGATTCCGCAGATGGTGAAGAGGGGGAGGACCGATCCTGCGAAGAGCATGCCACCGAGGTTGACACGCCAGGCTTCTTTCCCTTGGTCGTGCCTCATGAGAGCGTCGCCAACTGATGCGCATTCTCGGACAAAATCGAAGCATCCATCCACCGCCGGAATATGGCTCAACATTTGAAACAAAAAGCTACACGGCCACGCCAACGAAGGTCGAGAAGACCCCAACTCCCGCTTCGTTCTTTCGAGCAGGCCCTGCACCGTCCGGAACGCCCACTCCCCATCCCGATCCGCGCACGCCAGCGCAACCTCCGTGAAACACCGCAGCGGGCTGCTGTACTCATCCTCGCACATTCCGGTGTCAATCACATCGGTGATCCGTTGGCAGCACACCCGAACCCCTTCTTCGTCCAACGCCCACAACAGCTTGCTGAGACATGCGGTGAACGCTTGGGTTTCAGGGGTAACGATTTTGCGTTCGGAGAGCTGCAGGATTTTGTCAAAAACCGCGAGACCCCAATCACGGAGCTGCGGAGTATCCAGCGGTGTATAGGCGCAGACGAACTCTGCGACACGCAATGCCCTCGAGATGTGCCGGGATTTGTTAGCTGGGTCGAGGTGGTCGAGTACCTGGGGGAGCAGCCAGGCCACGTTGTCTTCCGTACCGTGCACGAAGATGAATGGGGCAAGAACTTCTAAGAGTTTTGCAGGGCTGCCTACCTTCGCAGTGTTGACGCTCATCGAGGTTTGTGCGACTGTGATCATATCTTGGAGCAGGGTGTTGTCAATCAGGAGAAGGTAGCGCATCGCGACAGCAGCGTGCACGCTTGCCTTCGGCGCAACCAAGGTGCAGAGCTTCACCAGCGGTACCAGAAGGGCAACGACCTCCGCCCCAAAGGCACGCAGCTTTTCTTTGTGCGACGCCTCCCCGTCCTCCTCCTCTTCCTCCTCCTCCTCCTTCTCCTCGTCGCTGTCGTCTTCGTCCTCACCCCCTGCAGCGGTCTCATTGATCCCCACCCTATTCAGCACCATGGTGTACAGCTCTTTGCACATCGTTGCGACAGCCTTTTCACGACCCCCTGTGGTGTTGTTGGCGAGACGGCGGACAATGCGGGTCAGATCACCGTCTCTATCGTGCTCAAGGCGGGCGAGAAGGAGGCTAATCCTACAGACCAACGGATCGTTCACATCTTGCGGCTGGATCACAGAGTATTGGTGATACAGCTGCTGTCTCCATGGATAGAGAGATGCAAGGGGAAGAGGCAGGACACTTCCACGTGACAGCTCTGCACGGAGCAGGCGGGTGCAGAAGAGGAATATGTAGGTCGCAGTGTCGCCGTGAACGTGAACCGAAGTCTTCATGAGCACGTCCACCTGCTCCTGGGTGAGGTGCCGTACCGGGAGCATACCGTACATCACCGCAACAACCAGCCGATGGCGGGTATCAATGTGTTTGTTGTAACGTTCAATCACTTCGCAACAGACTGCCTCTGGGGACGCCCAGAAGTTCGACATAAACGTCATCATGCGAGAGAAGTACGGAACCAATGCCTTGGTACTGTTGGTCGGGTCGCCGTGCTTGCGGATGAGAAGTTTGTCAACTAAAGCGAGGAACGGCGCGTGGTCCACCTTATACAATGCGCGAAACGGGGCGGCAGGTGACAGCTGGGTACGGAGCAGGACTGGAAGAAGTTTGAACCCCGCGACCAACTCTGCGGAGTTTTCCGTCCTGAGCGGCAGTTGCGCTGCAAGGTACTCAACGATGGCGAGACGTTGCTCCAAACTCGGGTGCAACTTACACTGAATCAGCGCGTTCACCGCGCGGATCACGTACCCATAGTCTGTAGCCCCGTTTTGCTGAATAGCGTCCGCCACCTTCTGGTAAGTCGCCTCCTTCACAACAGCAAGCTTCTCCGTGTAGTCCGCAGGAAGGCATTTTTGCACCAGCTTCATTTTTCTCTTTTTTTTTTGAAAACTTTGGTTGTATTTAGTGGACACCCCGAGGATGAACACCACTTATTTCTTTTTTGTTACAGCTTCTGAAGAAGGGTTGTAAAGGGAGAGGGGAATTGATCAAAAAATAAATGCTGTAGATGTTGCAAGCCTGCCAAGGGGTAGGGGAGTTTTTATTTTCTTTTCGTTTCTCGTTCTTGGAAGAGAAGAGCCTTGCCAACCGAATCTTTGAAAATATATCCGTTCTGAACCGGCAATTTGTCGGCATGTGGTGCAAGCGTACGATGGGGGCCATACGTTGGAGGGGTAAGTCTTCGTTTGATCAGATCTACGACCATTTGTTGCATTGCACGCTTCCACCCCCACTCCATATTTGGCCAGGTCCTCTTCAGCGTGTCGGTTGCAAAAATAATAGGGGTACATTCTCCCTCCCGTGGCAAAGGCAGCACCTGGAAAGATACATGCTCAGTGCACAAACGATATTTGTACTTTGCGACGTCAACCAGGGCTATTTCTAAATATGGGGTCCGGGGGATCCAAAATCCAATCCGGGACACAAATTTTTTGGCAGATTTATTTTGTGCCAAAAACGTCCTTATTTGCATTTTTGGGATTCACCCGCGCAGTGGTGGGGTCAATCTCGAAAATTGGACAATTTTTTGGCCACTTAAATTTTTGAAAATATGAGCCCGGTCACTAATACGTGGGGCCCATTTTCGGCCAAAAAATGCTGCTCAAAAAAATTTTACCCTGAAAATTTTTCAGCCCCAAAACATACTGCGATTGGCATTTCCGGAATCTGTCCGCGCTGTGGTGGGGTCAATTTGCCGAAATGGCCAAGTTCTTGGTTTTGGTCAAAATGAGTGTAAGGTAAAGGGGCCAAGGTAAATCCCACAACCCAGATTTTCTCTCCCAGATGCTGAAACATGAAAATGCGCGAAAACACCGGCATTTGCATTTCCGGAATCCGTCCGTTCTGCGGTGGGGTCAATTTGCAGAATTGGGCAAGTTCTTGATTTTTGTTAAAATGAGTACGGTGTAGAGAACAAGTTTTCTAAGAAACCCCCTCATAGCACCTCCAGCACGCGGCTTGGTGCGCCCTCTAGGATTTTTCAGAATACACCAAAACCCCTTATTTGCACAATCTGGAAGAAAATTTTTCAACAAAAAAAAAATCGGCAACTTTCTTCAAGCAGAAAGCCCATCCTCCCCCTCTTGGCAAGTACTGTAGTACGTGCAAATTTTTTGGCAGCCCTGTATATAAGCCCCGTGCAAATTTTTTGGCAACTTTCATTTTCCAAAAATCAGGGACAGGGACAGGTTTTTAGAAATAGCCCTGACGTCAACCATCAGTGTTTCCGCGACCCAAAAATCGGACGAAGTTCGTCCGGTAGAAAAAAAAAAAAAAAAACTGCCGGACGAAGTTCGTCCGGACGAAGTTCATCCGGGGAGTGGGAAAAATGGGTGGGGAGAGGGCCCGGGGTACACTGTAAAGTGGACGAGGTGGGGTGCGGCCCCGCAGGGGACGCACCCCACCCCGTATAGAAAAATAAAGGCCTCCCCTCTTTGGCGTCGCGCAGATCTGCGGCCGCACTTATGGTATCCCCCTCTATCATTCCCCTGGCATCCCCTGTCCCCCACCTACCCCACTCCCTACTGACATCACCAAACAGAAATTTATATTTAACTTTTCAACCATGCCGGCTAAAAAGCCTTCCGCAAAGAAAGGACTCCGCCAGATGACGCTATTTGGCAGTATGAGCGCCCCCCCCTACTCCTAAGAAGCGCTTCGATTACAGCGCGTGGAGTGGGCAGGTCTGCCTGGAGCAGGCCAAGCTCCCGACCGGGACTAGCTCGTAATGTGAGTTTCTCACCCGTTGTGTCTCACGAAAGACCGTGAGGCGAGACAACTCCGCCGGAGGTCCCCGACCCGGCGCGCGAAGCGCGCCGGGCTCGACCTGTATTGTGTTAAGCCAGGGTCCTAGCTCAGTAGAACGGAAAAGGTGGCCCACCTTTTCCCAGTGGTCGCGCTAATTATGGGAAAAAATGGGGAAAAAATGGATTTCGGGTACGGAAAAACGTTCCTTGAAAAGGTTAGCTGGGGAGGCCCGGAAACCCCGTTTTGTGGCATTTCCGGGCCAATCCCGGCTTGTGGTGGGGTATATACGGAAAAATGGACAAAATTTTAGTGACTTAAATTTTCGCAAAATATGAACCCATACTCGTAAACAAGGGTCATTTTCAGGAAAATTCGGAAAATTCCGAGATTTGGAAGCAATTTTTCTCCTGAAAATCAGTGGGTTTTCAGCCCCAAAACATACCGCGATTGGAATTTCCGGAATCCGTCCGCGCTGTGGTGGGGTCACTTTGCCGAAATGGCCAATTTTTTGGTTTTGGTCAAAATCCATGTGGGTAAAGAGGGCCAATGTAAATCCCACAACCAGATTTTCTCTCCCTGATCCTGACGTCTTGCAACATGAAAATGCGCGAAAACACCGGCATTTGCATTTCCGGAATTCGTCCGTTCTGTGGTGGGGTCAATTTGCCGAAATGGACAAGTTCTTGGTTTTGGTCAAAACCCGTCAGTGTAAGGTAAAGGGGGCAAGTGTTTGCCTGTAGAAACTGGAAGGGAACAGGCAGCGCCGCAGGCGCACGGTAACCAACTTTTTTTTTTTTTTCCTTTTCTTTTTTCTCCTCTTTCTTTTGACTTTCCGAGCCAATTGCGTTCCACGGCGGGGTCACATGTATATGCAAGTCCACTATGTGGTGGTCTTACTCAACAATATTAGAACTTCTGGTTTCTTAATGAAATCCCCGTACTGCAAAAAAAAAACGTTCCTACCAAAACCCCCAAAAATCCCGGGATGAGGGATGGACTTTAGCGCGAGCTCTGCCTTTTCCGTTGTTTTTTTTTTTTTTTTTGGGATTTTTTTTTTTTTTTTTTTGGGTTTTTTTTACACGGTGCAAAAAACCGGTTGGCCAAGGAGGTCCTCAGTGTCGTCAGCCAGTCCCCTTTGCTGTTAAAAACAGCGACTTGGCGTGGTCAATTTTTCCGCGCGAACAGGGATTACGCTCCACGTGTGGAACGTATGGAAATCCATACGTGAATTGTTTTTGAAAAGGTGGAATCCATACGTGTCCATACGTAGGTAATTTGGGTTTTGGATTGGGGCTGGGGTGGGGTAGGTGAGGAGTGGGGCTCCGCCCCCACCTCTCACCTACCCCCTACAGAATTCTATTTGTTGGAGACAATTTTCTATTTTACCGGAAAAGGAGCATGCAGCATGGCGAAAGAAAAAAGTAGCGTACCGTGCGCCTGCGGCGCTAGATTGCAATACACCCTTCCCATGACATAATAGGCAATTTTAAGCGCAATTTTTAGAAATGTTGCGTACCGTGGCTTCGCCAGAAACTTTCGTTTTAGCAAAATATGGAAGTAA